>CM066982.1:65519217-66119217 GCA_033977485.1 Hydrangea macrophylla
CAGCTGGATGGGAGCGTGTAATCCCTAATTTAAAGGGATTGTGTCAAGCAAGTTCTGGATAAGGAAGGATTTCTTTAATTAACCAATCAGTGAATAGCTTAAGGCGCAAGTCAAGGAGTCCTTTCCTAGTAGGAATTAAACGGTGGCCGCTATAAATACAGCAGGCAGGCCAAGCAGTCAAATCACTCCGCGTCACTCTCGAAAATAGCATTCAACAAAGCATTCAACAAAGCATTCAACAAGCATTCAAAGGCATTCAAACTTGTGTTCTTTCTGCATTCATAGCAAATAGGTCTACCCTCTTTGTTGTTATTTTTCTTTTACTATTTTCATTCTCACGAACGATCAGTCTGTTCTGAATCTGTTCTTTGGTTGTATTTTCCAAACACTTAATAAAATCTGTATTTTATTAATCGTTTGTGATTGTTTACTTGGTAAACCCATACATTATTTGGCTTGTGCGCTTCAGTACTGCCAAGGGATTTCTGGTGAGGGTACTTTCCTACTCACCGCACACAATTGTTTAGTTTAGAAGTCAGATCTAAAAGCCTTGAGTATTACTGACTCAAGCATATAGGAAATTAGTTTGCACACACCGAACCACTTTTGGTTCTGGCACGCCCGCGCATAACTACTAGCAAACATACTTTAATGCCCATTTTTCAAGTTTGTCCTTGATTATATACAATTATTCCCCCTCTTTCGCTTACATGATACTAAAATTTTGAAATTCAGAAAGAGACAGCATTAGAAAGTTGAAAATTTTCACCATATCCATTTGCGGAGCCACCAAGGGACAAGCGTGGGCCCCAACCACCCTAGATGTTGAAAATTATACTTTTAGCTTAGGAATTTTATAAATAAACTTCTCTGAAATTTTGAAAATTACACGTTTAGCTTAAGAATTTTAGAAATAGGCCCCTTGAAATTTTAAAAGACAGTCTACAATGTTTAAGTTTCACAAAATAGACCTAGATTATATTTTCAAACATCACATTTTAAAATTAAAAATCACATATTTTACCCCCGAAATGAGGTATGAATATAACTTTACATATTCTCTCCCTCTTTTAATATTTCTTGTCTCCTATATCAAGACCAAAAGAGACCCACTTTCTCTTTTTTATTGTGACATAAAATCAATTTTACACATAATTATGTACAAGTACACCAAAAAAAATAAAATAAAATCACTTCGGAGGACCCCTAACTAAAATTTTTGACTCCACCCCTGATCATATCTAATAATGTCCTCTTAAGTAACCAAAATTCTCGAAGAAATTCTAAATATGAGACAAACGGAGTAATATTTATCATATCTAGCTACTTAAAAAAAAAACTATATGATCGGATATTATTCGGATGTCATACTGTGACGCATTTCAATTGTTACCTGTTAAATTACATTCAAGGAACAACTTGCCAAATTGTAAAGGACATAAAATCCAAAATAGGAATTAAATGTGTTGGGGCATCTAAAATGCTTTGACAATATTGTACAACACAATAGTACAAACAAAGTGGTGGTTTCATTTGATTGATTGATGAATGTGTAAAAAAAAAAACAGAGATCTTTTTTTTTTTTTTCAGTTTTTCAGTTTTTCAGCACACAACACCAAACACACAAGGTCCACATTTAAAGCATAAAATTGTGTTTTAAATATTGTATAAAATTTTGTGCTTTAAATATGATATTTACGTGATCAATAATGCTAGGCACACACTTCAAATCACACCTCAGACCATACCCTTGCTTTAAATACATGTACCCTATGTTGTGTAAGTGGTGCACAGAAAAATGTGAAAAATTTAAACAGCACAGAGTACATACATTTAAAACATATAATGTGGTTTGGGGTGTGATTTGGGATGTGTGCCTAACACTTCTCGTATGTGATTAGTGTTGTACTGTTGTGTGCCAACTATTATTGATTTTTCATTGTTTGCCAAACAAAAACCAGCTGTCTACTGAGAGAGAATCTAAACAGTAATAACAGGCCGAATACAGATTATACAGTGGCGGTGCAATTGTCCTTTTGACTACAGTGTACACGTGCTTGGCAAGTGACTCAGATTTTCCCCGTCCCACTTTGGCAGTGCAGGTCATTTTAATTCACAGCATCTCAGTGCCTAGAATCTTGGAAGGTAAGGAGAAAGTGAGAAAGAGAGAGAGAGATTGTGAATTACTGAATTGTGACTTTTTTAATTTGTAGTGTTGTGGTTTCTGCCAGCTGCTGGCAGAGTAAGTACTATCATCCAGCCTAGAAACCCACCAACTTAATTTTGTGGTTATTATCAGTTGAGGAAATAAAAAATCTATTTAAAAAAAATAAAATTAATTGCATATGAAGTCGGCCCTTTTTTTGCCCTTTTGAATACATTCTTGTCGACTCCAAATTTTTTTCAACTTTCTAATTGGTTAATGTAGTGAATTTTAGAATTAAATAAAGATTAATTAATGGTAAAAAATTATAGATTTTACTGCATTAGTCAATAGAAAGTTGGGTGAGCTAGGGTGAGCAAAACTGCACTCGTTTTTTCTTCATTTATTTATTTTTTTTTTTAGCATTTTTGCTCACCATTTTTTGGTCCACTATTGCCCACTCAAACATTCACAAGGGTGACACGTGTCCCATTTCACAGTAATTATGTTGATAGTGTTGGATTTGTGCCCTCAAACCATTACTTTATGTATGAGACATTGACATTTTAATATATGAATATCAGCTTTACATTTTATTGTGTATGTTTCTTTTATGAGATGATTGATAATCCTTAAATATCATGATAAGTAATTCGTGTGTGTATGAGATACATACAAGTGAGATACGAATTACTATTCATTGATACTTAGAATTTGTCGCAGTGGATAATGAGACTGGATATCTCATCAAGTTTACACTGTAGTATGATTAATTATCATTGGATGGAGTGATAAATATGAATCACTGGAGTGTATCTCTTAGTTAATATGCTAGTGCTTTTAGTGCATTGACGGACCTGAGCTTTCCTATTGACGCTTAAAACTATCAACAGTCGATAGGAACTCATAACTTGTATAAGGTACATGTTCTCAATCTTGAGATGATTATGAACACAGACTGTAGATATGACTGTTTTGACTTACCAATCCGTGAGGTCTTAAAGATCAACACCTAGGTATCTTGGGTATATCATATTCGTAGGGTTGTGAACATATTTTGTCAAGATAGAATCTACCCTCTGATAAAAAGTAAGCATTCCTTTGAGAATGTCACCAAGTTGATTACTGAGAACTGCAGTAGTGTTGATAAGTAGTTATCAACATGTTTGGTAATCATGAGAGGTGAATGAGACTCAAGGAATGGAAGATGTAATATCATTATTCAGGTTGACAGTAACAGTTATCCGACTGCTTGAATATGATTATAAATGCAGACGGTAGAGGGACATTAGTACACCATACAAGTATAGTTATCGGTTCGGATATGTTCTTTTGCGTTGGAGTTCAGTTATCATTTTATAGTGGAGTAAACATTGACTGATAGTTAATAGTTTGCTAATCGAAGAATTTGGTCATGGAAATTAACAGCTGGTTTGAGCCAACAATAAAGAGCCTAGGAGGTCCCACTCTTAACTCCACTAGGGTGCTTGGAAAGGCACATGAGGATCTTGTCAAGACATGTTCGATCGATCGAAGGAGTCTCGATCGAATCGATTGAAGTCTTGGCAAGTTCGATCGATCGAAAGTTGTTCAATCAATCTATGGTTCGATCGATCGAAGCCACTTCGATCGATTGAGAGTGAAGTCGGTTCTGGAAATCTATAAATAGGACAGCTGCGTCCAGAAATCGGAGTTTGTCATTTTGTTATAACAAAAGTTACAGAAACTATTTTAGGGTTCCCAAACCTTCTATCCTCTCTATTAGGGTTCCCAAACTTTCTCTATCATCTCTATTAGGGTTCCCACCAACCCTAGCCTCTCCGGGAAGCACTCACAGGAGACATAAGGGTGAAAACAACCTAGTGGAGGCTACTGCATCATCAAGGAAGGAGAGAATCAAAATTGGGTTCAAGACCTGAGGTATAAACTCTTCTCCCTCTTGTGTATACGCATCTATAGAGTTAATAAGTAGTAGATCCGGGCTACCAATTAGTTTTATAAATTATATTTTCCGCTGTACATGATTTAAAATTTTTCGAGACCTAAAGCCTACAATTGGTATCAGAGCCACGCTTTTTTGGATCTGTAGATGTGTTTTGGAATACTAGTTTGATTTGTATGTTAGTAGTTAATGCTATTTTTTTAAGATGCATCGTCACAGATTTATTTTTGCAGTATTTTCGCAGCAGAAAACAAATCTGTGATAGCATTGGATGCATGGCAGTTTCGATCGATCGAAATTGTTTCGATCGATTGAAACTGTCAGTGTTCAATCGATCAAAAAAGTTTCGATCGATCGAACCAATGTAGGTTTTGAGCGATCGAACAAGCTTTGATCGATCGAAACTTCGATCGATCAAAACTGGTTATCTGTCCAGGTGTCTTTTTCACAGTTTTAAAAGTTTTAAAATTATTACTTACTGTTTTGAAAGTTTTAAATCAATCTGTGATAGAAAACCAGAGAAGTTGTTTTATAGTACTAATTACTTCCATAAAGAGTTTATGGTGTATGCAATTAAATTAGTAGTTCCAATAGTCATATATTTTGTTATATATGTGTGTGGTTGTATGTACAACTAACCCCTTGTGCAACAGGATAAGTCTACTATCTCCTATGGCACCAAGATCAGTTTTGGTGTTTGAGATTGGTATATATTTTATTTTAGTTTGGTTTAAAGCATGTATAAAGGGCACTGCGACTTCAATCCTACGAAAAGGAAAGTCGCACCGGTTTCTCTAGCCTTTGATTTATTATTTTTCTCTAGTTCTAGTTGAATTGTAAGTTTCGAAAGAAGCACAGGTCCAACGTAATAGAATTAGGATTCCTATGAAGATGGAGTAAGATGCCATTGTCCATGAAGATGGAGCCAGAGGCGATCAAACCAAGAAGGAGGTTCTATGAAGATAGAACCATGGGAGATAGAGGCATTATTGAATGCTTTTATTTTCATTTTAGTTTTTTTCTATGTGCTTGGTTTGTGATTGACGTTTAATTATATTGTTACTATTTGCATGCACGTAAAACAAGTTTTCTAAAATAAAATTCAAAAATCGTTCCTATGCATTTGTAAACATTGGATGTTTATGGGTAGTGTGTGGAAATAATTTTTCCAAAAGGTAAAATCCTTTACTATTAAATCTAGTGGGAGAGGGACTTATTATTATAACTCTCACGATCTTCCATTAATGGTTCACTATAAGATGAGTAGTGCATTCTGTGTCACCTCGCCAAGGGTGATCATTCCATACGAAGGGTACATTACTCATTGATTACTAGATATGAACTTCCTATGGATAGGATCAATCAGACATGTTAGAGGGTGACCACCACACGGAGGCACTACTTGAGGCGGTTGTGATTGGATCCTAGTTAATGGTACACACTAGCTAAGCTATGGATAAGGGATCCCACACGGGGCATTATTCAACGACTTAGAGACCAAAGGAGTTCGAAAGTCATAACTTGTTTTGCAAGAGTTGCATAGCGGACAAGTCATGATTAATCAAAAGATCGAGTATTGACCACCAGACAGAGGCTTTACTCTTTCGTTTCGATATTCCGGTGATTTTTTTTTTAAAATGAGAGTTTTTTTTAAGGATTCTTTTATTTCAATTTGTCAAATTCTGATATCCACATTTATTCGGTTTGTTTGATTTTTCAGTAATCACAATGTCTGGATCTGTATTTAGTCCTTTTGCCACTATACTCACGCAGAACAAGTTAACTGGAAATAACTACACTGAATGGAAATGTAACCTTGACATCGTTTTAACTACAGAGGATCATATATATGTCCTCACCACCCCATGCCCTGAAGAACTCGCTGCAAATGCTTCGGCTGCTGCTAGATGCGAGTTCGACAAATGGAAGAAATCGAATGGAATGGCCCGTTGCTACATTCTGGCCTCTATGGCTAGTGTGTTGCAACACCAATTCCAGTCGAATGATTACGCTATTGCCATTATCAAATCCTTAAAGGAAATGAGTGCGAAGATATCGGAAGGGACTCCAGTTAAAGAACATGTTTTAAAAATGATTGGTTATTTGAACGAACTGGAGACCCTAGGTGCCAACATCGACGGACAGACCCAAGTTGATATGATCCTCAATTCGCTGTCGCCGTCATTCACTCAATTTAAACTTAACTGCAATATGAATCAGATGAATTTTTTAATGAGTGAATTGATAAGTTCTCTTCCGACAGCGGAAGATTTGATCAGACCTGGGGGCAGCATTTTGAATGTTGAGAAAAGCTCTTCTTCCTCCCGATCTATACCGAAAGTTAAGAAAGGGAAGAAGAAGGCTGTCACTGGTGGTCCAAGTGTTGGACCAATTATAAACACCCCATTTTGTCGGCTATCAGATTTAGGAGACCCATAGTTTGGTGGTTCACGATGATCGAAAGGACTCAAAAGGACTCATGGAAGTTGGTTCTATCTCTCAAAATTCTGAAAAAGTGGTACAAATGACCAAAACACCCCTGAAAGCCCGAACACTCCCAGATCTAGACAAAATGTTCTGGAAACAAGCTACGTAGTACGAAAATTAGTAAAATGAGTTTTAAAGAAAAATCAGGTAAAATCGTCAGCTCCTAGAGTTCCTAGAACTTCCTAGAGATCCCTGGTATGACCGGTTTGACCAAAAGTTGACTCAAAAATTGGAGTACTGTACCATTTTTCATGGATACTAGAGGTCAATGGCTTTCCAACGGTATATCGCACGTAATTTCTAGATTTAAAACGAATTTATTATAAATTTCTGAAGGTGAAAAAGACAATCAAATCAGCTTTTATCGTGAATACCGAGAAACTTTTTAAAGTGACCTATCTCTGAACTATTTTTTTTTATGAAAATTAGACTCCATTACCTTTCCAACGGTATATTACAACCTCGGTTTGGAGTTCGTATGCATTTGCTGTGAATTTCGGACGAAATAGGGCCTTTTTGTGAATACCAGAACCTCTGGTGGCCTAAACAACATTGTCTAGACGTCTGAGGAGCACTGCCGCTGTGGCACTGGCCCACTGCCGCCGTGACACTCTCCTCCAAAACAGTCCATTTTTATAATTTTATTTGGGGGTCCAAATTGATTAATTGAAAAGCAAAACGACGTAGTTTCTTGTTCACAGATGTTTGGGACCAATGGTAGCACTCTTTAAATTCCAAACTCACCCCAAATTGGCCTATATAAACCCCCCTTGACTTCTTATTTTGGCTGTGGCAAATACAAGTTTATAGAAGTTGTAGAGAGAAAGTTGTAGAGATAAAGTTAGAATAGAAAAAAAGAGAGTTTCGTTCTTTGATTTTTCAACAAGAAAGTGAGTTCATAACCTTGTTTTGACTTCATTACTCCTCTTTACTTCACATTCAATATACCCAACCACCATTTTTGTGAGTTTTTAGGAGATAGGAAACTACTTCCATGTCCAAATGTCCATATATGAGTGAAACACCAAGCTATAAGTCCAATATATCATTGAATATCATCTATTGATTGTTTATTTGCTTATTTATATACAATGTTCATCTCTTCTGACCTCATTTCTTTTTTATTTTTCTTTGTTTTACTTACTAGCTCATCATTATCTAAATGATGACATGGTGTTTGAAGTGAGTGAATCCTTATGGATAGTAGTTCTTGACCTCAAAAACATGTTTGATAGATGATGATTCCAACTTCAATACTTCCAAAGTATTCTTGAAGTTATGCTCAAATGAAAACAAATCTCTCCAGCAATCTTGGAAGTTCTTGAGAGGTTATAATCTTCATTTGATGTTGAAAATATGCTTTCAAAACCCCTCTAAAATCCCCAATATTTGGATTCCAAGAAATAAACATTTTTTTTTTCTTCTTCTCAAAACTCTTCAAAATAGTGAGTTATTCAACTTCAAAATAATATTCTGAGTTCAATACTTAATGGATGATTACAAAACCACTTGGAAAGTTTTCCTAACTGATTAGAAAACACCCATGATTTTTGGTTTGATCTAAAAACACTTTGAGGGTTCCATTTTAGTCCAAATATTCCTTCCAGACATTCTGTTTTTACTATCACAGCAGCTAGGTTGACTTTCAACTTATTTTTCAGAAAACTTTTCCATAAGGAGTAGTCCCAACTCAATTTCCCTTCAACTTCAGTGTCTTAGGGAACTTCTGTATAATATGGGCCTCTAGATGTTTTGTTTTCATTTTTTAAGAGTTTTCAACATTTCAGTCGATAGTACAGATTCTGTTTCTGAGTAACCTCTATTTTTTATCTGATTTCTCTCAATCTGTAACTTCAGTAGTGATTTGGTTTTTTGATATATGTTTTAGATACAATAAGAAAGATCTTCATAAAAAAAATCATGAATTAAAAATTTCTAACCCCTCTTTTCCATTTTTACAAAATCAACTCACTGCTCTGTTCACTATTCACAACAAGCATGTTTTGAGTTATTTCCTTTGATTTTATGCTTACATGCAATCCAAATTAGCTCATGTCTTAGGAAGTAGTCCATACTACATTTGTACATATCCTATGGTGATTTCCTTCATACATCCATGCATATTTTAGACTTCTAAATCACTTTAGAAATCTTATGAACACTTGCACACTACTTCCTTTGCACATTCTAGGATCATACATTGCATCCATGCAAGATTTGGGTTTCTTGTGACTCCTAATCTAAGAAGATCACAAGAAATGAAGTTGATCACACGTCCATGCTTCCCCTCGATCACATCTTCCTTTCTCATCCATCCCGGGGATTGAGAGGTCTTCTTTTATCAAAGATTAACATGCATCATACTAGCTTGCTAAGCATATTTTATTTTATTTGATTATTTGTTTCTAGAACAATCCATATCCCCTCTTAGATTAGGAAAACTTCATTACTTGATATATGATTAGAAAATTTTTCCTAGGTTTGTTTGTGTGATCTTTCACTTTTATATTGTGTGATATTTGGTTTAGATCTTATGAATGATATCTTATCTTTAGATTTTCCATTTCAAAATTCTTATGTTATGTAATATACTATCATAGTATTAATTGTCGAATCAAGCATAATAAAATATGATTATTTGGATGCTAATTGAGGCATGTCGAAAGACGGGGCGAGTTGAGGGTGTTTTAGTCACGACAAAGGCTCCTTCCTCTCTTGTACCAAAACCCCAAGCCAAGTTCTTTGGTTATGAAGGGACGGTGCCCTTTATCCATTTGGGTGAGTCAAAATTAGGTTTCTTGGTTCCTTAAAGATCAAGTGGCGACTTTATATCTGTTTTCAACAGACATTTTCTTTTCTTTCAAAACAAAGGAAAATCAATTTCGAAACCCCGTCGGAAAACAAGGATAGGGGGTGGGCTCACGGAGGCTGCGTGTCCACAATTTGGCTACTCTGCTGGGGATTTTTTTATTTTCAAAACAAAATAATAAAGAGGTTTGACTCATAAGAAGTATCCTTAAAATCATCTTTTACTGTGTCTGGTTCACCACATTGCACTCCTGCATTTCCCCCTCCGACTGTGTTTGAAACGTGACGCTGACATTGTTCAGGTCTTGCTGTGCCAGGGCACAAGTCACCGTTGATACTTTACCTTCTAAGGTATATCAAAAGAGTAAAAACTTCCGTACTGTCTCTCTGACGGCATATTAGAACTCTCGTCAATGGACCCTCTTTGACTAAACCCAACCTTTGTATATAGATTCTTGTAGAACATTTCATAAGACTGTTGATTTATCTTTTCAGATAGGACAATTTGATATAACTGTTGTATGCCCTAGTGGGATTACCTGCGCAGTGTAGATGCTTATGTGACATAAAACAGAACCTCCTTTTTATGATCCCCAAGACAATCACTCATATGTAATTACATTTAGTTGACCTGCCTAGGCACCATGATAAGGATGTTTGCTCTATGTTCACAAAGATATACACCGCAAACCTTGTTTGTCGGTTTCAAGACATCGGAGTATGAAAACTTGCTAGACAGTATGATCACCATCACCGCTTGCTCTTGTCATAAATACATGTTTCTCCCAGAAACTCTATCTAAATTTCTCAAGAATGCCCAAATATTCCTGTTTCTCCTAGAAACTCTGTCCAAATTTCTCGAAAATGCCCAGATATGCCTGTTTCTCCCAGAACCTCTATCCAAATTTCTCAAAAATGCCCAAATATGCCTGTTTCTCCCAAAAACTCTATCCAAATTTCTCAAAAATGCCCAGAAATGTCTGTTTCTCCTAGAAACTCTGTCCAAATTTCCAGAAAATGCCTAATATGCCTGTTTCTCCCAGAAACTCTATCCAAATTTCTCGAAAATGCCTAGATATACCTGTTTCTCCCAGAAACTCTATCTAAATTTCCCAAAAATGCCTAGATACTGTTTTTCCCAGAAACTTTGTCCAAATTTGTTAGGAATACCCAAAATACCAGTTTCTCCCAGAAACACTATCAGAAATGCCCCGATAACCTGTTTCTCTCAAAAACTCTCATAACTTATAGAAAATTCCTCCGAATCTTCCAAATCCTTGTTTTCTTCATAAACTCCTTCCATACTTCCCAAAATATCTCGAAAATCCATGTTATCTCTTGGTGATCATACTAGAAAGTAAGGTTAGCACACTCTGTATGGTTAGTACCTTATTTGTTTAACTGCTGCTATATGTTAGAAATAGGGGCATCATATAGATTAGGGCCCGCATCCGCATGCTTGTCTCCTATGCATGCACCATTCCTATCAGTCTTCATACACTATCTCAGTCAGTCTATACACGAGTCAGTCCATACTTGTTGCTATCACTATCATTGTCTGTCTGATTATCATTATCATAACCTGATACACTTCCTATTCTCGAATCTGTAGGTCAGTATTGTAATGCCTCTAAATTTTTATTTGCGGTTAATACCAGTTATGGAATTTTTGCTGCATAATTTTTACCCGCGTGTGTGTATCATCGCTTGAGCTCAACACACACGATGATTTTTTTATAAAACTTGGAGCCAAAGAATTGGGTGCACAGTGTGTGCATGTACCTATGTGTACGTTTGTGAAGTGAAGCTTATACTTCACTGATCTTGGGGGCCAAAACTTTTAAAGTCTATTTATACACACCTATAACTCTCCAAATCTCTCAACACAACTCTCAACAGTCTCTTGTCTCTCCACTGCCTCTCTATCTCGAGGACACACACGCATTAATTGTTGATACACACACACACATATTATTACACACACATACACACACAACTTGTATTGATTCAAGGAGTTTCTTTTCAAGCTGTGGAATTAGATTTGGGTAAGCTTCTGTAAATTTCATGTTTTTGATTTCAGTTTATTTAAATTGTTAGTATATATATATACACATATGTATACATACATATATGTAGATTTCATTTATATACCGTTAAGGGTCCAAAAAATAGCGAATAGAAAAACAGTCGCAGAATCTTGATTTCTTTATATCAAATGAAAGGTCTCGATCCCACGAGACTCCCTTTCAAATTTTAGAAGCTAATTCGCAACGGTTGCGAAGAACGGGTGAATTAAAGTTTTGTCACCATTCGGTTTTTCGATAAAATTAAGAGTTGTGTTTTGATTCATGAAAAATCGATTTCATATTTGGAATCTACGCGGAAAAAGGAAGAGATTCGTATATTGGAAGTCCTGTTTAGATTAAATTTTCAAAATGGGTCAAAACCAGTGTTGGATTTCAAAACAGGGGAAGAAAAGAAAGAAGAAGACGAAACTGTGACATCTCGCGCGCGCGACCCGCGCGAGCGGCCCGCGCTCGCGACCAGGATATTTCTGAAAATTGTTTTAAATTAAACACGTGACCCTTCTGAACACACTCCGCGCGAGCGAACCGCGCAAGCGAGGCCTCGCGCGAGCGGCCCGCGCGAGCGAGGTCCCGTGCGAGCGGCCCGCGCTCGCGACCTCAGGCAGATTAGTAACATCTTCGGTTTTATTGTATTTAAGTCTGTTATGAGCTAAGGGGCCTTGTACCCTATGCTTTGAGAGTTGTACTTTACTTTAATAGCAGTTGTACTTATGCTTTGAGGTGTTGTACCACACTAATATACGCGCACTATTGTATATTGAGATTTGTAACAGATTGAGCAGTTTCGGTTTCTATTCTGATTAATTATTCAGTCTATCCTCGATGAACGGTAGTTCCGTATGACCCTCAATAAAATTATATAACATGTTAATGGTGTACTTACATGTTTACTTGAGCTACTATGCCTTAAGTGATTACTTGAGTTGCTATGCCTTATGTGTTACCTGGATAATTTCAGCATGTCTATTGTGTTGCTTTGAATTGATAGCATGTCTTGATAATCTGTCTTATGAAATATTGAATATGTCTGGATGCTTAGAGCTCGCATATATCATATTATTTCATAAGCATGAGCATGAACACGAAAATCACGAAAATGATTTTGGGATGAAAGACCTTAGAGGCTTTCAATTTTTGAAAATGGAAGACCTTAGAGGCTTCCAAGTTTTAAAAAGGGAAGACCTTAGAGGCTTCCATGCATAAAACCCTCTAGGAGGGATTTTATTTTGAAAAGTTAGAAATCCCGGATTTGTGGGTAGGCATGTGAGGTGGGTACCACTAGGAACTCGAATTGCGGGATGTGCTGCAAGAAACCCCCGTAGCGGTAAAGGCTAGGCCTCCGTGTAATTCGTAAGGCCCAAAGTCCCGCACGTTTGAGGCTAGGCCTACGTGGACGGGAAGCCCATAGTCCGGGTAATGATAATGACGATTGAGGGTGAGTGTTTAAAAAGGCATGAAAATGGTTTTCATGCATTGACATTGGCATTCATTACACTCATGCATGATATATAACAGATGTTATTGTGCGGTTATATGACTATACGAGCCTTTTGGCTTATGGACTATTAAACCTTTTTTTTCAGGTGATATAGATAAGGGCAAGGCCCCGAGACTTGACAATGCTTCCGCTATAGTTTGAAGACCCCGTGTGTGGGAATTATCATTTATTAATGTAATGAAATTTGGTTTCAAAAGAACATGTTATGCTTCAACTGGACAAATGTTAGTCCACCCGCTTTTAAATAAAAGGATAGCTTAACTCTGATTTTCCGCTGCTTATATTGAAAACATTTTCAAGAAAGAATATTTCAAATGAAAACCAGACTTCTGTTTTATAAATGTTTCCAAATGATGAACGTTTAATATAGGTAACCCTCGGAGTCTTGGACTCGGGGAGTTACCGTCTGGTGTCAAAGCCTACTATTATTACTGTTATCGTTGTACTTCCGCCGGTTGACACCCCGTCGCTGGGAACCGTGGCGGGGCGGGGCGTCACAGAATGGTATCAGAGCGTAACCGGGTCGAATACTTTGGACGCCGGGTTATGTGCTCGCATATTTAATTTTGTTGACATGTTAGACATGTTAGTTAGTAAAAGACGTATGAATTGATATGTGCTAACTTGTTACTTGGTAACTTGAGATGTTAACTACTTACTTGACATTTACGTGTATTGTCGATTGCACTTCGTGATTAGATCATGTTGTGTGATTCGTTTGCTCGATATGAACTTGTTATAGTTATGCCGCCGCGTCATGAGAATCCCAGTATTGAACTAGAGGCTGACGAGTAGATATCGGCTGCGTCGGTACCAGTTAGAGGCCGAGGTCGAGGTCGTGCTCGAGGACGTGGTCCAGGAAGAGGCCGTGGTCAAGGTCAAGGCCGTGGTCGTGGTCGTGGTCGTGGTCGAGGTCACGCGCATGATGTTGCATTTGAGTCTGAAGCTTCCACAGGACCGGTTGATATTCCTGATGGACCGCAAGGGTTATAGAATGTTGCCGATGTAATTGCAAGGGCAGTCAGAGATGCTATGCCGCCTCCTCCCCCTCGTGCTCCGAGAGGTGAGACAAATCCTGCTAGAGCTCGGGAGCGGTTGATTACCAAAGATTTCGATGCTAGGAAGCCGCCACAGTTCTCTGGTAGCTCTGACCCGATGGCTGCAGAGGATTGGCTTCAGCACATCACGAAGATATTCGAATTCATTGATCTTCATGAGGATGCTCTCCGCATCAAGTTGGCTACGTACTTATTTTCTGGAGAAGCTACCCATTGGTGGGATTGCATTGTGAGTGTTCATCCACTTGCTGGCATGACTTGGAAGTCATTTAAGAATCTTTTCCTCGATAACTACTTCCCAGAAGTACAGAGGGACGCAAAAAGGGCTGAGTTCTTTACCCTTCAGTAGGGGGATATGTCAGTGACAGAATATACTACTATGTTTTCCACCTTGGCTCGTTTTGCACAAGAGCAGTTGGTCAGTGATCATTTCAAGGCTACACGTTTACCTCTGGTCTTCGACCCTACATTCGGAAAAGTCTGGCTAGCACGCCTATCACCACTTATGCTGATACTTTGACAAGGGCGTTGGGTGTTGAAAGTGCAGATTTGGATCTGAAAAGGGCCAGGGAGATCATTACTCCAGCCAAGAGCACTGGTCTGTCTAAGAAAGCTAAGACAGAGACTAGGTCTCAATTTCAGTCCCCAACCTCCTCAACAGCAACAACAACGATCATATTCACAACAGAGATCTTCTTATCGAAGTTCTCAACAATCAGGATCACAGCGAGGTGTGAATGCCGCTGGGGAGAAAGTTTGTCTCCGATGTGGTGATCCGAACCATTTTATCAAGTTTTGTCCTCAACCACCCCCCAAGAAATCTCATTCGATTGGTTTAACACCGTATTATCCACCATCTCAGGCAGTATCCGCCCAGAGCGTGAAACCCTACCAGAACAGAGGTCATTAAGGTAATTATTAGAGGACAGAAAACCGTGGTAGTTTTCAACCACAACAACACCAAGAACCCAAAGGAAGGAATTTTGCTTTGCCTGCTTATCATGTTTCTGGAAATGCCGGACCGTCTATGATCCGAGGTATCGTCCCATTGTTTAACTCTTGGGCATCTATATTGTTTGACACTGGTGCATCACACTCATTCATCTCATCAGCATTCGCATCAGTATTAGGGTTAGAGATAGAATGCTTGGAGCATGTCTTATCTGTTGATACTCCAGTTGGAGGTGTTATTCATTTGAATCATGTTTGCCGTAGCTGTATGCTTTTGATAACGGACCAGCAATTGAGTGCCGATTTGATTGTTATGCCAAATCTAGGATTCGATGTCATCCTTGGGATGGACTGGTTAGTCGAGTATCGAGCTTTCATAGATTGTTTTAAGCGTCGGGTTACTCTTTTCACTCCTGAGGGAGACAGTTGTAGATTCGAGGGCGATCAGTTGGATTTGCCGCTACCCTCATTGTTTTCACGGAGTAGTTTTTATTCTTCTCTTGGAACTCTGACTAGTTTATTGGCCATAGAGAGGGGCACTCCTCTTGTGGAATTGCCACCCATTGTTTGTGAATTTTCTGACGTCTTTCCAGAAGACTTATCAGAATTGCCACCTGTTCGTGCTATCGATTTTGCAATCGATCTTGTGCCAGGCACTTCGCCTATTTCTATTCCGCCATATCGTATGGCACCAGCAGAATTGAAATAGTTGAAGCTTCAGTTAGAAGATCTCCAGAGTAAGGGTTTTATTCGCCCGAGTGTATCCCCGTGGGGAGCTCCTGTTCTCTTTATTAAGAAGAAGGATGGAATGCTGAGGTTGTGTATTGATTATCGGAAACTCAATCATGTGACGATCAAGAATAAATATCCACTTCCTAGAATCGATGATTTGTTTGATCAACTCAAAGGTTCCACTTGTTTCTCCAAGATTGATTTGAGATCGGGTTATCATCAACTCCGTATTCGAGAGTCAGACATCTCGAAGACAGCTTTTAGGTCCCGATATGGACATTTTGAGTTTATGGTTATGCCATTCGGATTGACCAATGCTCCAGCAGCATTTATGGATCTTATGCAGCGAGTATTTCACGATTATTTGGACAAGTTCGTGATTGTATTTATTGATGATATTCTCATCTATTCTTCCTCTAAGGAACTTCATGAGGAACACTTGAGGATTGTCCTACAAGTATTGCATACTCACCGACTGTTCGATGAATTATCTAAATGTGATTTTTGGTTCACAGAAGTGAAATTTTTGGGACACGTTGTCTCGAGAGATGGAGTGTTAGTTGATTCATCAAAGATTGAATCTGTTATGGATTGGCAGCCACCTAAGAACATATTTGAGGTACGTAGTTTCTTGGGTTTAGCAGGCTATTACCGTCGCTTTGTAAAGGACTTTTCTCGTATTGCTTCACCTTTGACTAAGCTTACGCGTAAAGGGGTGAAATTCATTTGGACTGAGGAGTGTGAGAAAGCTTTTCAGCTTTTAAAGACTCGATTGACTTCAGCACCGGTTTTGATTATTCCGGAGCGTGGTGTTGACTACGCAGTTTATTGTGATGCTTCACTTCTTGGTTTGGGGTGTGTGCTTATGCAAGAAGGCAAAGTTGTTGCCTATGGTTCTCGCCAGTTGAAGCCTCATGAGCAGAATTATCCAACTCAGGATTTAGAGCTTGCTGCCATTGTGTTTGCCTTAAAGTCATGGCGTCATTACTTATATGGAGAACGATTTGATGTCTTTTCAGACCATAAGAGCTTGAAGTATATCTTTACTCAACGCGATTTGAATCTTCGACAACGTCGATGGATGGAGTACTTAGAGGATTATGACTTTGAACTACAGTATCATCCAGGGAAGGCGAATGTAGTGGCAGATGCGCTGAGTCGCAAGTCACGAGGTTCATTGGCTTGTCTGGCCATTCAGGAATGGAACATGCTCGATCAGATTGGGGAGTTTAAGGTAGAGCTTGACGACTCTGATGATCGTACTTCATTATATTCTGTTATGGCTCAACCGTCGATCATTCAACAAGTAAAAGATGAGCAACAGTCTAATCAGGTAGCATCTACTTTTCGTATGCGAATTCTTCGAGGTGATGTTATAGAAGGTTGGACTTTTGACTCCGAGCGTGGGTTGAAGTTCAAAGACCGTTTGTTTGTGCCATTGACAGTTCGTGAACAAGTGATGAAGGAATTCCATCATTCACGATTAGCGGTGCATCCGGGAGGTAACAAGATGTACCATAATTTGCGACGTCAGTTTTGGTGGAAGGGCATGAAGCGTGATGTCGCTAAGTTTGTATCTCGTTGTTTGACTTGTCAACAAGTGAAAGCCGAACATCAGAGACCTGCAGGGTTATTACAACCATTACCAGTTTCAGAGTGGAAGTGGGAGCACGTGACAATGGATTTTGTGACAGCACTTCCTAGGTCACCACGTGGTTATGATGTCGTTTGGGTCATTGTGGATCGTTTGACAAAGTCTGCACATTTTCTGGGAATGCGTTTGACCGATTCAGTTGATGTCCTTAGTCACTTGTATATTCGAGAGATCATTCAGTTGCATGGAGTCCCTGTTTCGATTGTGTCGGATCGAGATCCGCAGTTTACTTCATTATTTTGGGAAGGTCTCCAGAAAGCTTTGGGGACAGAATTGAGATTGAGTACGGCTTTTCATCCTCAGACGGATGGTCAGTCAGAACGTACTATACAGACCTTAGAAGATATGTTACGAGCTTGTGTTATGGACTTCAAAGGTAGTTGGGAAGACCACCTACCATTGATCGAGTTAACGTATAACAATAGCTATCAAGCAAGCATTCAGATGGCACCATTTGAGGCCCTGTATGGACGACCGTGTCGTTCTCCCGTATGTTGGACAAAAGTTGGAGAAGCGTCTCTGTTGGGACCAGACCTAGTAAGGGAAACTACTGAAAAGATAAAACTGATTCGTGCGAGGATACTTACGGCTCAGAGCCGACAGAAAAGTTATGCTGATAAGAAGAGGAGACCGTTGTCCTTTGAAGTTGGAGATCATGTATTCCTCAGAGTTTCACCTCGTCGTGGTGTGCTTCGTTTTGGACAGGATAAGAAGCTTTCACCTCGTTTCATTGGACCTTTCCAGATTTTAGAACGTGTGGGTGAAGTTGCCTATCGGTTGGCCTTGCCTCCACAGTTGGCAAAAGTTCATAATGTATTTCATATTTCGATGCTTTGGAAGTATGAACCTGATCCATCTCATGTGTTAGATTGGACTAATTTACCGTTAGAGCAAGATGCGTCTTACGAGGAACAACCCGTACAAATTCTGGAAGCTAAGGAGCATGTGCTTCGTGGTAGAACTATTCGTTTGGTTCGAGTACTGTGGCGTCACCATGGTAGTGAAGAGACTACTTGGGAGAATGAGAAGGAGATGCGCGATCGATATCCGCAATTATTTGCTTCTTGAGTTATTTGTTTTCTGTGCTAATGATTATCTGTGTGCGAATTTCGCGGACGAAATTTCTTTTAAGGTGGGTAGGATGTAATGCCCCTAAATTTTTATTTGCGATTAATACCAGTTATGGAATTTTTGCTGCATAATTTTTACCCGCGTGTGTGTATCATCGCTTGAGCTCAACACACACGATGATTTTTTTATAAAACTTGGAGCCAAAGAATTGGGTGCACAGTGTGTGCATGTACCTATGTGTACGTTTGTGAAGTGAAGCTTATACTTCACTGATCTTGGGGGCCAAGACTTTTAAAGTCTATTTATACACACCTATAACTCTCTAAATCTCTCAACACAACTCTCAACAGTCTCTTGTCTCTCCACTGCCTCTCTATCTCGAGGACACACACGCATTAATTGTTGATACACACACACACATATTATTACACACACATACACACACAACTTGTATTGATTCAAGGAGTTTCTTTTCAAGCTGTGGAATTAGATTTGGGTAAGCTTCTGTAAATTTCATGTTTTTGATTTCAGTTTATTTAAATTGTTAGTATATATATACACATATGTATACATATATATATATATGTAGATTTCATTTATATACCGTTAAGGGTCCAAAAAATAGCGAATAGAAAAACAGTCGCAGAATCTTGATTTCTTTATATCAAATGAAAGGTCTCAATCCCACGAGACTCCCTTTCGAATTTTAGAAGCTAATTCGCAACGGTTGCGAAGAACGGGTGAATTAAAGTTTTGTCACCATTCGGTTTTTCGATAAAATTAAGAGTTGTGTTTTGATTCATGAAAAATCGATTTGATATTTGGAATCTACGCGGAAAAAGGAAGAGATTCGTATATTGGAAGTCCTGTTTGGATTAAATTTTCAAAATGGGTCAAAACCAGTGTTGGATTTCAAAACAGGGGAAGAAAAGAAAGAAGAAGACGAAACTGTGACATCTCGCGCGCGCGACCCGCGCAAGCGAGGGGTCGCGCGACCAGGCTATTTCTGAAAATTGTTTTAAATTAAACACGTGACCCTTCTGAACACACTCCGAGCGAGCGAACCGCGCAAGCGAGGCCTCGCGCGAGCGGCCCGCGCGAGCGAGGTCCCGCGCGAGCGGCCCGCGCGCGCGACCTCAGGCAGATTAGTAACATCTTCGGTTTTATTGTATTTAAGTCTGTTATGAGCTAAGGGGCCTTGTACCCTATGCTTTGAGAGTTGTACTTTACTTTAATAGCAGTTGTACTTATGCTTTGAGGTGTTGTACCTCACTAATATACGCGCATTATTGTATATTGAGATTTGTAACAGATTGAGCAGTTCCGGTTTCTATTCTGATTAATTATTCAGTCTATCCTCGATGAACGGTAGTTCCGTATGACCCTCAATAAAGTTATATAACATGTTAATGGTGTACTTACATGTTTACTTGAGCTACTATGCCTTATGTGTTACCTGGATAATTTCAGCATGTCTATTGTGTTGCTTTGAATTGATAGCATGTCTTGATAATCTGTCTTATGAAATATTGAATATGTCTGGATGCTTAGAGCTCGCATATGTCATATCATTTCATAAGCATGAGCATGAACACGAAAATCACGAAAATGATTTTGGGATGAAAGACCTTAGAGGCTTTCAATTTTTGAAAATGGAAGACCTTAGAGGCTTCCAGGTTTTAAAAAGGGAAGACCTTAGAGGCTTCCATGCATAAAACCCTCTAGGAGGGATTTTATTTTGAAAAGTTAGAAATCCCGGATTTGTGGGTAGGCATGTGAGGTGGGTACCACTAGGAACTTGAATTGCGGGATGTGCTGCAAGAAACCCCCGTAGCGGTAAAGGCTAGGCCTCCGTGTAATTCGTAAGGCCCAAAGTCCCGCACGTTTGAGGCTAGGCCTACGTGGACGGGAAGCCCATAGTCCGGGTAATGATAATGACGATTGAGGGTGAGTGTTTGAAAAGGCATGAAAATGGTTTTCATGCATTGACATTGGCATTCATTACACTCATGCATGATATATAACAGATGTTATTGTGCGGTTATATGACTATACGAGCCTTTTGGCTTATGGACTATTAAACCTTTTTTTTCAGGTGATATAGATAAGGGCAAGGCCCCGAGACTTGACAATGCTTCCGCTATAGTTTGAAGACCCCGTGTGTGGGAATTATCATTTATTAATGTAATGAAATTTGGTTTCAAAAGAACATGTTATGCTTCAACTGGACAAATGTTAGTCCACCCGCTTTTAAATAAAAGGATAGCTTAACTCTGATTTTCTGCTGCTTATATTGAAAACATTTTCAAGAAAGAATATTTCAAATGAAAACCAGACTTTTGTTTTATAAATGTTTCCAAATGATGAACGTTTAATATAGGTAACCCTCGGAGTCTTGGACTCGGGGAGTTACCGTCTGGTGTCAAAGCCTACTGTTATTACTGTTATCGTTGTACTTCCGCCGGTTGACACCCCGTCGCTGGGAACCGTGGCGGGGCGCGACGTCACAAGTATAGATTCTCAAGGTCAGCAACTGGAGTCCTAGTCTTGGGTCAGAAGTTCCAATAGCCGACTAGTCTGTGTCAATCTACAAAAAGCCAACTTTATGGATCCAGAGAACTTGATGAAGTTGATCAACTAGCAGTCCAATTGGTTGAATCAGGTTTTGAATTTCATGGAAGAATTCCGACAGCAGCAGCCATAATACCCACCTGGGTTCCCACCACCAGGGTTCATGCCACCACTACCACCCGGGTTTGTACCACCTCCCATCCCTGTACATGAGAATGGCAGAGAAGAATGGTTTCAAGGGGTCCCGCAGCCTGTGTATGAGAAGAAATTTCAAGAGAAAATGGATAAAGTCAACAAATTGGAAAATGTGCTAAGAAAGAGCAAGGGTTTAACGATTACATACTAGATCTGGAAGGCTTGTTCGAATCCGTCAAAGTAAAACTGTCTGAGAACTTTAAAATGCTAGAAATTGACTGCTTTGATGGAACTAGGAATCCAAAAAGTCACATCAAGTTGTGCATGAACATCTTCCAATCTATGGGATGCACTCATGAACACATAGTTATGCAGTTCCCTCAAACCCTCAAGAATGCCGTACTATCCTGGTTCCTAACCCTTGAAGCCTCCAAGGCCCGAGTCTGGGAAGATGTTACTAGAACTTTTATTGATCACTACTCTTACAACCAAGAGTTTGATGCATGTCACCATCCGGGACCTAGAGACGACGAGGAAGAACATCAATGAGTCCTTCACTGCGTTCTTGAGCAAATGGAGGAATAAAGTGGCCCAAATGATCCACAGACCTGTTGAGAAAGAGCAAGTACGTATGCTGATCAAGAACATGCAACCAGTATACCACGAAAGCTATTCTACCAATCCATCTCCACATTCGAAGAGCTGTTTGAAATAGGCACCATAATAGAGGATGTCATTAGAGAAGGAAAGCTCAAGAAGGATGAACCCCAACACCAATCCAAGAGACCCAACTACTCCCTGGACTCCCCGAATATCAATGCACTTAGCAACCAACCAATGACCTACCCTCTCCATCCGTACCAGTCCATTCCACAAAATCGCCCTAAAGGCCCTCGCGAATTCTCCAAACTTGATATTCCTCTTTCTACAGCCTTGGACCACCTACTAAAAAAGGGCTGACAAGCAATCACTTAGGGAATAATCTCTTTCTAAAACAAATTGTAGCTCCTCCCTCACAAGCCGGTAACGGATCCCATACCCTCCCACTACAACATGAGCCTACGATATGCTTATCACCAAAATCTAGGCCATGCTGCCGATCAGTTCATCCGCCTCTCCCATGACATTCAGAACCTTATAGAGAATGTACCCCATCCTAATCCCACCACTATCTTGGCTTGGACCAACTGGTCGAATGATCCCTATTGCCGATGCTAATGAATGTTGAAGTTATGTAGTAAAGTGATGGTGTCTTGAACTTCTGCCAATAAAAAGAAAAAAAAAAAAAGAATAAGCGAGTCACCGCAACACTCCATTTGAGACCAGGTCAAGTCAAGTTGAGTTTGTTCTATGTTTCAAGAGTAATCTTGTGGTCAAGTCCGTCTATTTTTAAGTTCGGTTGAGTCTGTACCAAGAAATGTAATCCTTCTCTTTTGATGGAATGAAATCTCATTTTGTTTAATCTAATGTGTCTAGTCATAAATGCATGAATCACTGAAATGAAAATGTCACTGACAAACAATGAATATTGCATATTAATGTGCCAATATAATACATACAGTGCTCATTTAATCCCCAAAATCTCTAGTTTTACATGCATATTTGAATTAATATAATTTAATTGTGATGTCACTCAAATGTGTGTAATTATGTATTTTTTTACATATTTTATATGTTTAGGTAAAAATGAAGTGAAATAAAGGGAAGGAAAGAAGTAGCAATCACACTGAAGCTTTCCTCATAAAATGTTAGTCAGAACTTGCATAGTGCAAGTTCTGTAAAACTAAACCAAATAAAACAAAGAATAATACAAAATTGGAAACAATCCAAAAACGAAAACAAAAAAATGAACTACAAACAAAGGAAAATAAAAAAAATAAAAAAGCCAAACCATTGAATGGTGATGGCGATGTTTGTTTAAAATGAATTTGTTTTCTTTGGTTCCCTCTCTCTCTCTCTCTCTCTCTCTCTCTCTCTCTCTCTCTCTTTTCTTCTTTCGTTGCAGGAAATCAACAACAGTCAGAACAGAGGAAGAAAAAAGCAATCACGCGAAGAAAAAATTGGTAGCTGACGAAGGGAATGATGATTTTTCATCTCATAAATCATCTATAAATAGAAGGGAGGAAGCCAAACAAAGCATCACAAACAACACAGAGAAGTCTTCACACACCTTGTTAGAGAGAATAGTTTAGGGATGTTGTCATGTGAGCACTTCATATTGTCCCTAGAAGTAGGAAACTTTAGTTTTTCTTTGCATTTTCTAGTTCTAGTAGTTGTAAAAATTTATTTTTATGTAGTTGATGATTTCATGTTCAAAAATATGTAACAAAACTTTGTGTAATATATTTCTCAAATTTAAAATATTTATTTTCTTGTACAACATTTATCACTTTGTAGTAGTAATTAAATATTTCTATTAAAAATTAGATTTAATACTTTTAGTCTAGTCGTAGTTCTAATTGTCCCCTAAAATAGTTTGAAACCCCCAATTTTTAATTTTTATAGCAATATTTCCATTCACTAGAAGACAGATTTTGCAAGTAAATGCCAGATTTCTTAGCCACGTAGTTGTTATAATCACCTACTAAAGTCCTAAGCACACCCTATCCATATCTCACTCCCAAATTAGATTAGGATTTGGTTTGGCCTTGCTTGTGTTCTTGAAGTTCAACCACTGTGACCCCACAAGAAGTCAAAGTCAAATGTTTAGTATTTTATTTTTAGTTCAGTATTTTCATTTATTTATATTTTATTTGCCTAGTTGTACTAAACTTTGTTATTTTGCAGATTTCACAAATTCAACCCCAACTCATGTTAAGTGAAGAAAAAAAATACTAACATTATATTTCACCATTACCTTAGTTTTATAACTTAAATTATAATTGGGCAATAACTGTGTATATCTATTTAATCTTTCTTTAAGAGGTTATTGGAAGACAGTTTCAATTCCAAAATGGTAGGCTAAAACTTTAATTGGGGATATGTAATAGAAACTTAGAAACCACAGCTTTTGTGCACTAATCTTAAATGGGCAAATTTATCTGGATGGGTTGTTTTTCAATTTATGGCCAAAAATATCTATGTATCTATAGTTTATGACCATTTAACATGTTTATATACTATCGCTATATTGGACGTCAAAAGATTACATATTTAAAATAAGAATATAATTATGTGGATTGTCAAACTATGCCTTTTATCATAAAAAAATACCTAGCATACTCAAACAATTCATATGACAAAATTTAATATTTATATATGTGTATATATATATATATTTATTTCTACCCATTAATGGACAGAGAATTGTGTAGTGGCAGAGTGGTGGGGACTGGGCGTCGAATAACCCACGTCCTCGGCGGGTCACGGTTCGAACCTGGCTACTGTCCAATTGCCTCTTTATTTTTCTTTAAACCAAACGACGTCGTTTCATATCAAACCTGACACACTTGATATGACCTCAACTAGTGTAAGTTTATTTTCAAATAAAGATTCACTCTGTTTAGAAATACCAAATCCTTTACAAATGCACAAAAGTTGTGGGATCTAGTGTTGGTTTTGCATATTCCCATTTCCTTTAAATCATTTCTCTCAAGTTAATTAATATTTATTGTTTTTAATAGCTTTGCTTAAATATTTGTATTATTTCCATCTTTCGCTATAATAATGTCCATAAAGTCATTTGATGAAAATTTAGCTTTTATTTATTTTTCTTCCTTTTCTTACTAGTATCTTAGTTAATTTATTTTACGCTGTTAAAATATTTACCATAAACTGTTATTAAAAAATAGCTTTTAATTAGTTTTATTGCAAAATTTTTTTAAAAACTAGTAGTTTAGTAAAAGCCCCAAAAATCCATCATCTTTTATTTTCTTTTCTTGGGACAAAATAGTTACTGCCTATCTTTATAAAATTATTTTCCGTTTCCTGTGGGTTCGACCTGGTCTTCCAGAACTGTATTACTTGTACGATCACCTACACTTGAGTGTTGATAAGAAAACACGTCAATAGGATGTCGTCAGTCACTTTCAAATCACCACAGTTATTACTCTGCTAATAAATTTTCACATTAAAAAATAAAAAAAGAATCCTGAAAAGGTCAAAGTCTATTTCACACTAACACTGAAGAAGAGCCGTGTATTGAATAGTCTTACTTTAAGAATTTAAGAGATGTTTTTGCCTCAATCTTGAAAAGACATACTTGGAACTGACTTGGGGCATACCCAATACCCTTTTTCCACCATTTCAAAGCCTTGAGCCCAACCCAATTGAGAGCCATGCGAAGTAGTGCAGACTTAGTCCTTGATGGTAGTCAAACACTTTCAATGAGTTTTTCTCCCCTTAAAAAAACATAGAAAAGAACGAAAATTAAAGCTCGCTAGGTTGAAAACCCGAAAAGGGCACCTAGGCAAAAGTTAGAGCAAAAAGGATGTTGATTTCAAAAATCTGACCATAGCCAGTTAAAATGTTGGAGAACATTTTGATGAAACAAATGAAAGAATCGTACGCTTCAAGGTACATAATAAGAACGTGCCTAGATCACATTTCAAAAGGCTCGGAACGACCATAAATAAATTCTGACAGTTGACATGCATATTCTAGAATTCTAAGATTGCGATTGAAAGATCTCACAAGAATCAACTACATGAAAAGTAAAATTGACTGGCTAGGCGAAAGTGAAAATGATCAATCCTCAAAATAAAAAAATAAAAAAAAAGAAAAGAAAAGAAAAGAAAGGGAGATCGAAACCGAATCCTCTTATTCAAAGCTACCATAAGTGGCTCAAGTTTGAACTTATTTGACGATTGGCTTGAAAAACCCTCATACCTCAACCTTTTCAAGAACCTTAGCCTTGAACTACGCTCGACCTGATTCCTACTTGGGGATACGTAGGCAACCGCATCGGTTCGATTGACACCATCATAATCAAACGAATTTCTTTCAAGACCTTGCCTCAAACTACGCTCGACCTGATTCCCACTCGGGGATACGTAGGCAACCGCATTAGTTCGGTCTACACCATCATAATTAACCCCTCTTCTTTTAAGATCCTGGCCCGAACTACGTTGGACCTGATCCCCACTCAGGAGTACATAGGCAGACTTTCAAAAAGAAAAGAAGGATGGCTCGCTAGGTCGAAAATCCGAAAGGACACTTAGGCAAAAATTAGAGCTAAATCCAGAGTGAGCAATAACAAAAGAGAGCAAAGAGCTCGCTAGGTCACCTCACTGGTGCCTAGGCAAAAATTATAAGCATTTGAGAGATTGAAGTTGTGGTCCTTACCTCAAACCAGAAATCATCCTCCACACTAGGGGCAAACTTTGGCTACCCGCCTCGTTTGCCTAAATTTTACTATCTACCCTTCATACGAGGGGAAAACTTTGGTCACCTACCCCGTTTGCTCGAAACCTTCTATAAACCATCGTCCAAACTAGGGGTAAATTTCAGTCACCTACCTCGTTTTCCTATGAATTCCACTTCCTACACCTCAAACTAGGTGCAAACTCTGTTTACCTAACATGATCCCTTCACACCAAGGGCGAGTTTTCAAGTCACCAAGTTGTTTTGAAAATTTTGAAATAGAACATCTTTTATTCTAAAAGCTAAGGCACTAATTCAAAGCACTTCCTGGTAGAAGTAGAAAATTGATTAGATCAATAGGGAGGAATTTTCAAAAAACTAGATTTATCAGTAAAGTACTATCATATTAATATGAGGAGTGAACATAAAAGATGAGCAGTGCATCATTTATGGCAGAGACACATTGAATTGTGCTAATTTGGGCACTTCGTGTCGTTACTTTCGTCGAGTCAATCTTCTTTTGGTTAAGTCAGTAATAATCTGATCGAAACTGTATCAGAATTCAAAGTTCATACAAACCAATCCAACTTTCTTTATCATCGTTGTTCCTGTCAAGTCCATTTGTCCTAATGGTCTAAAATGTGTGGGTTTAAAGTGATTCCCAATTAAAAAAAACCTGTGGATACAAGGAGAAGTTCCAAACACCAATACTGCACTTGTCAAGGCTGCAACATGAAACGTGTCCCAAGAATCTTAAGCATTAGAGGCAGTCATAAGTCAGTCTGTAAGATGCACTGGCAATTTTCCTCCAGTTCCCCAGCAACCAAACCAAAATCATGTCACAAATTTCTTTCATCCCCAGCGGATTTGCTCTATTTCCAGTGCAACCTTCTCCTCCCCAACAGAATCTTCTCATCCCCAGCAAAGTAATTCCCAATAGAGCTAGTTCATCTCTTGAAAAGTTCCCTGAACAAATGTGGTGTATCTCAATCAAAACCACATCCTCTCCTCAGAAGAATCCATTTTAATCCCAGAAAGGGTTGTCACATTCCCCACATAATTAGTTCACTCCTAGCAGCATTATCCCCAGAAGAGATTTTTTTCCTCCAACAAGTTCAGTTCATCTTCAGTACAACCACTTACTCCATTGGCCCTCGAAAGAGTCATTTTATCTCTAGCAAATTCAGTTTTATCCCCAACAGGCTTATCGATTAGTACATCGTCAGTTCAATCCATGTTAGCCATAGTAGTTCATTGTCGATTCATCATCTCGATTAGTACATCGTCAGTTCGGGCCATGAGAGTCACAGTAGTTCACTGTCGACTCGTCATCTCGATTAGTACATCATCAGTTCAGTCCATGACAGTCACAGTAGTTCACTGTCGACTCGTCATCTCGATTATTTCATCATCAGTTCAATCCATGACAGTCACAGTAGTTCACTATCGACTCTTCATCTCGATTAGTACATCGTCAGTCCAATCCATGATTATCACAATAGTTCACTACCGACACGTCATCTCGATTAGTACATCATTAATTCTTCTAATCATGGTTAGTCCAACTATTGATCTAATCCATGACAGTCACAGTGGTTTACTGTCGACTCGTCACCTCAATTAGTGCATCGCCAGTCCAACCGTTGATCCAACCCATAATAGTCACAGTAGTTCACTATTTACTCATCATCTCGATTCTTGCATCGTCAGTTCATTAATCATCATTAGTTTACCATCACTCTCATTCAAAATATGTCGTGTTCATCGTTCTCATTCAAAATTTTGGGCTTCTATGTCCATTAATGGGGCTTCCGTGTCTGTCGCTTAACATCTCGGCTTTCATGTCCATCACTTGACATCTTAGGGCATGCCCATCTCCTAATTTCCAGGGCTTCCATATTTGTCGATTAATTGTCAAACTTTATCTCCGATTAACGTCCTCTGGGACCCCACATTCGATTACATTCACTTGCGAAGCATACTTCCCAAAATTTAGAAGTTTGCTCCAAGACCTAGAGTCTTCAAACCTTGGTGTCCCTATTTGAGTCAATAACTGCATCACAGTCAGAATTGACTCATAAACACTAGCACGACATAAGTCCACTCGGAGTGGCATACACCCACAGCACTAGCTCATGCTAGGATCAACAGCACTATAAAAAGCATTCATAAAACCCATTAAGGCTGGCAAATACACCATAGTCATAATAGGATCACAATAAGACTCAGTACGTAGTCCATATCACATCCATGCATTGCATATCATCCTCATAGCATAGCATCCACCTGTCTTGTTGTGCATGTATGATTTATTCCTTTGTGCCCCGAACTACGTCCTGGTCTAATTTCCTCGGGATACGTAGCCAGCTCACGTGGAGCGTGACCAGCACTAGCGTTAACATCATGTTTTTATCATTGCATCTTTGCAATGCTTTTATCCTAAATTTATAGCCTCCAAAAGACCTGTCTCTTCAAAGCTTTGGCACTCGCTTGCGACATGCATTGCCTCGCAAGTTCAAGCCAAAGAGGGGCAAACTATAGACATCTCATTTTGTTGGCTATCAAATTTAGGAGAACCATAGCTTAGTGGTTCATAATGATCGAAAGGACTCCAAAGGACTCATGGAGGTTGGTTCTATCTCTCAAAATGCTCAAAAAGTGGTTTAAATGACCAAAATGCCCTGAAAGCCCAAACACTCCCAGATCTGGACAAAATATTCTAAAAACATGCTACGTCGTACGAAAAGTAGTAAAATGAGTTTTAAAGCAAAATCAGGTAAAATCGTCAGCTCCCGAGGTTCTCAGAACTTCTTGGAGATCCCTGATTTGACCGGTTTGACCAAAAGTTGACTCAAAAACTGGAGCACCATACCATTTTCAAATGTTTTTCATGGATACTAGAGGCCAATGGATTTCCATCGGTATGTCACACGTAATATCTGGATTTAAAACGAATTTATTATGAATTATCAAAGGCAAAAAAGACGATCAAATCAGCTTTTATCGCGAATATCACAAAACTTTTCAAAGTGCCCTATCTCCAAACTATTTTTATGACAAGTAGACTCCATTACCTTTTCAACGGTATATCACAAGCTCGGTTTGGAGTTAGTATGCATTTTTTGTGAATTTTGGACGAAATAGGGCCTTTTTACGAATACCAGAACCTCTGGGGGCCTAAATAGCATTATTTGGACATCTGAGGAGCAGTGCCACCATGGCACTGGCCCACTACCACTGCAGCACAGGCCCAGTGCCTCTGCGGTACTCTCCCCTAGAACAGTCCATTTTTGTAATTTTATTTGGGGGTCAAAATTGATTAATTGAAAACCAAAACGATGTAGTTTATTGTTCACAGATGTTTTGGACCAATGGTAGCACTTTTTAAATCCCAAACTCCCCCCAAATTGGTCTATATAAACCCTCCTTGACTTCTCATTTTGGGGGTGGCAAATACAAGTTTATAGAAGTTGTAGAGGGAAAGTTGTAGAGATAAGGTTAGAATAGAAAGAAAGAGAGCTTCCTCCTTTGATTTTTCAATAAGAAAGTGAGTTCCTAACCATGTTTTGACTTCATTGCTCCTCTTTACTTCACATTCAATACACCCAACCACCATTTTTGTGAGTTTTTATGAGATAGGAAGCTACTTCCATGTCCAAATATCAATATATGAGTGAAACACCAAGCTACAAGTCCAATATATCATTGAATATCATCTATTGATTGTTTATTTGCTTATTTATATACAATGTTGAACTCTTCTTACCTCATTTCTTTGATTTTTTTTTCTTTTTACTTACTAGTTCATCATCATCTAAATGATGACATGGTGTTTGAGGTAAGTGAATCCTTATGGATAGTAGCTCTTGATCTCAAAAGCATGTTTGATAGATGATGATTCCAACTTCAATACTTCCAAAGTATTCTTGAAGTAATGCTCAAATGAAAACAAATCTCTCCAACAATCATGGAAGTTCTTCACTTGAGTTTGATGTTGATATTCCAAGAGGTTATAATCTCCATATGATGTTGCAAATATGCTTTCAAAACCCCTATTTCAAAACCCCTTTAAAATCCCCAATATTTGGATTCCAATAAATAAACCTTTTTTTTTCTCAAAAATCTTCAAAACAGTGAGTTATTTAATTTCAAAATATTCTAAGTTCAATACTCAATGGGTGATTACAAGACCACTTAGAAAATCTTCCTAACTCATTAGAGAACACCCATGAATTTTGGTTTGATCTAAATACACTTGGAAGGGTTCCATTTTGGTCCAAGCATTCCTTCCAAACATTCTGTTTTTACTATCACAGTAGCTAGATTGACATTCAACTTATTTTTCAGTAAACTTTTCAAAAAGGAGTGGTCCCAACTCATTTTTTTCTTCAACTTTAGTGTCTTAGGGAACATTCTGTATAATATGGGCCTCTAGATGTTTTGTTTTCATTTTCTAAGATTTTTTAACATTTCAGTCGACAATACTGATTCTATTTCTGAGCAACCTCTATTGTTTATATGATTTCTCTCAATCTGTAACTTCAGTAGTGATTTGGTTTTTAATATGTGTTCTAGACACAATAATAAAGATCTCCATAAAAAATCATGAATTAAAAACATTTCTAACCCCACTTTTCCATTTTTACAAAATCAACTCACTATTCGGTCCACTATTCATAGCAAGCATGTTTTGAGTTCTTTCCTTTGATTTGATGCTTACATGCAATCTAAATTAGCTCATGTCTTAAGAGGTAGTCCATACTACATTTCTACATATCCTATGGTGATTTCCTTCATACATCCATGTATATTTTAGACTTCTAAATCACTTCAAAGATCTTATGAACACTTGTACACTACTTCCTTTGCACATTCTAGGATCATACATTACATCTACGCAAGATTTGGGTTTCTTGTGACTCCTAATCTAAGAAGATTACAAGGAATGAAGTTGATCGCACATCCATGCTTCCCCTCGATCACATCTTCCTTTCTCATCTGTCCTGGGGATTGAGAGGTCTTCTTTTCTCAAATATTAACACGCACCATACTAGCTTGCTAAGAATATTTTATTTTCTTTGATTATTTGTTTCAAGAACAATCCATTTCCCCTCTTAGATTAGAAAAACTTCATTATTTGATATATAATTAGATGATTTTTTTATAGGTTTGTTTGTGTGACCTTTAACTTTTGCATTGTGTTATATTTGGTTTAGATCTTATGAATGATATCTTATCTTTAGATTTTTCATTTCAAATTCTTATGTGATGTAATATACTATCATAGTATTAATTATTGAACCAAGCATAATAAAAGATGGTTATTTGGATGCTAATTGAGGCATGTCAAAAGACGGGGCGAGTTGAGGGTGTTTTAGTCGGGACAAATGCTCCTTCCTCTCTCGTACCAAAGCCCCGAGCCAAGTTCTTTGGTTATGAAGGGTCGGTGCCCTTTATCCATTTGGGTGAGTCAAAATTAAGTTTCTTGGTTCCTTAAAGACCAAGTGGCAGTTCTGTATTTACATTCAACACACCTTGTCTTTTCTTTCAAAACAATTTTAAAACAAAGGAAAATCAATCCAGTAACCCCGTCGAAAAACAAGGATGGGGGGTGGGCTCACGAAAGCCGCGTGTCCACACCAGTCCCTAAGATTGCAAAATCTACGTGAAAAGGTAAGGGCAAGGGAAAGGTGGGTGGCCAAGGCAAAGAAAAGTGTTTCCAATGCGGTGAGAAGGGCCACTGGAAGAGGAACTGTCCAGAATTCTTAGCTACAAGAGTTCAAGATATGATTGAATCACATGTGATTGAAGTAAGTTTTATAACAGATACTTTAAACACTTGGTGCATTGATTCTGATGCGACTAACCATATCTGTAATTTATTTCAGGGGTTCAAATCGACCAAGAAATGCAGTGATGGTAAAATTATGCTAACTCTAGGATCTAGTGCAACCGTTTCTGCAGTTATAGTAGGAGTAGTAGCTTTAGAATTTTTAGACAGTACAGTTTTGATTTTATCAGATGTACTTTACGTCCCTTCAATGAGATGTAATTTAATTTCAGTTTCTAATTTATCAAATAAAGGTTATTCTTTTCATTTTGGAACTTAAGTTGTGATCAAAAGAAATGGTTCTTTTGGGTGTTCTGGTATCAAATCAAATGGTTTGTTGGTGATTACTCCTAATGTTTCTAAAGACTCTTGTATGGAACTTAATAACTTAGTGGTAACTGTACCATCTAAAACAAAGGAACCTTCCACTGATCCAACAAGGCTTTGGCTTATGAGGCTTGGCCATATCAATCTAAATAGGATTGGCAGACTAGTCAAAGAAGGGTTCTTAGGCGATTTGGTTCTCGAACCAATGGAAGTCTGTGAGTCTTGTTTAGAGGGTAGGATCGCCAAAAGGCCCTTTCTTGCAAAGGGCAATAGGACCAATGCAATGTTGGAATTAGTTCATACTGATGTGTGTGGACCGATAAATATTATAGCACGAGGTGGTTATGAGTATTTCATAACATTTAATGATGATCACTCTAGGTATGGATATGTATACCTAATGCAGCACAAGTCTGAAGCCTTTGAAAAGTTCAAAGAGTTCAGGGCTGAAATGGAGAAGCAATTGGAACACATATCAAGGCCATTCGATTTGATCGAGGTGGCGAGTACCTCTTTAATGAGTTTATTGATCACCTCGTACAGAATGGGATTCTGTCATAGCTGACTGTACATGGTATGCCTCAGCAGAACGGTGTAGCGGAGAGAAGGAACCAGACTCTTTGGACATGACTAGGTCGATGATGACTGAGTTACCATTATTCCTTTAGGGTTATGCATTGGCAACCGCTGCGTACATACTAAATCAAGTACCAAGCAAATCTGTTCCCAGGACAATACGAGAGATGTGGATTTGGCGCAAGCCTTCTTTGCAACATCTCCGGATATGGGGGAGTCCGGTACATGTGCTAAAAGGAAAAATGAGCAAGCTGGATTCTAGATCGGAAGTACGTTATTTTGTAGGGTATCCAAAGGGTACTTATGAATGGTATTTTTATGATCCAAGAGAATAGAAAGTGTTTGTTAGTACAAATGCTGTTTTCTTGGAGAATGATTATATCATGAACCATAAACCTAAGGAAAGGATAGATCTTAGAGAGATAAAATGAGAGCCCTCAATCCTTCCCATAGTTGATAATGATGTAAGACAAGAAAATACCACTTCTTGACCCATTTCCGCACCAATACCTCATTTTCGTAGTGGGAGGATTATCAGCCAGCCTGATAGATACATGTTCTTAGGAGAAGTTCTTGAAGCCGTCTCTATAGAATCTGAATCTAATCCTACCATGTACGAAGAGGCAATGTCTGATGTACACTCAGCTCATTGGGTTAAAGCTATGAAAGCTGAATTAGAATCTATGCATTCTAATCAGGTTTGGGATCTTGTAGAACTTCCATCCAACATCAAAACCATTGGCTGTAAGTGGGTATACAAGAGGAAAAGAGGATTTGATGGAAAGGTTGAGACCTTCAAGGCAAGGCTTGTAGCGAAAGGATACACTCAAAGAGAGGGCATTGACTATGAGGAAACCTTCTCGCCGGTAGCCATGCTTAAGTCCATCAAAATACTCTTATCCATTGCTGCATACCTAGATTATGAGATCTGGCAGATAGACGTCAAGACTGCATTCTTGAATGGCAATCTTGAGGAGGACATCCATATGCAGCAACCAGAAGGGTTCATAGCTGATGGAAAAGGTAACTTGATATGCAAGTTACAAAAGTCCATTTATGGGCTTAAGCAAGCATCCAGAAGTTGGAACATCTGTTTTGACCAAGCGGTTAAGTTGTTTGATTTCATACAGAATCTGGATGGGCCTCGTGTATACAAGAAGTGTGAAGGAAAAGTGGTGGCTTTCCTTGTACTTTATGTTGATGACATTCTACTCATTAGGAATGATGTAGGGGTAACGCCATCAATTAAGGTTTGGCTAGCTAGTACTTTCGATATGAAGGATCTGGGAGAGGCGAGCTACATCCTTGGGATAAAGCTCTTTCGAGATCGCAAGTGAAAGATAATAGGATTATATCAAGCTGGTTATATCGATAAGGTACTAACTAGGTTTTCAATGGATAAATCGAAGAAAGGCTTGTTACCTTTCAGGCATGGTTTAGCGTTCTCTAAGGACCAATGTCCAAAAACACAAGAGGAGAGGAATCGTATGGCAGGAGTTCTTTATGCTTCAATAGTGAGAAGTCTAATGTATGGAATGTTATGCACTAGACCAGATATCTGCTTTGCCGTTGTCATGGTTAGCAGGTACCAATCGAATCCATGTCCAGATCACTAGACAGCCGTTAAGCACATTCTTAAGTACTTGAGAAGGACTAAAGATTACATGCTTATGTACGACAGCGATGAGTTAGTTCCAGTGGGATACACTGACTCGGACTTTATGTCAGATAAAGATTCGAGAAAGTCAACATCCAGACATCTTTTTACCTTAGGAGGTGGTGCTGTTAGTTGGAGGAGCATTAAGCAGAAATGCATTGAGACTCAACTACAGAAGCTGAGTATGTGGCTGCTTGTGAAGCCGCAAAGGAAGCTGTTTGGCTCAAGAAGTTCCTTATGGAGCTTGACGTGGTACCAGCGTTGCTGTCAACTATTACGCTATACTACGATAATAGTGGGGCAGTGGCTCAGTCCAAGGAGCCAAGGAACCACGGAAAGGGAAAGCACGTAGAGCAAAAATATCATCGAATTTGAGATATTGTTCAATGTAGAGATGTGACTGTCACCAAGATTTCCACCGCTGATAATCTTACAGATCCGTTTACAAAGGCCTTGCCACAGAAGGTCTTTGATCGTTATCTAGATAGCTTAGGTCTCAGATGTAGTCCTGAATGGTTATGAGCGCAAGTGGGAATTTGTTGGGTTTGTGCCCTCAAACCATTACTTTATGTATGAGACATTGACATTTTAATAAATAGATATCAGCTTTACATTTCATTGTGTATGTTTCTTTCATGAGATGATTGATATTCATTAAATATCATAGTAAATAATTTGTGTGTGTATAAGATACATACAAGTGAGATACGAATTACTATTCATTGATACTTAGAATTTGTCACAGTAGATGATGAGACTGGATTTCTCATCAGGTTTACACTGTAGCATGATTAACTACCATTGGATGGAGTGATGAATCTCAATCACTAGAGTACATCTCTTAGTTAATATGCTAGTGCTTATAGTGCATTGACAAACCTGAGATTTCCTATTGACACTTAAAACTGTCAACAGTCGATAGGAACTCATAACTTATATATGGTACGTGTTCTCAATCTTAAGATGATTATGAACATAGACTGTAGATATGGCTGCTTTGACTTACCAATTAGTGAGGTCTTAAAGATCAACACCTGGGTATCTTGGGTATGTCATATTCATAGGGTTGTGAACATATATTGTCAAGATAGAATCTATCCTCTGATAAAGAGTAAACATTCCCTTGAGAATGTCACCAAGTTGATTACTGAGAACTGCAGTCTTGTTGATAAGTACTCCCTCTGTCCTATTTTATGTGTCCCATTTGGGAAATCCAACTATTTAAGGAGACAAAAAGAATCTACACATACTTTCCACAATTGCCTATAATCATTACACTTTCTTTTTTTGTTGTTTTGTTTTGGTGTTGATTGCAAGGAAGGGTAGTTTGGGAAACTAAGTAAAATTTGCAAACTAATTTAGGAAAGTGGACAACAATTTTGGGACATCCCAAAAAGGAAAGGAGGACACATAAAATGGGACAGAGGAAGTAGTTATCAACATGTTTGGTAATCATGAGAGGTGAATGGAACTCAAGGAATGGAAGATGTAATCATTATTCAGGTTGATAATAACAGTTTTTCGACTACCTATATGATTATGAGTGCTGATGGTAGAGGCACATTAGTACACCATACAAGTCTAGTTATCGCTTTGGATAATTCTTTTGCGTTGGAATTCAGTTATCATTTTATAGTGGAGTAAACGTTAACTGATCAGTTGATTAGTTTGCTGATCAAAGAGTTTGGTCATAGGAATTAACAACTGGTCTGAGCCAACAATAAAGAGCATAGGAGGTCCCAGTCTTAGCTCCGCTAGGGTTCTTAGAAAGGCACATGAGGATCTTGTCAAGATATGTTTGATCGATCGTAGAAGTCTCGATGAATTGAAGCCTTGGCAAGTTCAATCGATCAAAAGTTGTTCAATCAATCTACGGTTCAATCGATCGAAGCCACTTCGATTGATTGAGAGTGAAGTCGGTTATGGGAATCTATAAATAAGGCAGCTGCGTCTAGAAATCGGAGTTCATAGTTTTATTACACCAAAAGCTGCAGAAACTATTTTAGGATTCCCAAACCTTCTCTATCCTCTCTATTAGGGTTCCCACCTACACTAGCCTCTCCGAAAAGCACTCATAGGAGACATAAGGGTGAAGATAACCTAGTGGAGCCTGCTGCAACATTAAAGAAGGAGAGAATCAGAATTGGGTTCAAGACCCGAGGTATAAACTCTTCTCCTTCTTATGTATACACATCTATAGAGTTAATAAGTAGTAGATCCAGGTTACCAATTAGTTTTATAAACTATATTTTCCGCTGTGCATGATTTAAAATTTGTTGAGACCTAAATTCTACAAATAGTATAGGCACAAAATGGGAATGAAATGAGACATGTATCCCTCAGTGAAGCCTGGGTGAGCAATGGTAGACCAAAAATAGGTGAGCAAAAATGATCTTTTTTTTTGCAGTGCGAGGACGAATTTCTTCAATCCATCTTTCTGGCACTTTGGAATCAATTTCTATTATCGTTCTATTGGAGTACAACAGAAAGACAAATTTCAAACATTTGTAGGGATCTCTTGACACACACCACTTAAATCAGGAAGTCAAGTTAGTAGTTGGATTCCAAACCCACACTCAAATCTTTGTACTTGTTATGCGTGCCAGAGCGTTGAGCTCCATTTGACCTTCTTAACTACTTTGCAACGACCCGCGAGATTTTTGAACAGTCAACCTCTAAAATAGAGGACGTGTGTCCTAGCCTATTCGTACAAGCCAGCAAGGGCGGAGCTACTAGTGGGCTCTGTCGGATTGTAGCCTATAACGACTCTGGTGCTGAGTGCTATAGGGGGAGTTCATCCCACATCGCCTGGGGGGAAGGAAGCGTAATGTGTTATATATGGAGGGCCATAGTGGAACCTACTAAGATGCGTTTTGGGAAGACTTGTGGGCTTGTTACATGAAAAAATCTGTGCGGGTTGGCCCAAAGCGGACAATATCCTACTGGGGGAGACTTGGGTGTGACATAATGGTATCAGAGCCTGACCCAGCCAGAAGTGTGCCAACGGGTACGTTGGGTCCTAAGGGGGGTGGAATGTAAGTGCTGTAGGGAAAGTTTGTCTCACATTGCCTGGGGAAGGAAGGGTAACATGCTATATACGGATGGCCATAGTGGAACCTAGTAAGGCGCGTTTTGGGAAGGCTTGTGGGCCTGCGCAAGGAAAAATCCGTGTGGGTTGGGCCCAAAGCGGATAATATCTTACTGGGGGAGACTTGGGTCGTGACATAGCCCGTGTCACGCCCCGGAATAGCATAAATAGAGAAAAATAAATTTCCTTTATGGGTCCATAGGAAATGACTGGTGAATGTCACTAACTTTCCACACCATACAGTACTAGTCCAAACAAGAATAGTAACCAACTGAAATATAACAACTGTAATACTATTAGAAACTATCAGAGTGTGGTCCACAGGATCACAGCAGGTCTAGAGACAACATATGCCCAAGTTCGCGCTAACTAAACAAGTTCAACAGTGATATAAAGCTTAAACATAAACTAGATAAACTATCTTCAGATCTTCAACTAGCGTAAGGGTAGTTGTTAGCATAGTAGCCTTCTCCGGCATAACAGCTTCAGTGGGGCCACCCTTTGTGAAATTACCCTCAGTGTAGTAGCTGTCATCATGAGTGTCCTCACCTGGAGAATAAGGTACAGGATAGTCTGGACGAGGGAAAGTCCAGGCAATAAAAGGCCATCAGCTTACTGAGAGCTGAGTGAGTATAAACTAACAAGGTACCAATTATCTGAAGTAAACACAAGCTTATGAAAACACACGTTAAAACCTTTTATAATAATAATAATAATAATAACTTGTCCCGTTATTAAACATCGTAAACCAACACTTATCGTCTTGTTACTCGAAGACCGATGATTAACATATTATCTTAGAACGAACAGACTCAATCGTTTCACATATGTAGATATACCATCATTCTGTCCATTGCTCGTTAAGGCTATAAACCATCTACCGCATTCATGGACACCATGTCAGTCTATCGCCCGCTCGTTCAGGATATAAACCATCCACCGCATGTCAGGGATACAACACTTTGAATAACAGCACATCAAATCTATTGTCACGACTTATCACTGTATATCAGTGATCACCCATCCACCGCTCGTTAACGATATAAACCATCCACCGCTCGTTAAGGATATATCGTAGATCATCTGGATACCTTAGGACTACATGGTCCCGCTCACTGCTCATTAAGGATATAAACCATCCACCGCATGTAAACGCATAACATGACCAGGCATCTTCCCACGTACCATTCCCAGAACTTATCAAACCTACCTGAGTTACGTTCTAATATCGATACATAACAATTCCCATGTGGCCTGACTACTCAGATTAAAAGAAAATGGATATCAAACTCATACAAGAATCAACGGGTTACCCACGTTATTATTTTTATCCATGCTGTATAATGATACTTAACTTTGTTATCACATTATCCTTGTCTAACCCAAAATCGCATAACGGAAGTCCAAATCAAGAATCGAACAACCGAACCCTTAATATAATACATAGGAAAAGGAATCCATGTTCTGCCCATACCAATCGATTGGTATAAGGTCCAATTGATTGGGATAAAACTAATGTCAATCGATTGAGGAATCTGGCAATCGATTGGGATTAAAATAATGTCAATCGATTGCTACTCAGGTCCAGACTGATGGCAATTTATTGGTAATTGTGCCAATCGATTGGCACTTTGTCTTCACCAGCATATTGCAAAAACAACATATATAAACGTACACCACATGCATATAACACGTCTAAGTTTCATAACAACTTGTACATACACCAATAAAGGGACCAAGTGAGTTAGAAACTCACCAAGGGTGCATTTGGGTGTGCGTTCTTGAAAAACCAAATCTCTCTTTCTCTCTCTCTCTCTCTCTTCCCAACTCTTTTTCTATCTCTCTTTTTTCTTTCTTTTCCCTTTCTTCTCCTTCTCCTTCTTCTTGTTCTCCTTCTCTGCCAAAGGGCAGTGAGTGTGTGTGAGGGTGTGTATAGATATAGATATATGGATATAAGTGTGTGTATATATATATGATATATAATCTCTCTCTCTCTCTCTCTCTCTCAAGGCTGACAAAATTGGCCCAAGGCCATAAATGATGATCTATATATAAAGTTTAGAGAGTGCCACACGTTCAAAGCTAAAGAAAAGAAGAAAACTTGTCTCAGCTTATGCCAATTGATTGGTATAGATGTCAATCGATTGGTAACACATATATGAAGACAATCAATTGGAAAGAATGGCAATCGATTGGGGTGTTGCCACGTCATTACTTTTAGTCGGTAAAATGACAATCGATTGGGAATATGTCAATCGATTGGTAACAAAAAGTGGCAATCGATTGGGAATTAAGGCAATCGATTGGTAACCAAATTTCACCAAAAGAAAAAAGAAAGGTGATAGAATGAAGTTTTATTTATATATACTCTTCAGAAATTCAGGGTATTACATCATCCACCACTCAATAAAAGATTTCATCCTCGAAATCAAAGACAAACGAGGCTAAAACAAAAAAAATGGGAACTTCTCTCGCATCTCTGACTCTAGCTCCCACAAAGCTTCTCCTTCATCATGATGCTTCCACTGGACCTTGACTAGTGGAATCTCCTTATTTCTGAGCTTCTTGATCCCTCGATCCAAAACACGAACTGGTCCTTCATTAAACGTAATAGTGTTGTTGACCTCAAAGTCCTCAAAGTTGATCTCGTGCACTGGGTTGTGGGCACACTTCCTCGGCATACTGATGTGAAAAACGTTGTGCACTCCTGACATCTTCAGTGGTAATGCAAGGCGATAGGCAACTTTCCCAACACGCTCTAGAATCTCGAATGGTCCGATGAATCACGACGATAACTTGCCTCTTTTCTGTCTAAATCTGATGATGCCTTGAACAGGTGAAACCTTGAGTAGCACGTGATCTCCAATGGCAAACTTCAAGTCTTTGCATCACTTGTCAGCATAACTCTTGTGTTGGGTCTGAACTTTTTTCATCTTCTCTCGTATAATATGGATCTTCTCACTGGTCTCTTGTACCATTTTTGGCCCAAGAAGTTGTGTATCTCCGACTTCAGTCCAATAAAGCGGTGATCGGCAAGGTCTTCCATACAAAGCTTCAAACGACGCCATCCCTATGCTTGAATGATAACTATTGTTATAGGCGAACTCAATCAAAGGTAAGTGTGTCTCCAGATCTCTGGCTCCTTAGCTGACATCTTCGCGAACCATAACTTTAAATCTTTAGTTGTTTGTTGAGCTTCTATGATATGACTGATCAAAGTTGGTTGTACCATAAGACATCCAAAATATTATCTTTCCATTGGTTTCACTGGCTGCAGCTCAAATTCAGCTAACACTTCTAATACTCTCCATTCTTGAATTAGTAATGTAACGATTACTAGTCGAGGTTTACGACTCAATGCATCTGCTACGACATTTACTTTACCTAGATGGTACTGTAATGAAAAGTCATAGTCCTTGAGTAGCTCCATCCATCTTTGTTGTCGCATGTTCAACTCCTTCTGAGAGAACAAATACTTCAAACCCTTATGATAAGAAAACAGATCGAAATCTTCTCCATAGAGATAGTGTCTCCAAATCTTTAATGCAAACACTATTGCTGCTAATTCCAGATCATGCGTTGGGTAATTCTTCTCGTGTACTTTCAACTGTCTTGATCCATATGCAATAACATTCCCATTTTGCATCAGTACACACCCAAGTCCTTGGTGTGATGCATCACTATAGATCACATACCTTTCTCCACTCTTAGGTATTGCAAGTACTAGTGCAGAAGTCAATCTTTCCTTTAACTCCTGGAATGCACCCTCATGCTTGTATGTCCATTCATACTTCATCTCTTTCCTTATCAAATTCGTCAAAGGTCCTGCTAACTTGGCAAATCCTTCTACAAATCTTCTATAATATCCTGCTAGACCGAGGAAACTTCTAACTTTTGTAGCATTAGTTGGTCTGTTCCAGCTTAAGACTGCATCGATCTTAGATGAGTCCACTGAAATACCGTCCTGAGATATAACATGTCTCAAAAATTTGACTTCCCGTAGCCAAAATTCACACTTGCTGAACTTTACATACAACTTATTATCTCGAAGTGTCTATAAAGCAATCTGCAAGTGCTATTTGTGGTCTTCTTTCGTCCTTGAGTAGATTAAAATATCATCGATGAATGCTATAATGAATTTATCCAGATATGGTCTGAATACTCTATTCATTAAGTCCATGAATACTGCTGGAGCGTTTGTTAACCCGAAAGGCATAACCAGAAACTTATAATGCCCGTACCTCGTCCTGAACGCAGTTTTCGATACATCCTCTGATCGAACCAAAAGTTGATGATATCCGGATCGTAGATCGATCTTAGAGAAAATCCTTGATCCTTGTAACTGGTCGATTAGGTTGTCTATCCGAGGTAATGGGTATCTATTCTTGATTATGACCTTGTTCAACTCCCTGTAGTCCATACAAAGTCGAAGTGTCCCTTCTTTCTTCTTTACAAATATAACTGGTACTCCCCAAGGTGACGTACTTGAATGTACAAATCCTAGATCTTCAAGTTCTTGGACTTGCTTCTTCAGTTCCAACATCTTAGTTGGTGCCATCTTATACGGAGTCTTAGATATGAACAATGTTCTAGGTATTAGTTCCATACAAAAGTCTATCTCTCTTTTTGGTGGAAGTCCTTTAATATCCTAAAATACATCCTGAAAGTCTTATACAGTAGGAATATGATCCATCTTGAGTTCCGTATCCGTGCTCCCAATTGTAGCTATCCCACTTGTTAAGAACATATCGCTTGTCGGCTGACACTGAAATCTAATCGCCGGACACACTGGTGTCGGAAACGCAATCGTCCTAGTAGGGCAATCCAGGTTGGCATTGTACTTAGTCAACCAATCCAAACCCACCCTAGGATAATGTCAAATTCTGACATCGATAGAACTACCAAGTCGGTTGGAAGATTTCTATCTCCCAAAGTTAATGGGTGATCCTTACATACTTTACCTAGCTTAACAATCACTCCCAAATGGCTCAAGTATCTGGGGTTCTAAACCCAACTGATGCACAATCTTAACAGCAATAAAAGAACGTGCAGCTCCAGTATCAAATAAAACTTTAACTGGACTATAAAAGAGTACAAGCGTACCTTCCAAATACTGCTGTTCATCGGCATTAAATCCTGCTTTCCCTGGGATTATCGCATTCATCCTCATCTGATCTGGAGGTCCTTGTTTTCCTTGAACTGGTGCCCCGTAGTATCCTCCTCGTGGTGCACAACAATCCTTGCTCAAGTGTCCTAGTTTGTTGCAATTTTGACAATTAGGACCCATACGGTGGTTAACCCTAGAAATTGTACAAAACTTGGCAATGTGCCCTGGCTTTCCACAATTAAAACATCCTCCACTATTGCTTTCCAGGACTGTTAGCAGTGCTTGAGGTTATGATCCTCGCTGTGGATTTTGCTGGGGTCGATTATAACCCTGCTGAGGTTTTTCCCAAGTTCTCTTGTTACTTTGGAAAGTCCCATGTGGTTTCCAACCTTGGGTATTACTCAGTAGTTGTGATTAGAAATTCCTCTGTGAAAACCCTCTTGATGGTTGCAGTCGATTCATCTGTGGTCGCTGTACTGGATATGCATCCTTCTCTAGACTTACAGCAAGTCTGACTAGTCCTTGAAAACTCTGGTTCACGTGACTAATCATCATATGGAGAAGATGGGGATTTAGTCTCTGGTGAAATCTTTTCACCTTCTTCTGTGGTGTATCGATCATATGCTAGGCTAATCGAGACAGTCGTTCAAACTGTGTAGTATATTCCCTTACCATCCATTCTCCTTGAACTAAGCTTAGGAAATTTTTCTCTTGTTGACCCTTTTCATCTTCAAGAAAATACTTCTCCAAAAATCTTCCCTTGAACGTCTCCCAAGGCATTACTCTTGCAGCGTTTATTCCTATAGTGGATCGTTCAGCTTCCTACCAATCTGCGGCGGCATAGGTGAGATGGAATGTAGCAAGGCGACGCTTCTTTTGCTCGCTGCACTCCAATGCTTCAAAGATCAATTCCATTTCCCTTATCCATTGCTCGACTTTCCATGGTTCTGTTAGTCCATCGAACTTCTCGAGACGTAATCCACGAAAATTTGCTAGTAACTTGTCTCCTGTTTGCCTCTACTGGAACGGTGTAACTAGGGTTTGGACAGGTCGTTGATTGGTAGCATTGTTGTAGGTATCACCTACATGCTCCATTCTCTGCATGAATGCTTCAAAAACTCCGGATGGGTCCATTCCTTCGGGAATAGGTGCTCCAATACGCACTTGGTGATTTCTCAAGGGTCCGACCATACTGATAACGAGTATTGCCTACAAGAGACGTCGATTAGCTGAAAATCTTCTCGCAGAAACGAAAACAAGATAAGGCGAGAAACAATGAGAATATAACAGTTCTACAAAACATCACACCGAAACAAACATACGATCAACATCAAAAGTACTGCTCGTATAAATCAAAAGATGTACCTCATAGTACACACTAGTCAAACTGTGTACCACGTGGGACAAAGCGAAAATAGTACTAAGGTCAGCTATTACAATGCTATGACTACTACTACTAATATCTATACAAAGCTATGGTCAAATAGCTATCTCTCAAGCTCCAAAAATCTAGTGGACAACATGTCCTGATATAATCTAACAAAAATGAAAATTCGCTGCAAATCCTGACTCAAAGGTCGTCAGCATCTGATCTTGCTGGTGGCGCCTCATCCTCCAAATCGATATCCATCTCCTCGAGTGTATCGTCCTGAACTAGTACGACAAGATCTCCGGCTACCACTCCAATATCCCAATCCTCTATCACCTCTGCATCAGGGTCCTCCATTATGTCTGTTATCGCTTGGTTAGCGACCTCGACTGCTACTGGGGCAAATCCATCAGCTATATCAAGAGCTCCTGCTATTTTAGCCTCTCCCATAGCAAAACCTGCTGGCTGGGCTACCATCTCGACTATCCATCCTACTGCCATATCGACCATGGCTGCCATATGCATAATAGGCCCAGAAGGTATCTGAAGCGTAATCGGTGCCTCTGGTACAATGATCTCCTTATCGGCCACGTCCTCAACTACTACGTCGGCCTCCACTCCTATGTCTGCCTCCACGGCCTCTGGGTCTGGTGCTGGATCCTTTGGCTCAAACTCTGGCTCCTTTAGATCATCCTCTGGCTCATCATCATCTGCATCGTCCATATGCTCATCCTCTGCTGGATCCTCGTCGTCTATCGGTTCCTCCTCTCCATCCCCGTCAATATCCTCGTAGGGATGCTCATCCTCTGGCTCTGGATCCTCCTCATCCTGAATCGGCTTAGGCTCCTGAACTGGTACGTCGGGTACCGATGATGGTAGAGCTACAGGTGCTGGTACAGCTATAAGCTCTGGTGGTACGGCTAAAATGGCTCTCAGCTCAATCTCATCCATCTCTTGCTTACTCTGAACCAACCGTAATATCCCTTGACAAATGTCTCTACCAACTCTCGCAGAATGGTAAGCATCCATATGCATCTGTGTTGGGTGAAAATTCTGAGTCACATAAAGTGCCCTCCACATGTCCTCTTCTAAGTGTCGACTAGCTATCTAGCACACTCGCTCACGATAAAACTCTGGGTCAGCTGGCTCCACGGTATCCCCATGGATGACGTGTCCTCTATAAGCATCGGTAACAAATTGATGAAACTCTGGATTCATGTTATCCTACAAAGAAACTATCTATCATCAGACGGACGATCTTATCTCAACTCATATCTTATCTCAAAGAAAATCTTAACATACTAGGACCAGATGGTGTGGGATGATTAGTGAACGAAAGTATCACAAACCTAGGGCTCTGATACCAAAAATCCTGCCACGCCCCGGAATAGCATAATTAGAGAAAAATAAATTTCCTTTATGGGTCCATAGGGAATGACTGGTGAATGTCACTAACTTTTTACACCACACAGTACTAGTCCAAATAAGAATATTAACCAACTAAAATATAACAACAGTAATACTATTACAAACTATCAGAGTGTGGTCCACAGGATCACAATAGGTCTGGAGACAACATATGCCCAAGTACCCGCTAACTAAACAAGTTCAACAGTGATATAAAGCTTAAACATAAACTAGATAAACGATCTTCAGATCTTCAACTAGCATAAGGGTAGTCGTTAGCATAGTAGCCTTCTCCGGCATAACCGGTTTCAGTGGGGCCACCCTCTATAAAATCACCCTCAGTGTAGTAGCTGTCATCATGAGTGTCCTCACCTGTAGAATAAGGTACAGGATAGTCTGGACAGGGGAAAGTCCAGGCAATAAAAGGCCACCAGTTTACTGAGAGCTGAGTGAGTATAAACTAACAAGGTACCAGTTATCTGAAGTAAACACAAGCTTATGAAAACACGCGTTAAAACCTTATTATAATAATAATAATAACTTGTCCCATTATTAAACATCGTAAACCAACCCTTATCGTCTTGTTACTCGAAGACTGATGATTAACATATTCTCTTAGAAAGAACAGACGCAATCAATTCATATATGTAGATATACCACCATTCTGTCCATTGTTCGTTAAGGATATAAACCATCCATAGACACCACGACAGTCCATCCCCCACTCGTTAAGGATATAAACCATCCAGCGCATGTCAGAGATACAACACTTTGAATAACAGCACATCAAATCTATTGCCACGACTTATCGTTGTATACCAGTGATCACCCATCCACCGCTCGTTAAGGATATATCGTAGATCATCTGGATACCTTAGGACTACATGGTCCCACTCACTGCTCGTTAAGGATATAAACCATCCACCGCATGTGAATGCATAACATGACCAGGCATCTTCCTACGTATCAATCCCAAAACTTATCAAACCTACCTAAGTTACGTTCTAATATCGATACATGACAATTCCCATGTGGCCTGACTATTCAGATTAAAAGAAAATGGATATCAAACTCATAAAAGAATCAACGGGTTACTCACGTTATTACTTTTATCCATTATGTATAATTATAATTAACTTTGTTGTCACATTATCCCTGTCTAACTCAAAATCGCATAATGAAAGTCCAAATCGAGAATCGAACAACTGAACCCTTAATATAATAAACAGGCAAAGGAATCCATGTTCTGCCCATACCAATCGATTGGTATAAGGTCCAATTGATTGGGATAAAAATAATGTCAATCGATTGAGGAAACTGGCAATCGATTGGGATAAAAATAATGTCAATCGATTGCTACTCATGGCAATCGATTGGGTCCAAACTGATGGCAATCGATTGGTAATTATGCCAATCGATTGGCACTTTATCTTCACCAGCAAATTGCAAAAATAGCATATATAAACGTACACCACATGCATATAGCACGTCTAAGCTTCATAACAACTTGTATATACATCCAATAAAGGGACCAAGTGAGTTAGAAACTCACCAAGGTTGTGTTTGGGTGTGCGTTCTTGAAAAACCAAATCTCTCTCTCTCTCTTCTCCTCTCTGCCAAGCTCTTTCTCTGTCTCTCTTTCTTTTCCCTTTCTTCTCCTTCTCCTTCTCTTTCTCTTTCTTTGCCAAAAGGCAGTGAGTGTGTGTATAGATATAGATATATGGATATAAATGTGTGTATATATATGATATACAATCTCTCTCTCTCTCTCTCAAGGCTGGCAAAATTGGCCCAAGGCCATAAATGATGATCTATATATAGAGTTGAGAGAGTGCCACATGTTCAAAGCTAAAGAAAAGAAGAAAACTTGTCTCAGCTTATGCCAATCGATTGGTATAGATGTCAATCGATTGGTAACAGATATTTTAAGGCAATCGATTGGAAAGAATGGCAATCGATTGGGATGTTACCACATCATTACTCTTAGTCTATAAAATGGCAATCGATTGGGAATATGTCAACCGATTGTTATCAAAAAGTGGCAATCGATTGGGAATTAAGGCAATCGTTTGGTAACCAAATTTCACCAAAAGAAAAAAGAAAGGTGATAGAATGAAGCTTTATTTATATATACTCTTTAGAAATTCAGGGTATTACAGCCCGTCCCTAATTTTTGAGAATTTTTTTTTCTTACATGTAATATTTTAGCCTAATTGTAGTTAATATTTGACAAAATATCTTATACTAATTCCTACTTCTCTTTTTGACCAAACCCAATATAAGTCAATCCAAACAAAACACAATATGTTAGTTCAATCATAATCTAGCTTACTTCAAAGGCTCAAATATTTGGCCCAATTTTTAGTTCAATCCTAATAATTGCTAATTGAGAAGTGTAGTTAACAACATCTATTAACTTGAAAAATTAATAGCTTGACATCATTAGCAAGTTTTAAATAATTGTTACAGAACTGCATAATTAAAATTTATCATATGGTCCGACATTGCTAAATGTATACACGTATGCATATATGTGACCACCTAAGTAAAATTTTCAATCTGGATCAGGCAGCTCAATTGATCAGCAAACAATTTTTAAGTGATACCACAGACATACTGGTGGAGAGTTAAAACTGAAGAAGATTCTATGATGCATGGCCACCAAAGTGATTATTAAACTTGGTATGTGCGAATAAATTGAAAGGTTATTGATGGGCTGAGATGCTGTCATCTTCTTGTGGAACTGAATTATTATTTTATTGGTCGAAGAAACTGGAAGTTACGATGAAACTAGAGAATACAGATTCTATCAGAAAATAAAGAAGTTTGAGGTGGAATTTGCTTTGAAGTAGATGAAACCCAACAAGGCCTTAGGACCAGATGGGATCCCCATTGAGGTTTGGAAATGCTTGGGAGATGTGGGGGTATCTTGGCTTACAAAAGTTTTTAATAGGATTTTAATGACTAGAAAAATGCCATGAGTGGAGGAAGAGCATCCTAGTGCCTATATAAAAGAGTAAAGGAGATGTACAACAATGCAACAACTATAGAGGTATTAAGTTGATGAGCCATACTATGAAGCTATGGGAGAGAGTGATGGAGCATCGCTTAAGAGGCGCAACATCAGTGTCAGAAAATCAGTTTGGATTTATGCCTGGGAGATCAACTATGGAAGCAATTTATTTACTTAGAAGACTAATGGAAAAGTATAGAGAGAAGAAAAGATCTACATATGGGTTTTATTGATTTAGAGAAAGCTTATGATAGAGTGCCTAGAGATTTAATTTGGTGGGTGCTAGAGAAGAAAGGAGTGACCAATGGTTATATTGACGTGGTGAAGGATATGTATGATGAAGCGGTTACTAAAATTAGATCACCAGCCGGAGAAACAAGAGAATTCCCAATTACCGTAGGCCTGCACCAGGGGTCGACCTTGAACCCTTATTTGTTCGCCCTATTTATGGATGAATTGACTAGACATATTCAAGATGAGGTCCCATGGTGTATGTTGTTCGCAGATGATATTGTCTTGTTTGATGAGACTAAAAGGGGACTCAACACTAAACTAGAAGCGTGGAGAGAAGCACTGGAGACTAAGGGGCTAAAGATAAGTAGGACGAAAACAGAATACATGGAATGTACTTTTAGTAATAGTGGAAGTAGAGACAGCGAAGCAGTGAAGATCGAAGATCAGGAGATCCCAAAGAGGGAACACTTTCGCTATCTAGGTTCAACGATCAGTAGAGGTGGAGAGATTGGTGATGACGTGACCCATAGAATTAAAATGGGCTGGCTTAAGTGGAAGAGTGCTTCTGGAGTATTATGTGACAGGAGAATACCAGCAGAATTGAAAGGAAAATTTTATAGGACAGCTATTAGGCCAGCTATGCTCTACGGGACAGAGTGTTGGGCGACTAAGAAACAACACATTAGCAAAGTGAGTGTAGCAGAGATGAGGATGCTAAGATGGATGTGTGGTAAGACTAGAAAAGATAGAATTAGAAATGAGTACATACGAGAGACTGTAGGAGTGACACATATTGAGGATAAGTTGAGGGAGAATAGACTTAGATGGTTCAACCATGTGCAACGAAGACCTGTAGATGCACCTGTGCAAAAGAGTGATAAGATCGTAGTGCCTGAAATGGTTAGAGGGAGAGGCAGACCTAGACTGACTTGGGAATATGTAGTGCAACAAGATATGAATTTATATAATTTAAATGAGCATATAGCTCTTGATCATGCAGAATGGAGAAAAAGGATTCATACAGCCGACCCCAATTGATTGGGACACAAAGTTGGTTTGGTTTGGTTTGGTTACTAAAGTTAACAAATACTTAATGGAAACTTAAAGAGTAATGTAGGTTCACCTAAATCAAAGTATCCACTTATGCTAATGTGAATTTTTAAAATTATTAATCGGTTACTAAATAATGCTTGAATTAATTTCAATACTGCCACGACACATGAGCAGGTGGTAGAAGTAAAATAAGGAAAGTAAATAAAAGGGAAAGACATACCCCTAATGGTCAGACGTTTCCAATTCAAAAGTTGACACTAGGGATGTCAATTTGTCTCGTCTCGATGATATTTCGGCCTGCTCCGCCCCTAATGAGAAGGAATTGGAGTCGATTAAAATTGTACTGGAGCAGAGTTGATTTACTGATGCAAAACTCCATTAAAAGTAAGAGTGGTTTTGGGATGACATCTTATAACCCCGACTCTGACCCGATTATTATTATCATTATTATTTTTATTATGTTATTATTATTTCTCAGCAAAACAAAATTTATTGAACATAAAGGAGCCTGAAGACAACATTACAGAAGCAATACTATTATTATTATTATTTCTCAACAAAATTGAATTTATTGAACATAAAGGAGCCTGAAGCCGACAATACAGAAGCAGTACTGCGCCCAAAACACCAACCAGCAACACTGACCTTAGAGGTGTAAAGTGGGTTGGGCTGGGCCAACTCAGCCCACAAAAATTGGATCCACGCGGGTTGTGGGTTGGGTTGGGTCGGGCTGGGCCTGCGAGCCATGCGGGCTAGGTTTGAAAGTTATTTGGGTGGACCCAGCCTGACCCACTTGGCATGACCCAAGTGGGCTGGGTTGGGTTGGGTTGGACTGGGCTGGGTTGGTGGGTTGGGCTGTGGACAAGGTTGGCGGGTTGGGCTGGGTTATGTGCGGGTTGGTGGGCTGAGTTGGTGGATTAAGTTGAGTTTGGGTATAAGTTGTGTAATTTAAACTCATAACTTATAGTTTATAACTTAATTTAATGAATAGCTTATTAAGTAATAGTGCTTATACTTATAAAGTACATAATTTATGTCTTATATCATATAATTTAAAATTATTTTTCTAAAAATTGGCGTGCTGGGTAGTGGGTTGGGCTGGGTTTGTGGGTTGGGTTGAGCTGGGTCGCGGGTTGGGCTGGGTCGCGGGTTTTGGTGGGTTTTAGGCGGGCTGGGTTGGTGGGCTAGAAAGGGTCAACCGGCCCAGCACACCCTGGAGGGCTGGGTTAGGTGGGTTGGGCTTTGGCGGGCTGGGCTGGGTTGGGTTTAGCCTTTTTTCCCAGGCTGGGCCGTGCCGATCTGGGCCAACCCAGCCCATTTTACACCTCTAACTGACCTCTAACAAGACAAAGGACGTGACTTTCATACATTTCCTTAAGTGTGACTCTAACTCCCTCTCACAATGGTAAAACCCAGTGCTAACTACTAGCACATCCAGAGAGCAAAACTACAAGAAGCCGTTAAAGGATCACAACACCAAAACAACACATCAGTAGAAAATGAAAAAGAAAAGAACAACAAATAAAGCAATACCAATTGAGACATCCGATGAGAGCAAAAGAATAGAAATGAAAAAAAAATGGTAAATATGGAGTAGGAATGGGATGGAGCAAAGTAGGATAATACTAAATAGTACTGAAATTTGTATATTTCATGAGGAGGAGTGGAGTGTAGTCAGAGTAGGTAGTAGCCATACACTTAGTCATAGTGGAGTTGGAAAATGGCGACTCCTTACCGACTCCACCGTTGCCATTCCTAGTGGACACCAGCCTATTATGTTGTGCTTAACTAAAACTTTTAACTTTTTGATAGTCATGACAAACTGTTAAATTTCTTATAAACTAAATGAGAATTTTTGGAATTCTGTTTCCCCCAAAAAAATAAAAAATTATAACTCAACCAAAATTATATTTTTAGTGTTCTTTCTCCCACCATATTTATTAGAGGAGTAATGTTATTCGTACTCCATGGATCACGTCTTACACACTAAAATTTGTCATTTAACATGTTTTGAAAAATGTGTCCGTCCCTTTGTATTTTCACATAATAAGGACAAAAGTTGGAGTATAAGAGATCATCTATGGAGTATTTACCCTGTGTTGGAGTAATGCCATGCTTCCCAAATATTTTTGAAATGAATGCGGTATGAGACCACCTTCAATCATAATATGACCACTTCAACATCATCTAATTAAAATTAAGTGAGTCTGCTACCATATGTATTTGGAAAACAGTTGATAGGGCTGCTTAAAATCCACTCGCCCACCCGACCACCCGACTCACGATTCTTGGGGGTGGAAACCCGATAGTTTCGGGTGGAGTCACGGGTCTAGGGGGTGACAACCCGATTCACCCAACCCGACTCGACTCGATACACACTTAATTGTTTTAAAAATATATATGTAATATGCTTATATTAATATATGCATTATGCAAAGATTCTCTAAAGAGGGCGCCTTCTTTTGATTAAAGAGAGGGCCTTTGTTTTGGCCATTAGATCATGCTTAAAAATTGTAAAATGACAAAACTGCCATTAATGAAAACACGATCTGACGGTCAAAACAGAGGCCCTCTCTTTAATAAAAAGAGGGCGCCCTCCTTAGAGCCTGACTGATGTATTATGTATTATATAGTCTTTAATATGTATATGTAATATGCTTATATCAATATATGCATTATGTATTATATAGTCTTTAATATATATATGTAATATACTTATATCAGTATATGTATCATGTATTATATAGTCTTTAAATATATATATATGTTATATTCTTGTATCAATAAAAAATATATGTCACTAGCGGAGATATAAAAACATTAAAACCATCAAATTAGCACATGATTATATTTTTATTTTTTATTTGTTCAGAGCTTTGGTTAGCCCATGACTATGCAGACAAAAACATTCAAAGCAAAAAAAAAAAAAGAAAAAAAAAATGAAGACAAAGAAAATGAACACAGTTAGGTTTCACCCGACTCGACCCGACTCGACCCGACCACCCGATGAGTCGGGTGCACCCGACAAAGCGAGTGGATGACGGGTGAAAAGAGGGCAAATCGACTATATTCGGATGGATGAGCAGATGAGGGCCAAACCCGACTCGTGAGCACTCCTAACACTTTAGATTCAAATTTTTGTGAACATAGCATTATTCTATTTATTTTACTTTTTCATGCTACTATTTATTTTACTTTTTCATACTACCATTCTCACCGTACGAGCGTCGGTGCCCCACGTCTCTAACCATAATTCACAAACCATCCACAGTAGACATATAAATGTTTAGTGTTAAAGTGAATTTTATCATGAAGAAGCTAAACAAAAAAAAAGTTGATCACTGATTCACATAATTAAAAACTCAACTCAATTCACCTAGTATCATTACATGGGGTAAACGTCTACCTAGAACTATAGAGATAAATAAGAATAATGCTATGTGTGTGAGTTCTTTTCGTGGTGTATGTGAGAGATGTAAAGAGATATAACACGCAAGCCTGGATTAGTACACGTGGAACAATATGCGAGATATAAGCAAGAGTATAAAATATAATAATGAAGCTAATAGGATCCGGAGAGACTTCGGGTTCGGGTGAGAACCGAAGTAGTTCTAAATGAGAGAGAGAGAAAGCAGTATGTGTCCCGAGGTGATGGGTAAGTACTGAAGTGTCGGAGTGTCACGGAGGATAAAGTGAGACGAAAGGCATAATAGGACCGAAGGGTCTTGGTGAGACAAATGGTGTTATGAGGCGACAAATAGAATGGGACGAAGGAGATCGGTGCAAACGAAGGGTCAAAAGACGAAGAATATTTTGGTGGAGCGAAGGGTGTTGGGGCGAAGGTGCTAGTGGAGGCGAAAGGTCAAAGTGGGCTAGAGACAATGGGGATGTTTTGTTAATGGCTGGGAATAAAAATAATTGCTAAACCTTTACTCTAGTGCCGGATTAGGTCGAGTTGGATTGTTGGGTGTAGTAAATGAGGGTGCTTATTTATAGTTGAAGCCGGTGGTGTATTTGCAAAGCTTTGACATGATAGAGCGAGGCCGAGTTGGCATCCTCTTACTGGGTTGTTTGCTTAAGGTAGGTGAGTGTCTTAAAATCTCCTATTTAGGATGGTTGAGGACATTAAATGGGATGTAGACGAAGCATGTACTGAGCTGGTATAGGCAAATGAGAGAGAAATGTTTGTCGTTTGGTTATGAACCGATATCATTGGTTGGTCAAAGGAGGGAGGGGATGCTACTGGTGCAGAGGTTTAAGCGAGTGGGGGTACCGAGGCTTTTGCTATTGGCTCCGAGAGGTTAAGCGACGGCAAGTGTCGAGGCGTACAGATGGCTTCAGCGAGGGAGGGAACCGAGGTATTTTCTATTGGTGCAGTTGGTTAAGCAATCTTGACACGACTAAGCATAGACGGTCAAAGGTTCCGACGAGTTTTGCGGTAATGAGCTTCGCTTATTGTTTGTGGGCTGATTAGGGTAAGGCACGTGTGAAAGTCACGTGTCTCTCTCTCTCTCTTTGGGACCAACCCTAACCTTACCCATGGGGCACAGATTAGGGAGATGCCTTCGGCTCTAGCCACCTTACCATGAGTTTCCGAGATCCCAGCAGACTTGTCCACCCTTAGGTACTACTTCCAAACCAAGGGTAGGTGTCCGAGTGTGAGTGTGTGCATGTTTCGAGTGCTCTTCCTTTGTGGGCTGCTTTGGGCCTTTGGAGAGTAAAGTTTCGGAGTGGAGTTAACCGGGAGCTTTTGAGTGGGCTACTTTGCGCCTTTGGAGAATAAGGCTTCGGAGTGTAGTTAACCGTGGTGAGGGTTTTGGAGTGGGCTCCTCCGGAGTGGGCCTTTGGAGTGGGCTTATTGAAGTGGGTCTCGGGGCAAGTTTCTTAGTTGTAAAGTTTTGCAGTGGGCTTTGCGGGTGGCCCGTTTGAAGCGGGCTAGCGGTTTGGAGTCGTTGTTACACGTGGAGTCCTGTTGTTACATGTGGAGTCGTTGGTGAAGTGTATAGTCAAAGTATGTGAGTCGTCAACTATTACCTACATTAGCCCCCCTGTCCGTATTCTAGGCGTAGAGTGGCTAGGATGCGGGCATAATCCTTGCGTATCTTTCTCAGTTTATTTTTCTGGTAATGAATAGACATTTTCGCCTGTTGCGGGTCATGCTTTGTTCACATTTTGATGGACGTCTCAACTTTTTGCAGGTAGTACTGTCTTTCTGGTGAGGTTTTTGATGTCGAATCTGGTTAGTAGATTGGTCTAGTAAATATTAGTGTTGCCTGCTGTTTATATCCATTGTGCAGTTTTGGGGTGGTAGTTATATAAAAAAGGAGGGTTTTGGAGACTGCATGCATCCAACTCCTCAACGCATACTTGCTTTCTTGCTCCTTCATAGTGTAAAACATGAGCTCATTATCTGGATTATTACCGTGTGAGGCAGGAGTGTTTTGGCGATGGTGTGGGGTCAAAACTTCTTGGGACCTTTGCCATGACCTGTACCAAACTTATGCGTGGGGTGGCGTTACAAGCTTTGCATAGCATATTTCTAGGGATCTTTTCTATCAGTGCAAAAATGGGGAGAGATCCTTTCTAGCAGTGCACATGCTTTATCAGGTAGTGCATGTTCTATCCAGGTGCTATGTTTCTTCATGGTGCTTGGGATGAGTGACTGCTTTTTAGTTCTTTCTCCGTGGTTTGGGGTGAGGATCACGATTTTGGGATAAGCTGGTAAGAACTTATGTTTCTGCTCTGTTGTGTTGCGAGTTCTTCTTTCACGAAAGTACTGGGCTACTGTGGTCTAGTGTTTTTGTGTTTAGGAGATCCGGGCTGGATGCGAAATGGTTGTACAAGTTCTCCCTGAGATATCTTGATTTGAACAATCATTGGCAGTGACGTGGTGATCCAGACTTTGTTCCTTGTCCCGAATCTGATTCCAGTAAAATCATGTGTGTCTCCTTGTAATGTATGTATTGGGTCTGTACGAGACATACATGTTTATCCTTGTTATGTATTGGTGTATGTATTGGGTCTGTAATGTTTCATAATGAGAATTGTATTTTTTTTTTTGCTAGTCTTCTTGCACTTGTGATTGATGATTTTAACGCTTTGCCCCTTCCCCCTTTTTTTACTTCTCATTTTGTGAAGAGCTATTAGGAGTGGTGGTCGGAGTCTGTATTCGTATAGCCCCTGTTGTGGTGTGATGGAGTATGCCTTTCAGAGAGGTGAGAGGGGTGTATCCTATGGAGAGATGGAGATGGGGAGTGTGCCCCTTGTGGGGAGTGTGCCCCTTGGGGGGAAAATTTCCTAGCTGAGGGACGTGGAGGATACGTATTTGGAGAGGTGACGTTGGGGAGTGTGCCCCTAGGAGAGGTGTATCATCTTTTACTTTGATTGACGTGTTTGTATGTATACGTGTGATTTGCATCCGTTCCAATGCTCTATATATAAGTGTAGTAACCCTTTTATGACCCTTTGTAGTGGATATACATATGGCTGACTCCACTTCGTCCCATGTTGTAAGAGGAGGTCGTTCTCTTCCTGACTTATTTGGTAACTCGGAAGATGGTTGGAGAGGTGTCAAGGTGCATCACTGGTATGCTGAGTGTTTAGAGCGTGTTTATAATCATAGGCCTGATACTTTTATTGATTTTGTTGATCGCGATCTGGGGCAACAATCTACCTTGCTGAATCATTTGGGGTATGTTTTAGATTACCTGTCGATGGCTACTTTGTCCACTAGTGATGAAGATTTGTATTGTGTTTGTTTCCCAAGAGTTCACATCATGATGGAAGCTGAGCCTTATCAAGATGTATTGTTTTGCAGTATTCTGTTATTCGGTGTTGATCCTTTCTCGGGATGGTGCAAGAGCTTGGTCATGGGGCAGGTGATCCACCACTTCTAGGTATTGATGAAAGATTTTGGCAGCGTGCCCCGTATATATTTACAGATGATAACTTCTGGCAGCCGATTGTTGAAAGTGTAAATGGAGGTGGCATATGTGCTGAGGCGGATAGTGCGACGAGGTTTGATTTGCCGCCTGCTCATGCTATTATTTGATTGGGTGTGGAGAGAGGTGAATATCCTCATGCTGCATTGAAGTTTGTATCTGCTTCGGGGGTTGCCCAGTGTGAGGCATGGAATGAGTGCACGGAGTACATATTGGCAAACTTTGAGGCTGTCCTGAAGGAGGCGCGGATTTATGACTCTATTTGTTTATTCAGAGATATGAGGTGTTCTTTGGAGGAGGAGAGAGATATTGACTTTGATTTCCCGATGGTGCCCAGTCACACATACTTTTGTTGCTGCATGGGGTGAGTTTACCCCTACTTTGGAGGATGTTTCCTCTCTGTTTTTATTGAATATTGTTGGTGGCTTGGATTTTGGCTCCTACCAGCTTTCGGCAGAGGATAGGGTGGTAGTTAGGGCGTTAGAAGCCGGTACCTTGGCCTGTCAGTTTACTTCGCATTTTCTAAATGATGGTAAGGAGAGGCCTAGGGGTCCTATTCCAAACGGAGATAAGGCGGATTATCGTGCTTTTCTTCGGTATTTCTGGGAAGATCGACAACTGGGTGTGAAGCGACGGCATCGAAAGAGTTTTACTGGTAAGGGTAGGGATTATAGTCTTGCTGCTTATCTTGTGTGTTGGCTCTCAAGGTACATATTTGGAGGTGCCCCGGAAGACGGGCCTTGCTCACATTTATTCGGATTGGCCTCCATTTTATCACGCGGGCAGGCTCTCCCATTAGCACAGATGTTTCTGGGCTCCCTATATTTGCGATTGGATATGGTGGCCCATGATATGCGGCGCTCAGTGGGGCGATATGACATTGCTACACATGTGTCCTATTTATTTTTGCAGCTGTTTTTGTATGAGAGGTGGCATGGATATGCAGGACCCGGGTCTCCGAGAGGGACATCTAAATTTTGGGGGCAGCGAAGGGGTTCTGACATACAACCTGAGTTTCCTTTGGTTCAGGTTATTGATGATGAGTCTGCCTTTATTTTTCGGCCGTATATGGAAGTTGCCAATATGACCTCGTTGTTTTCTCCTTTGTTCCGTCGGGTTGAGGCTCAGAGTGTGGAGAGGAGTACTTTAGGCGGTGAGGAAGCGGATGTGGTGGCGGCCGTCTATGCTGTTACACGTATGTACTTACCTGGGTTTACTGAGTGGGGGGCCCGTGAGATGGTGTACCGTCCACATAGGGTGTGTAGGCAGTTCGACCTTAATCAAGGAGCTGTGGTTCTAGATTCGTCGTTTCCACGTGTCGGTTTACGTGATTGCTATGAGGGGCGTAGTAGCATGGGTCCTGACACAGTGTTATTGGTTGGGCTGGAGACTTCTGGTTTTTGTGTGGGCGACTATGCTTTTTTCTGGCGACATGCTCAGGCGAGGTTTTATGCGTACTGTGATGGCGTGCCTATGCCGGTGTCGGTGCCACGGATAAGAAATGCGGACCCATCGTTACGAGTGATAAGTAGTAAAGACGGTGCCACTCGTATTCATGATGCTTCTAGGTGGGGTAAATCCCAGTTTTTTAACCGATTACAGAGGAGTGTTGTGTTAGTTGATGGTATTGAATGGGATAGTGGTTTCTCATTGATTGAGTTCGATAACTCTGAGGCCAGCCCCATGCGGAGAAAGAAACACGTGAGCCTTTCCCCTTTTTTTGTCTTATTATTATTATAATTATTATTTTTTAAAATAAAGGGCGTTGTTGATTAAGTTTTTGCCTTCTGCATTTTCAGGTTGTGCCTCACGCTGTAAATAAAAGGAAGAGAAAAAATGAGGGCAAGAAGCGCGAATCTGTCATCATTGATACGGAGGACACCGAGGACACCGGTGATGTAGGGTTATCAATTCCTTCAGATGATATTCATGACATTCCTCTTTGTGGTACAGCTTTGGAGGATTCGTTGTTGGTGAGTGCGGGTGTTGCTCCGATTTCTCGCCCGCGCATGGAGGAGGTTTTTATGTGTGGTGATGTGGGAGATGGGTCGATCGACGAGTCTCGGGAAAATCAGGAGTGCAACATTAGTACAGAGGATGGGCGGTGGGAGCGATTCGAGGGAGTGGACAGTGACACTTCTGATGAGGTCGTGGAGCGTATGCAGCTACCGGCGATGGACACTGCGGGTTCTGCCTCTGCCTCGGTTGCACGTGTTTTTGGTTCTAACCGTTCTTTGGGTGGTGTTGGCGGTTTAGTTGAGAGTGGGCTGTCACTTTCCGATTCTGGCTTTGGGAGATTTGCAGGTTCCTCCTGTAGTGGGGATACTATCTTTGGGTCGGCTACCGGTGGTGTTGGGGCGACTGTGGCGCTTGGAGCTTTTCGATCCGGTGGTGATACGACTTTGGAGCTGCAGTCAACTGAAATCGGTGGGCGGACGTCGGGCTCTGGTGCTATCTATCCTATGCCATTTTGTGGGACTACTAATTCGATTTTGGGGTCGGCTTCCGAGGCGGTTGGTGTTATTGCTTCTGTAGTAACTCCTGTCGCGGTGTCTTTATCTCATGCGAGTTCCGCCGAAGGCGAGCTATCTGTTCCGAGTTTCGCCAGTATTCTAGGGGAAGTACCTAGTGATGTTCCTTTCCCGGCTCTTGCGCATGTCACTGAGAGGGCTGTGTTGAGTATGGTATATCGTCGTTATCCTCAGACTTTTTCTTCTTCTATTATGAAGGTTGCATCTGGTTTGAGATCATTTTTCTTAAGTACGCTTGCGTCTATAGTTTGGAGCTTATTTGCCACTAATGTGGAGGATTTAAGTAGAAGCCTTCTTAATAATATGGCCAGCGAGCTTGCATCTTTTAGGGAGGTTATGGGCTCTGATGTAAGTTGGTTGGAGTCTCGTGTGGCCTTGGATAGGGTAGCTGCTGGGTTGAGATGTGCAGATGCCGAGATGGCAGGCGTGAGCACGAGGATGGTGGAGATAGAACAGGAAGAGTTCGAATTAGAGCGCCGGTTGGCGGCACTGAGGGTGGAGAAGTCAAGTCTTGGGGATCGCGAGAGGGCAATTATTAAGGTTCGTGCATATTTGGGTACTTTGGGTAATTTTGAGGCTGGTGCCCTTCAGATGCCTGCGGTTAGTCCTAGGATTGGCGATTTGTTTCCCACCGAGGACATAGATGTTCTTCGTGCATTGCGATAGGTGCCTCTCGGCATGAGTAGCGAGGTGTGCTAGATCTTTTGCTTTTATCTGTCTTGAACATGGCGGTACGTCCATTGTAATATGTTCCCCCTCTTTTTTGCTTTTAGCTTATAAAAAAAATAAATTTTAACGCATTTTCTCGTTTCTATGCAATATATGTGACATATGTGTTTCGTAGGAGAAAGGGGGGGGGAGATTTTGGGTGGGGGAAGTTGCAACATATGTATGGATATTTGCGAAAGAGAAAAGAAAAGTCAAAATTTAAATTAAAATAAAAAAAAATGTTTATATGTCCACACGTGGCACATACAGAGATAAAGAGGTGGGGTTAGATTTTGCTGAAAGGTTCGTGTGGTTACAACGTGCTAGTGTACGGTTTGCTTTTAAGTAGTGTATATATAAGAGGCGTATGTATAACCCTCTTGGTGAGGCGACTATACCGCTATGTGAGTTTTAAATAGGCTAAAGTATGGCAGGCTCGTCATGGGCGTCTAATTCAGGGCCGGTCTTTTCACGGCTACCGGAGACGTTTGGTGATACGCAAGATGGCTGGCGAGGTAATCCCGTATGTGAAATACTTGTGCCTTTTTTGGAGAGGGTGTATGTACATCATCCACAAACCTTTATCGGCTTAACATATATGAATCAACAAGAAAGATTATTAGCTTGTAAGATGTTGGGCAATGTACTTTTAGAGATGTCTAGGACTAACCTGGGGGATGCCACTTATGATTATATTCAGCGAGTAAGAGGTGATATACATGATATAAGCACACAGGGGCTGCGTCTGTGGTGGCTGACGGAGCATCTGGACATGGTAGTCTTACTGTGACAATTTGTGGAGGCCAGACGGCGAAGGCATTTTGATGAGCGGCAATTTGTTGCGGTCAGCGAGAATTTTCGGAGAGCTCGGATGGAACTGGTGACTACTGCGGGTCAGTGGAGGAGGTCGGGAGTGCCTCGCACGGTACAGCAGGAGGCTCAAGCATTGCGGCTTCAGGCGGCCGTGGATCGTGGTGAGGAGGAGTACAAGGTGTTTGAGGAGAGGCTGGCAAGATCGAGAATAGTGGAGCAACGTTCGAGGACAGGGATTTCTACAGACGAAGTTACGAATGAGACATTGGTGATTGCAGGGTTGTTTGCGGAGTAAACAACTACTGTTGAGTTTAATGGATATCGAGTGACCTGTGTAATATAGTTGTGTGTAGGGTTGACCCCTCCCCCCCCCCCCCCTTTTTTTTTTTTTTAGCTTGGTGCTATGTTTGGTGATGTGGGAAGAATACCTTTGAAGATTGAATATAATAAGTTGTTCATGAATGTTGTGGTATACATGTTCTTTCAGCTAACAACTTTTTTTAGGGCAAGCAAAAGAGTAGAACAAAAAAGTGCTGGCTAAGCATGATACAACTTTAACCATTGGGTATTGATTGGTCAAGATATGGATTTTTCGCCAACCTTCTGGATCCTATAGTACCCGCTGGGATTAGCTTCTTTAACTTCATAGGGTCCTTCCCGTTGTGGCGTGAATTTGGGCGCCGAAATACCCCGCATGATATGCTTGGCTGCCTTCAAAACTAAGTCTCCTTCCTTAAAAACTCTGGGTCGGACCATGGCGTCGTAAGCCCGTGCGATTTGCTTCTGGTATTTTTGGAGGTTTGATTGCACCCTATCCCTATGCTCGTCCAGTTGTTCGAGCATAATTGGGCGGGGGTCGTGTAGAACCTCGCTTTTTATGGCAATTCGGGCAGAGGTCACCACCAACTCTGCGGGTAAAACTGATTCGGCTCCGTAGACCAAAGAGAAAGGAGTCGCCTGAGTTGGTCTTCTCTTGGAGGTTCTGTAGGCCCAAAGGGCTAGAGGGAGTTGGTCGGCCCATATCTTGGGACAATCCTTCATTGTCATGCTTAAGATTTTTAATAGTGTTTTATTTGTTGCCTCGGCCTGACCATTGCCTTTGGGATAATAAGGAGTGGACTTGTGGTGAGTGATGTCATAGCTTAGGAGAAGCTATCCCACATGCTTGTTGATGAATGGTGTTCCATTATCAGAAAGGATTACTTTGGGTATTCCGAAGTGGCACACGATGTGCTCTTGGATGAAGGCCGCTACTGCCGGCCCGAGTGCCTTCCTCATTGGTACGGCCTCCACCCATTTGGTATAGAGTTCTGTAGCCACGAGGATCCAAATATTGCCCTTTGATGCCGGAGAAATTGGCCCTATGAGATCGAGAGCCCATGTGTGGAACGGCCATGGTGTTGACAATGCTCTCAAGTCAACGGCAGGTGCATGGATTCGATTTTCGTGGGTTTGGCAAGGGTGGCATCTCTTGACATGATTTCTTGAATCTTCTTCCATCGTTGGCCAGTAGTACCCCAGTCCCAAGAGATGGCGGTATAATTTTGTTCCCCCTTGGTGCTCGAACCCATGTGCTTCACTCAAGACTTGGTGAATTTCTCCCCCAGCAAGACATCGCAATGGTTCTCCATTGAAGCTGCGACGAAACAGTTGATTCTCGTGGACAAAAAACTTCGAGGCCCGCTTCTTTACTATGGCCGCGTCGGCTTTATCAAGGGGAAGAGAGTTCTCGTTCAAATAATCCATATATGGATGGCGCCAATCCGATATCTGAGCCGTAAAATTGCATTCTTCCTTGCTCGGATCTTTCGAACATTTCGAGCATGTCTGTTGGAGCATGGAGGCCTCTCTAGACATTTTGGGCCAGTAGTACCCTCTTCTCTGTATCATCCGATAAAGACTGATATCCTTGTCCCCGCACGTATTTTGGTGAATCTGGTGGAGTCGAAGTTTTCCCTCTTCCTTCCCCACGCATCGCGCCAAGACACCTGTGGGAGCGCGAAAATAAAGATTGCGTCCGAGGAGGGTGAAGTTTTTTAGGTCCGACACTTTTATTTTTCCTTCACGACTTAGTAACTGGGTGATGATGGGTGCTCTCCAATCGTTGATTTCCTCAGGGGGGAGTAGTTCCAAAATGGTGCATGGGAGAGTTCTTTTGATGATTTCGATTCAGGTGGAGCCTTCGGGTATGTCGATCTTTGAAGCAAGGGTTGCCAAAGCATCTGGGAAGCGATTGTCCGATCTTGGCGCATGCTCCATCCGAACGGCTTCAAATTTATCCAATAGCCTTTGAACTATGGTTCTATATTCTGCCAAAGCTGGCTCTCTGATCGCGAATTCCCCTGAGGGTTGTCTGACAACAAGATTGGAGTCACCCTTGATGCACAGGCGGGTGACACCCATATTAGTGGCTGCCAGGAGTCCTAATATTAGCACCTCATACTCTGATTCGTTATTTGAGCATTTGAAGTCAAGCTTGTAGGACAAATGGAGCTTGGAACCATCTAAGCGGGATGTCAAGTTGATTCCCGCTCCTCCTCCTAGTGACGTGGAGGATCCGTCGAAGCTGAGAGCCCATTCCCCGAGGTCTTCAATTGTTATTATGCAGTCGAGCTCTTCTCCTGGAAGTGTTTCCTAAGGCGGTTCAAATTCTCTACTGGGGAATTGGGCTAGTAGATCTGCCAGTGCCTGGCTCTTGATTGCTTTTAGCGTCACGCAAGTGATATCAAATTCGGCCAAGAGAAGGAGCCATCTTGCCATCCGTCCCGAGAGAGCAGGCTTAGATAGGAGATATCGTAGTGGGTCACACCTCGTAACCAAGTGTACAACATGACTGAGAAAGTAGTGCCTGAATTTTTGGGCTGCGAAGGTGAGTGCGAGGCAATGGCGCTCGATGGGAGTGTATCTTATCTCAGCATCACGGACCACCCGACTAATGTAGTATACCGGCTTTTCTTTTCCGTCAATCTCCTGGGCAAGCAGTTTCCCAATAGATTTGTGGGTGGATGTGAGATAGAGGAGCAGTGGTTTTTCCTGTATTGGAGCTACCATGGTAGTGGGAGCCGACAAAGTTCTCTTGATGGCTTCGAAAGATTCCCGGTGGACTTCTTCCCATCTGAATTTGGCTTTCCCTTTTAGCAGATCTCCCAGGGGATGAGATATTTCTGACAACGCTGGAATGAATCTAAGGAGATAGGACACCCTTCCCATGAATTGCTTTAGCCACTTCTGAGTATCTGGCGGTGGCATGTCCATGATTGATTTGGCCTTCGTCGGGTCCAGGTTGATGCCGTGGGGGTGGACTATGAATCCGAGGAATTTTCCCGCCGTAACTCCGAAGGTGCACTTGAGCGGGTTCATTCGGAGCTTGAATTTTCTGCAACGTTCAAAAACGGCACGGAGATCATTTTCATGGCCTTTCCCCTGTCTAGATTTTACCACGATATCGTCTACGTAATCCTCCAAATTATAGTGGAGCATATCATGGAAAATGGTCGTCATTGCCCTTTGGTAAGTGGCGCCTGCGTTTTTCAATCCAAAGGGTATGACGGTATAATAAAAATTGCCAAAGGGGGTACGAAAGGCTGTCTGTTCTGCGACTCCTGGATCCATCTTGATCTGATTGTAACCGCTGAACCCATCCATGAAGGAGAAGTCTTGATGCCCGGATGTGGCATCGATTAGAGTATCGACATTTGGAAGAGGGAATTCATCTTTTGGACATGCTTTGTTTAGATCCCTGAAGTTGACACAAACTCTGATCTGTCCATTCTTCTTTTTTACCGATACCACATTCGCCAACCAAGTAGGGTGTTTGATGGGCTTAATGAACCCAGCATGAAGGAGTTTCTCCACCTCGATTTTAATCTGGAGTTCCAGTTCATGTCGAAACACCCAAGGTGCTTATTTCACCGGCCGGTGGTTCGGATCGACGTTGAGCCTGTGTGTTACTAAGGACGTATCTAGTCCCGGCATCTGGTCGTACATCCAGGCGAATACGTCAATGTATTCCTTGAGAAGGGAAACCAGCGTGACTCGTTCCTCCGAGGTTGCTACTTTGGAGATGAAGGTGATACGAGGGGCTCTCCCTTCCGGTGCGAGATTGACTTCCTCTATTTCCGGTCCTGCGGTGCGTAGTCCATCTTGGAACGTTTTCGGGGCTACTCTGGGCTCGGTAGTTTCAGGTGTCTCTATGGTATTACATTCTGGGGCATCAGGGCCATGAGGTGCAGCTTCTGGTCCTGGCCCCACGCACCGTCATAAGCAGCGGTATACAAAACGTCCGTCAGGGAGCTTGACTCGAATGCATTCCGGGGAACTGCTACGGCGACGTTTCTGTTTTTCCTTCGAGGAGAAATCTTCTTTCCGGGCGTCTTCCCACTTTGGGATGGTGAGGCCGCGTGGTGAGACTGGCGGTGTGGTCTCTTATTCGGAACAAACATCGTCGAACAGTTCCGCTTCCGCTATATGAGCCTCGTGGTTTCCAAACGGTTTTAGGGTCCCGGCCACAGTGAATACTTTTCTTCCCTCACCAGTATTCACTTTACCTTTCAGACACTGATGGTAGGTAGATGGTACGATGCCGAACGTGTGCATCCATTTGCGTCCTACCAGGAGGTGATAGGAGGTATCCGCATCGATCACGTGGAATCGGGCCGGTGCTTGGAATTTCTCGAGGCGAAGTGATGTAGTCACGAATCCAATTGTTCGACGCGTGTCATTGCCGAACCCCACGATGTCCGTGGCCTGTGGGATAAGTTTCTCAGAGGAGATACCAGTAGCCCTGAATGTGGTCAATGACATGATGTTGAGGGAGGCTCCTCCGTCGAGCAATGATCTCTTGAACTCCCTTCCGTGGACCGTGGCCGAGACGTACAACGGGCGGTTGTGTGGATGTGGGACTTGTATGTCTGCATCCGCAAAGGTGATTGCTGACTCAGCTTCACAAGCAGCACGACGGACGGAACCCCCGGTGGCTACGCACGCTTGCTGGTAGGTTTCCGCCACTTGCAGGATAGCCTTGGTGGCTTCAAGGCGTGCTTCCTCACAGAACCCAACCTGATCAAAGAAATATCTGAATTTGGCGAGGTTCTTGACTTTTGATGCTGTGAACTCTATGGTGCTCCGAGAAGGGTTTGTCATGATCATACTGGTGGAGGGGTTTCTAGCGATTGGTGACGTTTCTTCTTCTTCCTCTATGAGTTCGATGAGAGGAGCCGTCATTTCCACGGGTGACAACGCATTGGGGAGATCATTGGTAGGAGATGCAATTTTTCCCAAGTGGTGGGAAGCCATGTGAAGAGATACCATATTAACAGCTCCCTCATTGTGCCCCCAAAGTTGGCGAGGTATTTCTTCAACAGCATCTGGCTGAGTAGTGGTCACCAGCTCTCCGTTGGCTATTTTCCTATGGAAGATGCCGCGAAGGGCCCAGCAATCCTTGGTGGCGTGCTTTACCATCTGGTGATAAGCACAGTAATTGTATTTGGCCTTGTCACCTTCTGTCGGGGGTCTTGTGGGTGGGCGAAGGGTGATTACTTCATCTCTTATCCATTTTTTGAGTACGACATGTACTTCCTTCATGCTGCAACGGAATGGAGCTGGTGCGTCAGTTTCGTCCCTCCTGCGCTTGTTATCATTATATTCTCGGTCTCGTCCACTTCTTCTTTCCTCGGTTATAGCAGCGGTTGGGTAACGACGGGGTGCCGAAGGGCGGGTATCTCGGTGTATCCTTGATGGTATTCTCACATCTTTTGCTAAGTTTCGTGCAGCAACCATGAGATCTGAGAATGCTGGGAACGAGTGGTTGATGAGGTGAATCCTGTAGTCGCGGAGCATTCCATGTACGCAGAGTTGGATAAGGCCCTCTTCGGTGGTGTTGTCGTGGCATTCCATGGCGAGATCTCAAAATCTGTCCACATACTTAATCAAGTGTTCATTTTCTCCTTGGACTTCTCGGGAGAGGGAGATGGTGGTAACTTTTTCTGTCACACTGAAGAATTTTGTGTGGAACATTGAGGCCAGTTGAGCCCAGGAATTGACGGAATCAGGCTCTAGGTTGGCATACCAAGTGTATGCCCGATCGGTCAGGGATTTAGAAAACTCTCGGAGATGCAAGTTTTCGTCTTCTCGGTAGGTACCGAGACTATCGAGAAATCTGGCCACATGTTTTTTGGAGTTTCCCCGCCTGCCGTCGTACCTTGCGAAGTGTGCGTTGCTGTATCCCTCTGGATAAGGGAGGCTGGCCAATTTTAGCGGATAAGGGGGTCGAGTATCTAGCGTCGGAATATGCGGGGTTGATAGAGCTTTTTCCTTTAGTAGTGATTCCACTTCGGCCAAGGTGACGAAACCGGTTGTGGTTTGTTTTTCTGCCCCAGGGACGATACCGGTGGGTGTCGATCCTTTTTATGCATTCTGCTAATTGTTAACATCGAAAATGTTAAACGAGGTTCTGACCACGTCGTCCAGCCCAGAGGCGCCGTTTGGTGCCGATGGGGGAGTTGCTTTCTGAGCCATGGCGGTCAGGGTTTCAATGATGAGGCGATTCTGTTCTTCCAGTCTTTGAAAATGCTTCTGCTGTCCTTCTATTTGTTCTAACCATTTTAAGATGTCGAGCTCGACGTCTACTGCGATGGATTCTTGAGAATCATGAGTCTGTGAGTGGGCTGGATTGAGGCTTACTGGGTTGACGTTCGACCCGGTAGGTTGGGCTTTGGACTGGGCTTTGGACTGGGCTTTGGACTTCCTGGGGCATCCGGATTTCTTGGGAGGTGGTTGTTCTCGTTCGCTAACCATTCTTGCGAGTATATCTCCCACTGTGGTTGCCAAAATGTGTGAGTTCTTTTCGTGGTGTATGTGAGAGATGTAAAGAGATATAACACGCAAGCCTGGATTAGTACATGTGGAACAATATGCGAGATATAAGCAAGAGTATAAAATATAATAATGAAGCTAATAGGATCCAGAGAGACTTCGGGTTCGGGTGAGAACCGAAGTAGTCCTAAATGAGAGAGAGAGAAAGCAGTATGTGCCCCGAGGTGATGGGTAAGTACTGAAGTGTCGGAGTGTCACGGAGGATAAAGTGAGACGAAAGGCGTAATAGGGCCGTAGGGTCTTGGTGAGACAAATGGTGTTATGAGGCGACAAATAGAATGGGACGAAGGAGATCGGTGCAAACGAAGGGTCAAAAGACGAAGAATATTTTGGTGGAGCGAAGGGTGTTGGGACGAAGGTGCTAGTGGAGGCGAAAGGTCAAAGTGGGCTAGAGACAATGGGGATGTTTTGTTAATGGCTGGGAATAAGAATAATTGCTAAACCTTTACTCTAGTGCCGGATTAGGTCGAGTTGGATTGTTGGGTGTAGTAAATGAGGGTGCTTATTTATAGTTGAAGCCGGTGGTGTATTTGCAAAGCTTTGACATGATAGAGCGAGGCCGAGTTGGCATCCTCTTACTGGGTTGTTTGCTTAAGGTAGGTGAGTGTCTTAAAATCTCCTGTTTAGGGTGGTTGAGGACATTAAATGGGATGTAGATGAAGCATGTACTGAGCTGGTGGAGGCAAATGAGAGAGAAATATTTGTCGTTTGGTTGTGAACTGATATCATTGGTTGGTCAAAGGAGGGAGGGGATGCTACTGGTGCAGAGGTTTAAGCGAGTGGGGGTACCGGGGCTTTTACTATTGGCTCCGAGAGGTTAAGCGAGGACAAGTGTCGAGGCGTACAGATGGCTTCAGCGAGGGAGGGAACCGAGGTATTTTCTATTGGTGCAGTTGGTTAAGCAATCTTGACACGACTAAGCATAGACGGTTAAAGGTTCCGACAAGTTTTGCGGTAATGAGCTTCGCTTATTGGTTGTGGGCTGCTTGGGGTAAGGCACGTGTGAAAGTCACGTGTCTCTCTCTCTCTTTGGGACCAACCCTAACCTTACCCATGGGGCACAGATTAGGGAGATGCCTTCGGCTCTAGCCACCTTACCATGAGTTTCCGAGATCCCAGCAGACTTGCCCACCCTTAGGTACTGCTTCCAAACCAAGGGTAGGTGTCCGAGTGTGAATGTGTGCATGTTTCGAGTGCTCTTCCTTTGTGGGCTGCTTTGGGCCTTTGGAGAGTAAAGTTTCGGAGTGGAGTTAACCGGGAGCTTTTGAGTGGGCTACTTTGCGCCTTTGGAGAATAAGGCTTCGTAGTGTAGTTAACCGTGGTGAGGGTTTTGGAGTGGGCTCCTCCGGAGTGGGCCTTCGGAGTGGGCTTATTGAAGTGGGTCTCGGGGTGAGTTTCTTAGTTGTAAAGTTTTGCAGTGGGCTTTGCGGGTGGCCCGTTTGAAGTGGGCTAGCGGTTTGGAGTCGTTGTTACACGTGGAGTCGTTGGTGATGTGTATAGTCAAAGTATGTGAGTCGTCAAATATTACCTACTGTAGACACCCTAATTTTGACCAAACGTCAAATCCAGGGATTGGTTACCTCTCAAAGACCGATGATGACGATGTCCGTGACATTCGAGGATTTTCCAAGAAATTCAAAATCTTCAAGAAAAAATTTAGAAAATAATAAAGGGAGAGGATTCAGGCATTCGGGGGGAAACCCGAACGACGAAGAACGTGTGAGAAACCCAGTCTGGGAATCCATTTTCTTTGAAAGAAAAGAGAATTAATGAACAAAAAAAAAAAAAAAAAAGAAAGAGAGAAAGAGGGAATTTCCTTGAAAAAAGGGAGGACAAAATGAAAATATTTTTGAAAAAGAAAAAAATACAAAAAAAAAGAGAAATAGTATATTAAAAAATATACCATGCACATGGGGGATCTTAATGCAAATATATACATACATAGAAAAAAAAATTTTGTTTACACCACATATTTTTGAAAAATCAAAAAGAGGGACAAAATTCAGTTAGCCCCGGCACGCGGAAAACGCGGCGGCACTCACTGAGTGTCGCGCCGGCACTCACTGTTTGCCGCCCGGAACTCAGCGAGTGCCGCCGGCACCCAGCGAGTGCCGCTGGCTGTAACAGACTGCATTTTCTCACATGTTCTAGAAGAAAACCTTGCACATGGGTCTCCATCCGAATTTACCCATCTATCCCTGGAATAATGGCCTATATAAACAAAACCTCCTCTTCCATTTGGAGGACTTGAATTTTGGAAATCAAGATATACATATACACAAGAGTAATATAGATTTTTAGAGAGAGAGAAAAGAAGAATTTCTTGAAGAACTTGAAGAACCTTGAAGAAAATTTGGAAATCTTGGGAGATCTTCACAAGAAGTTGAAGAAATACTTGAGGTCATAGAGGTAACCTTTTAACTTTTAATAGAATTAGGACCATTCAATCACAAGTTCATAGTTCTAGGAACTTTTTCACATTTTCAAAACCTCTCTTCTTATCCCATTTCATCACACACCACCAAGAACTTGTGATTGAATCTCATGACATTTCATCAATTTGGATCTAGTTAATGCTTTGGATTTAAGACAAATTCAACTTTAAAGAGTTTGTATTCTTAGTTTTTTTTTTTTTTTGTAATCTTTGATTTTCCTTATTTATATTTCTTTCAAAAGGTTCATGAGGTCTTCCATATCTCATTGAACCTCTTTGAGTTTGATTCCTTAATTTCCTAGGATCTTATGATCTATATGGAGATTAGAATGAATCATAGTCTTAATTTACATATAATTAGTGAGATTCAAGTCTTAATCCATGACTTGAACCTCTTCATTAAGAAATCTTATGGAATCCTTACTATATTCCAATGAGGTTTGAGTAGATTTTAACTTCATTTAGTCTCCAATGACCACCAAATGGTAGGAAAAAATGTGTTAGTTCAAGTCTACTCCCATGGCTTTGACTAATCTTTCCCTTAGGTTTTGAGAAGTCTTTCATGCTTCATCTAAAACCTACATATGAGTATGTCTCTAACTCCAATGACCATCAAATGGTAGGAGTGATAAGTTGAATTCAAGCTTGGGTCCATAGGTTTGAGTTCTTTATTTGAGGATTTTGTGGAGTTCATTTCAATACTTCATCAAGATCCATAAGTGTAGTATGTCTCTAACTCCATTGACCATCAAGTGATAGGAGTAGTGATTTGAATCCAAACTTTTATCCATGGATTTAAGTTCATTGTTCTTTGGATCTTGTGAAACCCATGCTATACTTCATTAAAATCTATGAATATATATGCCTCTTAGTCTTCAATGACCATCAAATGGTAGAAGAAGTAGTTTGGTTTGAGCCCCAATTTCATGTTTTAATAGTTGAGACCAATCAACAAAGTTGAACTAGCAAGACAAAAACAGTGGGTTCCCAAACTGTTTTTGATCAAAGTTTTTTTAGTTCAAGATCTAACCGTTGAAATCAAGTGAAACCAACGGAAAAATATCAATAACACATTGTTTTACCACTGTGATTTTTGTTTTAGTAAGATTTTGTGATTAGAAAGGTTTGATTATGATTTTGGTGAGCTAATCACAATCTGTCCAGAGTTCTAGAATGCTTTCAGAATAATAAGTCTGTTTTGAAATTAACAAATCAGAACCCTAATAAAGTTTTCGGGGTCTCAAATAATTTTTTATAAGTACCTTAATGTGTTAGGAAGGTACCTTAAAAAGATCTAAGTGTTTATCATTTTTTTACTATTTTTAGAAAATCATACAAGATCTCTGGACAGAGAGTTGCAGAATCCTGAGTGAGGTCTAATATTTTTCATATTCCCGGAGATCTAACCGTTGAAACCTTGATTTTCTTTTTGGGTTAGAAACTAGACTCACAGAGGCATAACATATCCAAAAATCAGTAAGATTCAACCATTGAAAGTAGTTTATTTCCATTTTTGAACGTCTGGTCTGCTCTCTGTAAATCACAAAAAACTGCTACTGTTTTTGTCTAACCTTATTTATTTCAACTTAAGTAGTCTCCCAATGGCTTAGGACTCAAACCATGTTTTGGATAATGATAATTTAGATTAAACCCAGAGGCTAAGTGATCGAAATTAGTGAATAAATTCATATCTTATTCTTGTTCATAATCATTCATTCATTCATATACATTGATGCTTATAGTTAGAAATAGTTGTTGGACAAAGTTGGACTTAATTGAATTTAATTGAACATGACTTAGGATTGATTACTTTTTGATATTATGTCTACTATGAGGCATGTGTACTAACCTTTGTTTTGTAGCGCTTTGAGGTACAATTTCTCAACCCTTCTCTAGTTTAATCTATTTCATTGATTTTAATTGATTTTTTGACCCCATGTGCGACACCTTAGCTTAGGTTTTGCCTTATGTGAATATATGAATTAGAGACCTTTTTTAGGTTTATTTTTGCATGCATTGCACGTTTGATATTCGCGGCCGGATCCCGGGTATGTTTTCTAGTTCTCTATTGCATATCATGATGTTTGCTAGTTGAATTATGTGACTTATGAATGATATTTTACCATTAGCAATTTTGCACCCTTTCAACATGCTTGTGTTATGTATACCTATATATGTATTAATTGAGGGCATGCTTAGATTAATAACTTGATTAAAAAGGATGTTGAGTAGAGGCCTATCGTGAGATAGGATGAAAGGGGGTGTTTTAGTCCGCCGGGCTCCTTCCCCTTTCATTCCACAATCCCCGGACCCAGTTTATCTTTGGTTTCGCAAAAGATCAGTTTCCTTTTAAATGGTTGCTTAATTTTCCTTTTAAAAATTAAGTGGCGACTCTTTGAATTTGAAAAATGTTTTAAAAGTGGGTAAAATTTGAAAGCCTGCGATATCCACAATCTGGCGACTCTGCTGGGGATCGAACCCAGAATCTCTGGTTTCGCAGACCAGAATTTCTGATTTTGGGTTCACTCGAGGATTAGACTTGAAAGCGTCCTTTTAATCGAGTTAATTAATTTTTGTATGCCCATTGCATTGCACTTGCATGTCTCGCCAGTCGATTGCACAGAACTATGACCTTGGAGGCTCGGGGCAACCCGGTCGGTCAAGCCATCATGGGGCCGTGCGATCACCCTTGATCTCGTACCATGTTTTGGTATATGAAGCATCCTATCGGGTGTGTGTCGAGGGTCCCTTATTTGACCAAAACCCGGCCTTTGCATAGTAGTTTCCATAGAACCTTTCAAAATTAGGGAATAAATTCTTGATTAGGATTATGTGCTAGGGAGTTTTGTATGCCCGAAAGGGATTACTTGAGATGATACTTGCTTGATGAAAGATGTATAATCTTTTAATCACCTTTTAGCAATTTCTCCTCATGTCCCACGACATTTGGAGAACATGCCGAATCTTGATTATAAGATTATACTTCTTATATCATGTTAGCTAAGCATCATTGACCTTGTATGCATCCAAATTCATGAAAAGTGCGACAACAATCCGATCATGTGATCCTCTTACTCAAAGAATTTTTAAATACGTTTTTTTTTAAGCAAATAGATTTTTGGTATCTTTATTCCAAGGCATTCAATCACTCTTTCAAAATTTTTTGGAGTTCACTTTTGGATTAAAATTTCAAATCAACCATATTTGAAGAAAGAACCTAAAATTCTTGGAACCCAAAATTCTTAAAAGAGTTTGAAAAGTTTTACCAACTAAAGGAATGCTTCTTTTTTTTAAAGCAAAGTTTGGATCTAATCACCTTTTTGATAAGGAATAGAATCCAAGAAATCTCTGCAATTAAGGAAATCAACTTCAAATAAATTTCAAAAGCAAAGTTTCAACCCAATCATCTTTTGTTTAGAAATGTTGTTGTTTTCAAAGGAAAGCTTCTTAAGGAATTTTGAAAAGATCCCATCATCTAGGGGAAATACTTGTTAAATGGATTTCAAAAATTCTAAATTTGAAAACCTTAAAGGGGTAAAAAAAAAAAAAAAAAAAAGATCACAATGAAAGGAGAAATTGGCACACTCAACACGGATAAGGATCTTATGTGATTATGTGTTTATGTGTTAGGATTAGAATTTTCTTTTATTTAGCATATAGAATAGGCACACACACACACATGCATTTGCATCCGTATGGCATATGAATCATTCATGAAAGCGTATAAATCAATAATAAAAGTGAAAGAAATAATGGTAAAAAGGGAGAAAAAGTTGTTAAAATAACTGAAACAAATATGATTGTAGGTAAAAGATAGAATCAACTACGAGCATAGCCTGGTACAGAGATTCTACTGCAAGACTAGTGAGAAAAGAGATGGCACAGGAGGCTAATGCAAGGGAGATGGCAGAGTTAAGGACAATGGTGGAACAGCAAGCGGGTCAAATGACTAGAATGATGACCATGATAGAAGCGCTAACACGACAGCAGCCAGGCAATGATCCTCCTCATAGGGATGAAGATTGGTTTGATGAAACAGAAGGGATTGAAGCAAGGGAGAAACTAGAAAAGGAAAGGGCTGAGAAAGACAAGCTGATGACTGAGAAAATGGAGAAGTTGGAAAGGGTGGTCAGAAAGGCCCATGGAGTTGACACCTATTTGTTGGAGTTAGAAGGGTTGTATGAGGGGGTTTGTGAGGTATTGCCTGCAGGATTTAAAATGCCTGTATTCGACAAGTTTGATGGAACAGGGAACCCTCATAGCCACATTAGAATGTGTATAGGGGCATTTCAGCGTAGCGGTCTAAGCACGGTCATGATGGCAGTCTTGTTTCAACAGACGTTAACTGGGGCTGCATTGTCTTGGTATCTCACTCTGGAACCAGGGAAGACTAGAAATTGGGAAGAAGTGGTAAAAGCGTTTGTGGCCCAATACGAATACAACCAGGATCTGGATGTTACTATCAGGGATTTGGAGACTACCAGACAGGGGAACAAAGAATCTTTTGCTGAATTTCTAAGCCGATGGAGAGGAAAGGCTGCTAAGATGATACAAAGGCCGACTGAAAAAGAGCAAATCCGAATGCTGATGAAGAACCTCCAACCCGTCTATCAGGAGAAGATGAGGTTCCAATCCCTCAATACCTTCACCGAGGTGTTCGATGTAGGAACCAGAATCGAAGACGCGATACAGGAAGGGGTCATCAAAAAAGAGGAGCCAGTGAACAGGTACAGACGGCCGAACTATGGAGCAGGAGGAGGACATTCGGGAGGTCATTTAGGATCTACGGATGTGAACGCACTGAGCGAACCCGAGAAAAAGTTTGATATAGCCAGAAATTACCCAAAGAGGGGAGAGGATAAGCCTTTAAGGAGGTTTTCAGAGTTGGGAGTATCCTTGTCCACAACTCTCGATAGGCTGGTAGCAAAAGGACATCTTCGCCTACTGGAGCCGCGACCCAGACCAAATCCACCACCCCCAAATTTCAAATCTGATTTATATTGCAAGTTCCATCAGGAGCAGGGGCACTCAACTGACCGGTGTTTAAGACTAAGGCATGAGATTCAAGATTTGATTGACAAGAAAATAATATCTGAACCACCCGCCAACCCGCCAAACGTTACCAGAAACCCACTACCTGATCATCATGTCGTACCACCACCCAGAATTTACTACTTGGGAAATGGGGAGAACTCTTTTGATCCATCAGCATTGATCACTAAGTTGGGAAGACCGAGAAAAGCTTATCAGATGTTGGAGGATTCACAAATCTGCACTCTAAAAGGGTTGGTAGATGAAGGCAAAGGGAAGGAAATAGAAGGGACTGTTGACACAGATTGGTGGGCACCTGAAGCTGACAATTCACTGTGGTACAAAAGGGACGATATTCAGGATCCTAATAAAGTTAAGGAGGACCTTTGGTATGAAAGTGAGGAGGAAGGTTTGAAAATTGTTGAAGCACAGGATGGACTTTGGGTCAAAGAAGGTATTAGTCACCTCACACGATCTGGGAGGCATTTTAAACCACACGAACTTGAGGAGGATCACCCGGAACAAGAAAATAAAGGAAAAGGGAAACTGAATGAGGAAGAAGAGGAGGACAGAGTCTTAAGACAGATGAAGAAGACACAGGCAAATATCACTATTTGGGGGTTGCTAATCGCTTCCAAGCGTCATAGGCAAGCAGTCCTTGACGCTCTCAATCAGTCGGATGTTTCCATCGATGTTACTCCAGAAGATCTCATCGGCATGATCGGCAGAAGTCCAACCCTGGCTATATCATTCTCTGAAGCTGACTTACCTCCTGGGGGACCTGTTTTCAATAAGTCGTTGCACATCACCGTTGAGTGCCTAGGAAATTCTCTACCTGCTTGCCTCGTCGACAACGGGTCTGCATTAAATGTATGCCCTTTTCGAACAGCTAAAAGGATGGGGCTCGATGAATCTACATTTATACCATCAGAACAAAAGGTGAGGGCTTATGATAATACTCTACGGGCAGTGATGGGGATCATCTTTCTGAATCTCTCTGTCGGGACTGGTGAAAGGGAAACAGAATTCCAAATCATTGACATTTCTGCATCATTTAACCTGATTTTGGGAAGGCCGTGGCTTGATAGTTTGGGTGCCATTCCATCAACCATCCATCAGAAAGTTAAGTACATTTGAAAAAACAAGGTATGCGATCTTCTGGGGGATAGCTGGATAAATGTGTCTGGGGCCTCATCAAGTGCTCTGATTTTAGAAGTACAGATGCAAGAAGGTGAAGCAAGCTTGGGTGGGTTTGAGTTCATTAACGTCATAGAAGAGGGGAAGCCGAAGGAGTTTTTGCCACTGTATTTTGATCAATACGCCAGTCCATTGGTGGCCGGGATCATGAGACAAATGGGGTTCTTCCCAGGGATGGGATTAGGTAAGAAACACCAAGGATTGTCAGAATTCCCAAATATCGTTACACAAACCCACACCCATGGGCTAGGATACTCGCCAACCAAGGAAGAGTTGAAGAAGAAGAAGAAAGCAACGGATGCACCAATGGAACCATACCTGAAAACTCTTAATGGGTACTTCGTCAAGCAGGGGGAAGATTTTCCGTTTTGTGGTTTTCCAGAGCCATGGTTGGATGAAGCAGAGAAGCGTATGAAGCCAGGATTCGAGATTTTCTTTGCGCATGACTTTTCTAAGTATGAGGACCCTTATCTTCAGCAGCCTGAAAAATCTGCCATTACTCAGGACTGGGTCTGTACTATGGATGGCTCGGCAATGAAGAACCTGCTAGAAGAAGGATACAAGAAGATCGAAAAAGGGAGCTCTGCAGAGATCAAAGATGAAGGTGAGAAGAGTCGGGATAAAGAAGACAGTAATGAGAATAAAGAAAGAGAGAAACCAGAGTACAAAGGGAAGCTAGCGGAAGTGGAAATAGAGGAAATTACTCAGGAAGAGGAACGGGAAGATCATTTCATAGCTGATATGGGAGGGGAAAGCAAGAAAGAGTGGGTCTTTGAGTCTAGTGATAGGTACCCCCTTCACCCAAAGTCTGTATTGGCCCAAATAAGGAGTCTTTCCATTTCTATGTCTGTTGTAATTGCTCACAAGAAAGTTAATGAGAATGTGACTAATTCTGCTTAGTTGACTGCGCATAATAATAACTGTGATGCATGTGATGAAAATGATGAAATACCTCATGAATTGCAAAAACTAATTGAAAAAGAAAATGAACCTGCATGCAAAATCATGGAAAGCACTTTAACCATTAATTTGGGAAATGAAGATAATCCACAAAATGTTTCTATTGGCTCCACACTTAATAATGAGGAAAGCGAAGAATTAATCAATCTATTAAAAGAATTCAAAGATGTCTTTCCATGGTCCTATGATGATATGCCTGGAATTGATCCAGAAATTGTCCAACACCATATTCCCCTTTTCCCAAATTCGAAACCCGTAAAACAAAATTTGAGGCGAATGAGGCCTGAATGGGCGCTTAAAGTGAAAGAGGAGGTTGAAAAGCAACTGAAGGCTGGATTCTTGATTGTAACCGAGTATCCTGATTGGGTTGCCAATATTGTACCAGTTCCTAAAAAGGATGGTCGTGTTAGGGTTTGTGTAGATTTCCGAGATTTGAACAAAGCTAGCCCTAAGGATGATTTCCCTTTACCCCACATCGACGTATTAGTAGATAATACCGCAGGGCATGAACTTCTATCTTTCATGGATGGGTTTTCAGGGTATAACCAGATCTTGATGGCACCAAAGGATAGAGAGAAAACAACTTTTATCACGCCTTGGGGGACTTACTGTTATAGAGTTATGCCGTTTGGGCTTAAGAATGCAGGTGCAACTTACCAGAGAGCTGCCACCACATTATTACATGACATGATTCATAAAGAAGTAGAAGTATATGTGGATGACATGATAGTAAAATCCAAAGAAAGGGGAGGGCATCTGGAGGCATTAAGAAAGTTTTTCGGAAGGCTGAGAAAGTTCGGGATGAGGCTAAATCCGCAAAAATGCACCTTTGGGGTCACCACTGGGAAACTACTAGGGTTTCTGATCACCCAGAGAGGAATTGAGGTAGATCCCACCAAAATCCAAGCTATAGCCAAAATGCTGCCACCTAGGAATGAAAAGGAGTTGAGAGGATTCTTAGGAAGAATACAGTTCATCAGCCGCTTCATATCCAAACTCACCATGACCTGTGACCCGTTGTTCAAATTATTGAGAAAGGGGGAAAAGTTCGAATGGGATAACCAGTGCCAAAAATCCTTTGAAAAGATCAAAACCTACCTTCAAAACCCACCTGTCCTATCACCTCCTAAGCCCGGGAAACCTCTATTGCTATACCTATCCATAACCGAGAACTCAATGGGGTGTATGTTGGCCCAAGAAGAAGAAGAGGGGCGTGTGGAAAAAGCCATATACTACCTGAGTAAGAGGATGACTGGGTATGAGTTGAACTATTCACCTTTGGAGAAAGCTTGCTGGGCCCTAGTTCGGTGTACCCGTCGCCTTAGGCATTACATGCTAGCCTTTCCTATCACCCTGATATCCCGAATGGACCCACTCAAATACCTCTTTGAAAAACTTTCCCTGACCAGTAGGATATCCTGTTGGACCATGATGCTAGCTGAATTTGATATTAGATATGTCACTTCCAAATGTGTCAAGGGGAGAGGTGTCGCCGAGTATTTAGCCGACCTCGCCATAGAATCTGAAGAAAGGGGAGAATTTAAGTTTCCAAATGAAGAAGTAATGGAAGTAAAAGAGAACCTTTGGAAAATGTACTTCGATGGAGCAGCTAATCAAATAGGATACGGGGTAGGGATTATCCTCATATCACCTAGCGGGGTCCCCACTCCTTTGGCTATTAAGCTCAAGTATAATTCGACTAATAACATGGCAGAGTATGAAGCCTGTATAATTGGGATGGAAGCAGCCTTGACTTTGGGAGTGGAAAAGATCGATGTTTTTGGGGACTCTAATCTGATAATATCACAAGTCAGGGGTGACTGGAGAATAAAGCATGAGAAGTTGAGACCTTACCATGAATACCTAGAGAGCCTAAAGGTGCAATTCAAAAGAATTTCGTTCTATTACCTTCCCCGTGAGGAGAACCAATTGGCAGATTCCCTAGCAACCTTAGCCTCAATGATCCAAATTCCGGTAGGAGTCTCCATGATTCCTTTGTCTATAGAAGAGAGAACCCGACCTTCGTATAAAATAATCACCGCCATTGAAGAAGAGGGAGAGGTTGAGATACCATGGTATATAGATGTTTGGAACTTTATTGAGAAAGGAGAATATCCCGGAGGAGCTTCAGAGAAGGATAAGAAAGCAATTCGTAGATTTTCAGCCCAATTTGTAATCTACGCAGGAAAGTTATGGAAGAAGTCCTACACCGGTTATAATTTAGAATGTCTATATGGAAAGGAAGCAAGGAAAATGATGGGAGAAGTACATGAAGGAGTCTGTGGGTCCCACATGAGCGGACATATGTTGGCCAAAAAGATAATTCGACAGGGATACTATTGGACGACTTTAGATAAGGATTGCTGTGAGTATGTTAAGAGATACCATAAATGTCAGGTTCATGCAAATTTAATACATACTCCACCTTCCCAGCTCTATAGCATGACCACCCCTTGGCCATTCTCTGTGTGGGGTATTGATATCATCGGGGAAGTAATTCCGAAAGCTTCAAATGGGCACCGGTACATAATTGTGGCGATAGACTATTTTACCAAATGGGTAGAAGCGGCATCATACGCAACTTTGAAGGCAAAAGATGTGGTGAATTTTATCCAGAAGAATATAATCTGCAGATACGGGGTACCAAATGAGCTTATTTCTGACCATGGGAGTCATTTTCAGGGAGAGGTTATTCCATTCCTAGAGAAGTATAGGATCACTCACCACCAGTCCTCACCATACAGACCACAAACAAATGGAGTAGTAGAGGCAGCAAACAAAAATGTAAAAGCCATCCTGGGAAAAATGACGGATACATATAGAGATTGGCATGAAAAATTACCGTTCGCTTTGTGGGGATATCGAACTTCCGTAAGAACCTCAACCGGGGCTACACCATACTCATTGGTCTACGGGATGGAGGTTGTTTTACCGGTGGAAGTTGAAATACCATCTCTAAGAGTTCTGGCAGAATGCGAGGTAACTGAACTAGAATGGTTGCGGGGGAGATTTGAGGAATTGATGTTATTCGATGAAAAGAGATTGGCTGCTGTAAACCATACTCGGGGATATCAAAAAAGGATAGCTCGTGCTTTCAACAAAAAGGTTCGCCCAAGGAAGCTTGCTGAGGGCAACCTGGTCCTCAAAGAACTTAAAGCGCCTGTTTATGACCCACGACGAAAATTCAAACCCAACTGGGTCGGACCATATATTATCAAGACACTCCTCTCCGGGGGAGCTGCCTATCTCATGGACCTAGATGGAGTTGAGTTTAAACAACCAATCAACCTCGATCGCCTCAAAAAATACTTTGCTTGAAACCTTGCCTTTCAAAACCTCTAGAATTGATGAACTACGCTTGACCTGATTCCCGGTAGGGGATACGTAGGCAACCTGCTCGGTTCGGTCACAAAATAAAAGATGTATGTGTGTTCTTTCTAGCCTTAGCTGAACTACTGCGGACCTGATACCCGTTCGGGGATAAGTAGGCGGGCCCACAAGGCCCTCGGTCCAAAGCCCAAACAAGTTCAAGAGTCCCAAGCTTTCACCATACCAAACTAGGGGCAAACTTGCGTCTGCCCGAGAACCACATCTAAATCCCAAAACTAGGGGCAAACTTCGTTTGCTAGAACCGATGAACCCAGACAAAGCTTAAACCCATTTCTGGATCTACTGACTATCAAAATGCGCATCATGTGGAAACAAGCAAGAATTCATTATATAGAGGGATTAAAACTAAGCAAGACTCATGAAAGAGTAATAAAAGCTGAAGGAGACATTGAGGGGAAAACTGTTCATAACCCAAAGAAATTTAAGAAGTGCTAACTTTGATTCTTCATGATCAGGGCATGTTCGAAATACATAAAAAAAAAAGAAAAAAAAAAGAGAAATGCATCACAGAAAATAAACATAGCAAAGGTTAAGAAGAATTTGTCAAAACTTTTAAAATCTTGCTTCATTCCTTTTTACTTTGTCTATCTGGAAGCTACCCCCTGACCAGAGACTGAATCTCAAGCAAATACTCTGCGGTCGGGACAACTGAAGCTGGAATTCTCCGAAAGGGAGCTGATACCCTATCATGCCAAGCCTCTGCGAATATCCTCACGGTCGAAGGACGTAGGGGAGAGCTCCTCGAGAAATCAGTAGTAATAACATCGGGGACATCCTGGAGCAAGCCAAACTGGCTGGCTAGCCGGCTGGGAATATAAAAGGTGGTAACTCGCAGACCAGTCAACCAAATCCCGGGGCGCCCAGGAAGACGCACCGCGACAGAGCAATAAGACCAGCGAGGGCATATCCAACAGATGTCCTCGTAACTCAAGCCTCGAAACCAAGCAAGCCAGCTAGTAACTGTGCGGGAGGGGTAATGGACGCCTATGCGATCATAAGAGAGCAGTCTCCTGAGGGGAAGGTGAGCAAAGAAGCCCAAACGCTCGAAGAGCCAAGTCTGTAAAACGTGGGGTGACCCCGAAAGCAGCATTGATCCCGCAGTATGTGCATGGTCCAGGCCTAGCAAAGTCTCCCCTAGAATGAGCATAACAGCACTCCGCATCTCTCGGAGACCACATACGACCCGAATCAGGATATCAGTGGAAGACTGAAATAAGAAGTATGAAAGCATCGCTAGAGAAAGGGCATTCCGCCTGATGACCTGATACCTCCTATCGTCAGGATCGCCAATGGGTGCATAAGTGGAGGTGAGGCGGTCGAAATCAATATGACGATCATGAACAAAGGAGCTGGCAGCGCCCCGAGAAATGCCAAGAAGGGCCGATAAATCCTGAATATATCCTGCCTGGATCTGTGGAATGATCAAATCGGCATACGGATCGGTGTGAAGGATGGCGCTAAACTCCTCAAAGAGGGGACAGACCTCCTCGTGACCAAACCGAAAGACGTGAAGAGAAGGGTCCCAACACATGATAGCTGCTCGAAGCAAGTCCTCATCCAGAGCTGTGTGGCGAAATGCGAAAAGGTCCGTCAGTCTGTGGGATTCAAGGTTGAGTCGGTCGATGCCGGAAAGGGAATCCATCCATGAGTATAAGATGTCGGAACTAATGGGGGCCATGAAGAAAGGAGGGGGATATAAAAGGAAAAAGTTTGAATGCAAAGAAGGCAAAATGGCTCTAAAAATCCCGAATGAACCTAGGAATGGGTAAATGGCAGCTTATATAGAAAAAGGGGCCAGACCGGCACTCGATGTAAAGCGGCGGCACTCACTGAGTGCCGGCCAGCAATTATTGAATGCCGCCCGGCATTCACGGAGTGCCGCCCAGCCTCACCGAGTGCCGGCCCAGGTTTAAAAGGCACGTGGGTCATTTTGTAACTTTAATCAGCCCAAACCTGCACGAAATCTGAATAAAAAATGCTGCCAATCATCGTTCTAGCACCATTGTTTGCACCACTCATCAAAATAAAGCAATAAAGCCGAGAAAGGGTATTCATGATCTAAATAAGCAAAGGGAATAAGGTTTAAGAACTAAGCCGGTAAAGCAATCAAGCATGAATATAAACAAATTCAAAATGGGCACGAAGGCCACCATGCATGAGTATTGCTAAATTCGCCTAAATAAGAGAATTCGATATTCTTCGTCCTCGCAGGGACATAACATAACATAAAGGAGATAAGCTATCCTTGTCTACGACAAGGATTCCTTCTGGGCGTTTGCTGAACTGCCTGACCTCTCCCAACTCCGCCATCGCCTCCATCTCCGCCATCGTCCCCATCTCCATCACCTCCTTGGTAGCCGCCGCCTTGGCCACTACCGCCAGCACCTCCCTGATAGCCGCCGCCCTGGTTCAATTGGAACTCCTGAATTTGTCTCCTCAGAGCCGCCATCTCAGCTTCTTGTAAGAAAGAACAGGCGAAATAAGTAATGAAATTAAGAAAAGAGAGAGGAGAAGGGGAAAGAAGAAAGGGAGTGTAATACCATAGCTCTAGCCTGAAGATCGGCGTTGGTCCTTGCTCCATCAGCCTGAGAAAAAAAAAAGAAAAAGAAAAAAAGAGAGAATTAGAATGCAGTTATTATAATAAAGGTGATCATTTGAATTCTTTTTGAAGATAAATAAAGAAAATCTTTTGAGTTTTTATATATATGATGACTATTTGAATTTTCGGAATAATAAAAAAAAAGGGGAATTTTGTTTCAAACAAAAGAGGGATTTACCCTCCATTCACGTCCATGAATCCACTGCTGGACGGTGTGCGCATATGACAGACCCTCTTCAGCGTAATCCCGGGGGACTGTACCATATTATAGAGGGATAGTCGGGACATTCTGAGTGTAAGGGGTCAGATGGTACATGGTCTCTTGACCCATGTCGACCATAGGAACGCTCCAATTCCACTGCGAAAGGGCTGGGGGTTCAGCGACCCCAGGAACAGGCTGCAAATAAGAGTTTTTGACTTAACTGATTGAAAAAGGAATAGAAAGCAAAAGAAATATGTATGTGAATGAGGTTTGTTACCCTGACGACATCCATAAGGGGAAAATTGTGCATAAGAGAAGTCAATCTAAAGGCTGCATAACCATCTGGGCCGTCCAGAAGGTTTGCAATGTTCTCCCCGTCTAGAGCGGCCACCAGGTCGTCATGATCCAGGGTCTCCGTGCTCCTCATGGTAGCTGGAGGGACCCACGGCACATAAAAGTTTGGGGCAGCGAGAGATTGCCTAGTCACCCTCTCACCAAGGTACCACTCCCGGCACGCCTCACGCACCATCAGAACCCTTAATCTAGAATAGGCCACCGCCGCCTGAATTACTTCACCTGCCTCTGGGAGGGCCGCCGCCCACGGGTTCCATATCACATGAATCTCACGCAAATTAATGAGGAGGTTCTGGTAACTAATAAAATCATGAGCCCCGACTTTTTGGCCCGTTGCCTCCTTCCTCCACTTCAAGCCCTGAGGCATGATAGCAGCCTCACTGTCCCGAGTACTGGGAGCTCTCATCCGGAGGTATTCATGCGACCATATCTGCAAGGCAAAATAAGGAGGCAAATTCGGTTTTCAAAATTGGAGGAAATGAATGCAATAAAAATGAAATAAATGAGGATGGCATGAATGAAGGAGCAAATAATAAAGTTGAAGCTTTACCTCCCAAGCTCTCCAGTACCCGCCCGTAGAGGGGGAATTTCCCCTAAATACCTCACTCATGTGGTTGTAGAGAGTGGCCAAACTTGCCCCTCCCCAGTTGTATTGGGAGATGCGATCGACGTCTGTGAGAGAAGCCAAATACCCAAGATTGATCATGTCACCCTTTGTACTCATCAGCGAGCAACCCAGCGCATACATGATGAAGGCCCTGGCCATTTGATCGTCAGTGAAGGCCTGATCCTTGAAGGTATCCAGGAACCATTTTGCGGGAACTATGAAATCCCCTGGATGAGCCCCAAGCAAGTCAATAATTTCTTCATGACGGTTCTGAAGATCGTCATAACGAGCAATAGGGAGGCCACCAAATGGGACGCCAGTGATCATGGCGAAGTCTAGGGGAGTCATCGTCATCTCCCCGAAAGGCATATGGAAGGTGTTCGTCGTGTCCCACCACCTCTCCGCCAAGGCTTGAATGTGGGTCCGGTCATTTGTACTCTTCTCCAGAAGCAAAGTAAAGAGCCCAAATCCAGCATTGTTGACCAAGGTTCTCACATCATCTGAGAGCTCCACATACCACCTTCGGCCATGGGCCATGCTCCCATGACCCTCGAGGACAAATTCTGGAGTCTGCAAAACAAAAAAAAAAAGAGAAAAGAAAATAAGAAAGGGAGGGAATAATAAATACTTTCTTTTGGGATTCAAGCAATGCAATTTAGTGAATAAGGAAAATAACTCCAGAGCCTAAGCGACTCGGTAATTTTAAAAAAAAAAAAGAGAAGAGGTTCTTTGGGGTCTAAGCGACTCGTTGATTTGAAAAAAAAAAAAGAAAAAAAAAAGAAAAAAGAAGGAGGTTCTTTGGAGTCTAAGCGACCCGTTGATTTGAAAATAATAAAATTCTTTGAGAGTCTAGGCGACTAGTTGATTTGAAAAATAAGATTAAAATTCTTTGAGAGTCTAAGCGACTCGTTGATTTGAGAAATAAGAATGAAATTCTTTGAGAGTCTAAGCGACTCGTTGATTTGAAAATAATGAAATTCTTTCTTTGGGAGTCTAAGCGACTCGGCAATTTGAAATAAAAAGGGGATCTCTTTTGAAGTTTAAGCACAAAAAATGTTTGTGGGTCGTAAGCAATGATTGGATTTTAGGTTCATTCAAAGTATTAAGCATACGTAAAATTCATCCAGATTAGCACAACCACCCATTAGCCATGAATAAATGGAGTAATGAAATCAATGTGTCCAACTAAGGGCAATAATAAAAAAAATATATATATAATAAAAAAAGGGGGGCACAATACCAAGCATTGAATCCTAATCATGAAAGAGGGGATTGGCGAATAGGGTGAATGTTCAAATATGCATTCATACATGCATTGATTATCATATACTACATTGGCATAAAAAGGGGGAAGGGCATTCATGCATGCATTTGCTCATCATTCATAGCATTACATTGCATTATCTCATCATAAGCATAAAGGGGGTTTAGAGTATACCAATCGATTGAAAGCCCGTGCCGAGAGATGCGCCCCGGGGTCGGCAAGTAAGAATGAGGAATTGTCGACCGGATTGGGTTTGTACTTCTTCTTGGGGGGACCATAAGACCCTGAACCACTAGCCATTGGGGAATCTACAAACATGAAATGGGGGAAGTCAATGTTCATATCAAATTTTGAAGGAGAATGATCAAATAAAATGAGAAACATGATTGCAAGCACAATGATTAAAACAAAGGTGTAATCTTTATGAAACATACCTTGATTGTGAGTGGTTCTTGAAGAAAGAATCAAGAGAAGGTGAGATTGTAGAGAGGAAATCCGAGAGAGGAGGGAGGAGAGAATGGAAAAGAGAGAAGAAGAAACCAAGTCTTAAAAACAAACTGCTGCTCAAACCGGCACTCGGCGAAAAGGCGCCGGCACCTTCTGAATGCCGCCCGGCATTTGGTGGAGTGCCGGCCGGCACTCAGTGAGTGCCGGTTCCCCTCACCGAATGCCGCCGCGTGTGACAGGTGGCCCTTTTACTCCTGATTTTCATTATTTACAAAAGAACCCCCAAATTTTGCTCCCATGTCCTTATAAATTTTCCCTCGTTCCAAAAGAACCCCCGAGGTTTGAAAAATGAGTTTTAAAGCCCTTTTGTAAATAGGAATTAGCCCCTGCTTGTTGAAAATTTTGTCAAGGAACACCCGTTTGCAATAAATGAGTTAGTAAAGTTCAATCAACTCCGGATTTCTACGAAATTGAACTTTGATAGGAGTCTAATTGACTCTTGATTTTGGAAAAAGAATAAGTTGAGTCTATTCGACTCCGGGTTTCGCTGAATTTGAATTTGATTAGAGTCTATTTGATCCCAAAATTTTGGAAAATAAGAGAATTGAGTCTATTTGACTCCGGATTTCTTTGAAATTGAATTTGATTGGAGACTAATTGACTCCCAATTTTGGAAAACTAATTTGATATAAGCGGGATTGGCTCTATTTCTTTGAAAAATAATTTGGTTTGAGCTCGACTGGCTCCAATTCTTTGAGAATTGATTTAATCCGAGTCAAATTGACTCCGGAATTTTGAAAATTGATTTGATTTGAGCCCGACTTGGCTCCCATTCTTTGAAAATTGATTTAATCCGAGTCTAAATCGACTCCGGGATTTTGAAAATTGATTTGATTTGAGCCCGACTTGGCTCCCATTCTTTGAAAATTGATTTAATCCGAGTCTAAATCGACTCCGGGATTTTGAAAATTGATTTAGAACATGGTTAAATCCAAACCTCGGAAATGAATTTGGATCGATTCCAAAATTATGAGAAATTAAGCCAATCCGTTTCTAGAGATGAAAGTGGATACGCATCTTAGTGCTCCCAGATCTAGGGAAATTTGAAGATGAACCTCGAAAAAGAAAGTAACTCCAAAGATAGGAGTTAAGAGTTAAATCAAGTCGATGTTGACTTTACCCCATGAGAAAATGCATTTGCATCTCTGGTCTTCACCAAACAAATCTGTCGATCAGATGATTTTGGGAGATTATGGAGCGTAAGGCATGAAGCGGCTCAATCTTTCAGCGTGCTACCTGATTCGACTTAGTCGATCAGATGATTTTGGGAGATTTTGGAGCATAAGGCATGAAGCGGCTCAATCTTTCAGCGTGCTACCTGATTCGACTTAGTCGATCAGATGATTTTGGGAGATTTTGGAGCGTAAGGCATGAAGCGGCTCAATCTTTCAGCGTGCTACCTGATTCGACTTAGTCGATCAGATGATTTTGGGAGATTTTGAAGCGTAAGGCATGAAGCGGCTCAATCTTTCAGCGTGCTACCTGATTCGACTTAGTCGATCAGATGATTTTGGGAGATTTTGGAGCGTAAGGCATGAAGCGGCTCAATCTTTCAGCGTGCTACCTGATTCGACTTAGTAGATCAGATGATTTTGGGAGATTTTGGAGCGTAAGGCATGAAGCGGCTCAATCTTTCAGCGTGCTACCTAATTCGACTTAGTCGATCAGATGATTTTGGGAGATTTTGGAGCGTAAGGCGTGAAGCGGCTCAATCTTTCAGCGTGCTACCTGACTTGGCTATGGAGTGTAAGGCGCAGGGCGCATCTCAGTCAATCAGACGATTCTCATACGCATATGAAATGTGTATACATCAATCATGATGTTTTTTAGAATAGAACGAGATCATAATAGGAGAATTCGAAGTATAGTGCATTCCTGATGCTAGGAAGTAGCATGGTTCCGAACCATCACGTTTGAGAGCACGGGATGGTAAATTGTTGAGCATATGCATCACGATAAGATAGGTGCATTCATCTGTATGACTACTTGCGTTAGTATATTGTTGTCCTTTGCCTGAACTACGTCCTGGTCTGATTCCCATTGGGATACGTAGGCAGCTCACCTTTGAGCGCGACCAACATTTGGCTATCTGCACACCCGATTTTGCAACGCACTTTTGTTTTTTTTTTTACCTGGATTCGACTATTTGGTCAAAGGCTTGTCTTTCACACAGGCTTTGACATTCGCTTGTGATACGCGTTGCTTCACGAGCTTTGTCAAAGAGGGGCAAACTGTAGACACCCCAATTTTGACCAAACGTCAAATCCAGGGATTGGTTACCTCTCAAAGACCGATGATGACGATGTCCGTGACATTCGAGGATTTTCCAAGAAATTCAAAATCTTCAAGAAAAAATTTAGAAAATAATAAAGGGAGAGGATTCAGGCATTCGGGGGGAAACCCGAACGACGAAGAACGTGTGAGAAACCCAGTCTGGGAATCCATTTTCTTTGAAAGAAAAGAGAATTAATAAACAAAAACAAAAAAAAAAAAAAAAGAAAGAGTGAAAGAGGGAATTTCCTTGAAAAAAGGGAGGACAAAATGAAAAGATTTTTGAAAAAGAAAAAAATACAAAAAAAAGAGAAATAGTATATTCAAAAATATACCATGCACATGGTTGATACCATGCACATGGGGGATCTTAATGCAAATATATACATACATAGAAAAAAAATTTTGTTTACACCAACATATTTTTGAAAAATCAAAAAGAGGGACAAAATTCAGTTAGCCCCGGCAAGCGGAAAACGCGGCGGCACTCACTGAGTGCCGCGCCGGCACTCACTGTTTGCCGCCCGGCACTCAGCGAGTGCCGCCTGGCACTCAGTGAGTGCCGCTGGCTGTAACAGACTGCATTTTCTCACATGTTCTAGAAGAAAACCTTGCACATGGGTGTCCACCCGAATTTACCCATCTATCCCTGGAATAATGGCCTATATAAACAAAACCTCCTCTTCCATTTGGAGGACTTGAATTTTGGAAATCAAGATATACATATACACAAGAGTAATATAGATTTTTAGAGAGAGAGAAAAGAAGAATTTCTTGAAGAACTTGAAGAACCTTGAAGAAAATTTGGAAATCTTGGGAGATCTTCACAAGAAGTTGAAGAAATACTTGAGGTCATAGAGATAACCTCTTAACTTTTAATAGAATTAGGACCATTCAATCACAAGTTCATAGTTCTAGGAACTTTTTCACATTTTCAAAACCTATCTTCTTATCCCATTTCATCACACACCACCAAGAACTTGTGATTGAATCTCATGACATTTCATCAATTTGGATCTAGTTAATGCTTTGGATTTAAGACAAATTCAACTTTAAAGAGTTTGTATTCTTAGTTTTTTTTTTTTTTGTAATCTTTGATTTTCCTTATTTATATTTCTTTCAAAAGGTTCATGAGGTCTTCCATATCTCATTGAGCCTCTTTGAGTTTGATTCCTTAATTTCCTAGGATCTTATGATCTATATGGAGATTAGAATGAATCATAGTCTTAATTTACATATAATTAGTGAGATTCAAGTCTTAATCCATGACTTGAACCTCTTCATTAAGAAATCTTATGGAATCCTTACTATATTCCAATGAGGTTTGAGTAGATTTTAACTTCATTTAGTCTCCAATGACCACCAAATGGTAGGAAAAAATGTGTTAGTTCAAGTCTACTCCCATGGCTTAGACTAATCTTTCCCTTAGGTTTTGAGAAGTCTTTCATGCTTCATCTAAAACCTACATATGAGTATGTCTCTAACTCCAATGACCATCAAATGGTAGGAGTGATAAGTTGAATTCAAGCTTGGGTCCATAGGTTTGAGTTCTTTATTTGAGGATTTTGTGGAGTTCATTTCAATACTTCATCAAGATCCATAAGTGTAGTATGTCTCTAACTCCAATGACCATCAAGTGATAGGAGTAGTGATTTGAATCCAAACTTTTATCCATGGATTTAAGTTCATTGTTCTTTGGATCTTGTGAAACCCATGCTATACTTCATTAAAATCTATGAATATATATGCCTCTTAGTCTTCAATGACCATCAAATGGTAGAAGAAGTAGTTTGGTTTGAGCCCCAATTTCATGTTTTAATAGTTGAGGCCAATCAACAAAGTTGAACTAGCAAGACAAAAACAGTGGGTTCCCAAACTGTTTTTGATCAAAGTTTTTTTAATTCAAGATCTAACCGTTGAAATCAAGTGAAACCAACGGAAAAATATCAATAACACATTGTTTTACCACTGTGATTTTTGTTTTAGTAAGATTTTGTGATTAGAAAGGTTTGATCATGATTTTGGTGAGTTAATCACAATCTGTCCAAAGTTCTAGAATGCTTTCAGAATAATAAGTCTGTTTTGAAATTAACAAATCAGAACCCTAATAAAGTTTTCGGGGTCTCAAATAATTTTTTATAAGTACCTTAATGTGTTAGGAAGGTACCCTAAAAAGATCTAAGTGTTTCTCATTTTTTTACTATTTTAGAAAATCATACAAGATCTCTGGACAGAGAGTTGCAGAATCCTGAGTGAGGTCTAGTATTTTTCATATTCCCGGAGATCTAACCGTTGAAACCTTGATTTTCTTTTTGGGTTAGAAACTAGACTCACAGAGGCATAACATATCCAAAAATCATTAAGATCCAAACTTTGAAAGTATTTTATTTCCATTTTTGAACGTCTGGTCTGCTCTCTGTAAATCACAAAAAACTGCTACTGTTAACCTTATTTATTTCAACTTAAGTAATCTCCCAATGGCTTAGGACTCAAACCATGTTTTGGATAATGATAATTTAGATTAAACCCAGAGGCTAAGTGATCCAAATTAGTGAATAAATTCATATCTTATTCTTGTTCATAATCATTCATTCATTCATTCATATACATTGATGCTTATAGTTAGAAATAGTTCTTGGACAAAGTTGGACTTAATTGAATTTAATTGAACATGACTTAGGATTGATTACTTTTTGATATTATGTCTACTATGAGGCATGTGTACTAACCTTTGTTTTGTAGCGCTTTGAGGTACAATTTCTCAACCCTTCTCTAGTTTAATCTATTTCATTGATTTTAATTGATTTTTTGACCCCATGTGCGACACCTTAGCTTAGGTTTTGCCTTATGTGAATATATGAATTAGAGACCTTTTTTAGGTTTATTTTTGCATGCATTGCACGTTTGATATTCGCGGCCGGATCCCGGGTATGTTTTCTAGTTCTCTATTACATATCATGATGTTTGCTAGTTGAATTATGTGACTTATGAATGATATTTTACCGTTAGCAATTTTGCACCCTTTCAACATGCTTGTGTTATGTATACCTATATATGTATTAATTGAGGGCATGCTTAGATTAATAACTTGATTAAAAAGGATGTTGAGTAGAGGCCTATCGTGAGATAGAATGAAAGGGAGTGTTTTAGTCCGCCGGGCTCCTTCCCCTTTCATTCCATAATCCCCGGACCCAGTTTATCTTTGGTTTCGTAAAAGATCAGTTTCCTTTTAAATGGTTTCTTAATTTTTCTTTTAAAAATTATGTGGCGACTCTTTGAATTTGAAAAATGTTTTAAAAGTGGGTAAAATTTGAAAGCCTGCGATATCCACACCTACACTATTATTTTCAAATCTTTATCCTAACAAATATGACAGAGGGAGATGAAATTTAAATTTGAGATAAAAATTGAGAATGGTAGTATTACTCAACAAAGAATAATTTTGCAATTTGTAATAAATACTATGGTTTCCAATTTGTATTCCATTTTTAGTATCTCAAATTCTTTTAATTTTGTACCATATGCTGTGACAATGATCGTGATTAGGGGTGTCAACAAACCAATCGGACCGACCGAATCGATTGGTTCGGTTTGATTTGGTTTGGTTGGATTTAAAATTTCATACAATGTAAAAACTGAAGCGAAACGAAATTTGTACACTAAATTGAAATCGATCAATTTGTCTGAAAATTGGACTAAACTGAACCGTTTTCACCCCTAATCGTGATACCACATACTACTGCGTTTGGTACAATTGTCAATATATTTAAAAATATTTCAAATTTAAGAACTATAACTTTATTACTCCTTGGACCATCTCCAAAGGAGTCTAACTCCTCTTAATTTTTTTTTTTTTGATTTACTTACCTGGGGGACGCACGCACACACACCCATACACACAACCCAAGCAAGACATAGCCTAACAAATTTCTACTGACTAGGGAACAGGGCCAGTTCTACAATGCTAGAAGAGGAGAAAATTCCCTCCCCACTCCCTTTAGGTAGATTCGAACCCTCCACTTTTCACTTAAGAGAGGTAGAGTGATACCACATGGGTTAACGCCCACTTGGTCTCCTCTTAAATTTTTGATCTCCAAGGTAGTAAATCTCATAACCAAATTTGACAATTTCTTTTGAGATTGCAAAGTCAAACTTTCTTTTCTTTTTTTTTTTTTGTTTTGATAGTCGTGTCTAGTTAAAAGACAAAATATATAAGTAAAGAGACATTAAAAGGCAAAATGATCGAGTACTAAAATAAAATAAAATAATAACAATGATAAAAAAAATAATTACTCGTATAAATTATACAATTTGCTACCTTAAATAGGAGAACAAAATTTGGAGATTGGCAAATTTGAAGTAGCAAAGTATACTTTTGTTTTAATTAGAATGGGGAGGGGATTATTAGCAAGTTACTTATAATTTCGTTACTTTCAAAAACCCCCCAAAATATATATATATATTATAGAAAAAGGCCACGAGGAAATTAGGAATGTGCCAATGTTGCTAAGGACAAAGAATTTGAAAAAGGAATGGAAAAGTTTAAGTGGACTTGAGAAACTACGTGGCAAGTGGCCCTCTAATCCATCGCTATACGGCGGCTATAAAAGTGCCAGACTGGCACTCTGACTCTCAGCAGTCTAAACTCCAAAAACAATTCCATTAAATTTAGGGAATTGTTATTGCCACTCTATCGTTGAATTAAGGCACTCTATGGTATCATTCTTAGAGCATGTGGTACCATGTATGCAATGCATGACATACATGGTACCACATGCTCTAAGAGTAGTATCATAGAGTGCCTTAGTTCAATGATGGAGTGAAAATAGCATCACTCTAAATTTATCATACATTCTAAGAGTCCTTGATTTTTTTCTTTTTAATGTGACATTAAATTTTTAAAATTTAAAACAGGCGATAATAGAAAGTGGGAGTAGTTTTTTTTTTTTGATACGAGAGAGGGGGATAATGTTCGAAATCTGAATCTATATATTAAAGGGAACTCATAAGTGCCAAGATTTTTACCACTTGAAACTATATCAACCTCTGCGAAAGTAGGAGTAATTAGTGCTTAAAAAATTATAATCAAATGTCAAAATAATGTCAAAAAAGAAAATCAAAATAATAAAAATTATTTTCAAAGTTACAACATTTTAACATCTTATTTCAACAATAATCAAAATAGTTTTAAAAGTTACAACAATTTTAACATCCAATTGTAATAATGGGTAAATAAAAATTCCTAAATTTTAATCAGATGTTATTGAACCCCATTGTACATACATGCACCCGACCCCATTCAGAAAGTAATCACAGCCCATCACCATCATGATTCATTTTCAAAACAATCACTAACTTTGATAGAAACCAGTACTCACAACTACAACTTCAATCAAATTAGCAATCTATCCACATCTTACACCGTCTCCAAATAGGCAATTCAGATGCATGTGGGATTTTGTTGCTCCCATGAACACATCAATAGAAGGGGCAAAGTTGACTGCAGTTCAAAAATTATAGCAACTTTGCCTCAATACTAAACTAACATACATCAAATTAATATATTTTTTTTATTATTTTAATTGAAGTTGTCAATATTTTTTGGGTGGGGCTACATATATCACTTTTTCAGTTAAATACACCACCCTGTACTGTTAAAATATAAAAAAATTGTGAGTAAAAGTGATGTATTTAGCAATAAAAAAAATGGTATATTTAGTCTCACCCTATTTTTTTTTTCATTATTTAAATTAAAGAAGCCAACATTTAATTGTTTAAAGTATAGAAAATATTAAAATATGAAAAACTTTGATATATGATTTGGAGTAACACACTTTGATCATTGTATCAACATTTAAAATAGAGTAATGCTAGATACACCTAAACGGAATACTTAAACTGTAAAACTTTATTTGGTAACTGATAAAAAATTTTAAAAATCCACATCAACAAATGAATAATTTAAGTGTCCAATTTACGAATACCTACCATTACTCTTTGAAATATGAGTTGGAACAACGCACTTTGATTCTTACATCAACATTGCCTTAATTTGACAAATCAGAATACACATTTACTGTATAAAATTTGGTGTTCCCTTTGGAGACGGTCTTGTACCAAAATGAATTAATGAGCCAACATTGACATGAAAACAGTAGTACATTCACATTTCATCAAACCAAGGTGTCCGATCAATGGGCCACCTCTAGCACAAAGGTGAACCATTGATTGGACATAGTGGGTCCCGGTCTACCAAACCCACAGAAACATGTGAGTAATAAACATTCCTACAATGCCATTCAAACTGAAAAAGACTATCCTAACCCCCAAGTCCTAACAGATTAATCCTGACCGCTGATCATTACTGTGATATAACCAAAAAAAAAAAAAAAAGAAATTAAAATTTTTATAAACCCACACCTAGCCTTTGACTTGCAAGATCACACCTAGTCTCTGCCAATCCAACCCTTGATTTTGCAAGATCAAATTCCATCCACACGTTCTGCTGATGATGATGACCAATAACGTACGCCTCTATCCCCAAGAGATCAGAGTTCCCAAAAGTGAAGCAATACACCGAATCACTCCCCCTAACCATACCCGGTACCCGATACATTAACCTCTCGCCCGAAACGCTCATTTCAGCGCCCCGAAACATCAAACTCACTGTTGGCAACTGCGGCAGAATCGTCCGAGTCAACTCAACCCGGTAACACAAATCCATTGCCCCTTGAAAAACGAAGTTCGGGTCATCTAAAAGTCTGAGTATCCCTTTTGTCTGTTGTATGAACTCGTTCTTCAAAGCGGTGTAGACCGGCCCGAGTACGAATGTGAACTGGGTACCCGAATCAACCATGGTTTGACCCGCCCCGGTATGGTCCGGAACAAATACTGATTTGGGTAAGGCTAAGACCTTACCCGAAACTCTAATCCCTTCAAGTTGAACCGTGTATGCGACCCGGTCGAAGTAGGGTAAAGGGGTTGAGATTTGAACCATTGGTGTGTAGTTCAATGGGCTCAGCCATGGAAAGCTTGCTTCACCGAAGAGCAAAATACCCGACGAGTCCCGACCCGATATGCAGTAAGAGAATTTCGGGAAACCCATTTGGGTTACAAACGATAAGGAGCCCCGGTTCATGCCTATTAATCCGGTTGTCTTTGAGTCTTCATCCGGGTTGGAACTAGAACTTGTATCCATACAGCCGAAAATAGTACCGGGTAGACCCGACCCTCCGAAGTTGAAGGTGTCGGAGGCGAGGTTGCCTTCGACGGAGGAGGCGTCGGCGTAAGAGAGAGTGGCGTGGCAGAGCTTTTTCGGGTCGCAGGAAACGGGTAAGGTGAAGTCTCGGGTTTGGGTCGTGCAGGTGGGCGAGGAACAGGGGATTGGAGTATAGGACGAGGAGCGAAACGGGTCGAATACGGAGTTTGTGTTCGGAGCTCTTTTGCAGTGGAGCCAAGAGAGTTCACTGCCCGTGTCGATGACCATGGTAACGCTCTGTGGGGGCGAGCCGACGGTGAGAGAGACCGTGAGAGACACGTTGTGTTGGAAGGAAAGCTTGTTTGGTGGCTTGGGGAGGGACATGGATGGTATTAAACTTGTTTTGAGGGGTAGTATTAGTGATGATTTTGTGGGAAGACATAGAATGGAGTTAATGAGTATACATAAATTGAATAGTAGGAGAAGAAGATGATAAACAGAGGCCATAGAGAGAGAGAGAGAGGTGGGTTTTGAATGGGTTTGGGGAACTATGTGTGTGTGTGTGTATTTGAAATGTGTGTGAGTGTGTGTTTTGTGTAGCCTGCTCGTGTGGGTGTGTTTGGTCGTACTAAAAGTGGCTCCATGGGATATGATGATTTAAATACAGGGAGTACGTGATATATATTCGGTTTTTAGTACGTCTATGTGGACCCACCTGAAAGGGACACGTTTATATGGAAATTATTTACAGTATGTTTTGTTTTGACTTAAAATATTTTATTTGGAAAAACAAATTTTTTTTTAAAACTCAAAATATTGTCATGTTTAATGTAATTGTTACATATTACAAGTTTTTCAGTTAATTAATAATGGTGAGTGTTCAATTCTCTCTATGCCCATATATCAAAAAATTAAAAATTAATGAGTATGTTAATATGTCATTGCGAGAACGTGATTAAGGATGTAAATCGGTTGGTTCGGTCAAATTTATTATTATTATTATTATTATTTTATTTTATTTGAAATCAGTTAGCTTTCCTGGTTTTTGATGGTCGGTTCGGTTTTTTAATTTAAGATATTTTTAAAAATCGACCGTTCAATTCGGTTTGGTCGATTAATTTTTCAATTTTCACTTACACCCCTAAATATTGTGCTGTAACAATTGGGTTGAGTAATTCTTATTTTAACGCTCGCCTATAATTGCATGTTCACATAAATCTCTAGATGTTACATTTGATCCTAAACTTCAAATATTAAAATAAGATGACTCAAACTTGTAATGTACTACAGATTCGCAAACATGTAATAAACATATATGATAGAGTGTATATTTAATTTACCAATATGTGATCGTACTCTTATTTTTAATACATTATCATATTTTATTTATAATAAATTAAGGTTCTATTCAAGACATTGTATGTTTTCATTTAATATTGTTGAATGTGATAGACTGATAGTACTTTTTGTTAAAAAATTTTTTTATTAAACATTATCATATTATATTTAAGGATTTTCTATATCTCTTCCTATATGGAAAGTTAGAATCCTTCTTTACCCTCAATTTTGATTTTTTTTTTTTCTGCAGGATGGCGATTTAAGTATGAGTTTGGAAAACCTAAATTTTATTTTAATTTTTTGAAAAACCATAGGACACCTATGTTGTTTCAATACCTATGCTTAATTGACAATAGTATTTGTGTAATGTTATGGTTTTCAAATTTCAGATATATCTCTCGAATGTTTAAGTAGTGGCACCATATGAAATGAGCTGTGGTACCATGATTATTAGCATAACTTAAGAAGTACCAGCACTTCTATAAAGGTAATGTATCGCGTGTCGTATTGTATCCGACACACAAACACAATTCTTCACGGAGACTTTTCTTATAGTGTCGACCTACAATATTTTTTAAAGATTTTATCGTGTCGGTATATCTATATCGTGTCATGGTGTGTCCGTGTCCTTACTTCATTGGGCACAACATGCATGTTACACAACTGTCCTTTAGCTTATTGAGATTCAAATTTAAAAATGTAAGAATTAATCAAGGTATTTTGAAGGGAATAAAAGACCCCAAGTAATATAACGCCAAAATCAATTGTATATGTCCTGCCCACAGGAAACCTCATGTTAGGTACTACTACCTTCTAGATTTAATTTTTTTTGGTCCCATGGACGCACACGCGAGTGCGTGCAGAGTAATTATTCAGAGTGACTGAAACACCATGTTATCATACTAACGTGATGCATGTGACACGGATCTACATCCACTCATGTATAAAAGCTTTTCACTTCGTCATTTTTCCCCCCCTGATATCAAGCACATAAGATAAATATTCCTATGAAAAATAATGGTACTTACAGAAGCAGTTATAACACATGCACATGTGTACAATCACACCAAACAACTTCCCGGGCAAGAGACATGTGGAATGAAAAATTTTCTATTAAATTTCCTCATTCTCTAATTTTTGCAATGATATTTTTCTCTCTGTCTGTCCCTTTTGCATGAAAATCCTTATTTTTTTTTTGTTCCTTCTGGGTGTTTGATTGGGTTATGTTGATCTTACTATTCATTAGTTAAGATAAATGTAGCTTTCAAAGCTGCGGATGAACCCAAAATAGGCCATGGACTTTATGGAGTTGGGGTTCTTTTATGTCTTTGCCCTTTTGGTTCACATATGAAGAAAATGGGGATGCCTGTTGACTTCGGGAATTGACATACAACTGTTCTATTTATTTTTCTTAGGACTTATTCACGAGTAGGTCCTATATATTCTTGAATTGAATCTTTAAGTCTTTATTCGGCTCATAGATTCACATAGGAAATATTAATATAGACACTTGATGGTGTCGGATTTTGGAGCTCGAATTGGGTCGGATATTTGATGTGTGATGTGTAGTAAATATGAAAGAGAGAGAAGAGGTTTGTATGTGGTTTAGCGTTGTTAATGAGCAGCTTATACGTCCACGCGTGAAGGTGTGTGTGTCGCTGCTTTCACTAAGTAGAAGATCGTTTACAAAGATTGGGGTAGGAGACCTTGATGAATCAACAAAGGACTGGAACTAACAAGGAGCTACCTTACACGTCTATTTCCAGTCATCTATAAGGGGAGCTATTTACTGACTAGTGTTTGCAATCTCAAGTAGAAGGCGCCTAATAAGCGGGATTTTTTTTGGTTAGGGAGATAAGAAATCGATCCCTTTCCTAGGGGAGGAAGACCCTTTTTATAGAACAAGGGGTCTCCTTTTACAAGTTAGGTAACCTAGCCAATTTAGGAGGCCTAATTGGATTATATTGATCTTAACTTGGCAAAACGGATAAGGAAACCGCTAGTCAATGGTTGTTTTAGCGCCATTCAAATCTTATCGGCTAGTTAGCTGAGCTGGAGTAGGAGTCTTCTGCTGGTGTAAGCTCGCCTGAGGAACTCCCGATCGACCTCTGGGTCGGTCAAGTTGGGTGGTCGGGCATAGCCGACTTTATTATGTGTAATAGTTGCCCCCCATTTGCAAGTCTTGGACTGGTACTGTGCCCGGGCAAGTTTGGAAATCTCTTGCTTTTCAGAACTAATTCACTTAGTATCTCGTACAGCCTTGCTGACTGAGCTTGGACCAAATTTCTCACAGATGGACCGAGGGATTAAGAACGATCTGAGTATCTGTGTCATGAACCCATCCCACTACAGGCAGAAATAGGATATGTGACACACCACCAAGGCTCATTCAATTAATTTAAATGAGTATAGCAACAGAAAAGAAACTTAAAACGACAATGAGTATTCAACTCCTTTGAATATAATACACCCGAAGTTATAAAATACGTATAAATTTGAAAACTTAATTATATTTCAAAACGAATGAATTTATATTAAAAGGGGCCCCAAAGGTACCCTAAGAACCAATAAGAACTTTTAAAAATTTTCCGGAAGAGGAGTAAAAAGTAAATATGTAGGGGTCATTTCAATCGGTCGAACGACCCCCTTCGATCAGTCAAATGACCCGTGGTAGAATTTCCTTTGACAGTAGAATTTTGCCAAGGAAGTCACCCAACCTTTAACATTTGTAAACTTCTCAAACTCTCATACTTTCATCCAACCTTTGGAATCATAACACCGCTACAAGGACAAAGATAAATCTTGCTAAACATTGGAAAGAAAACGGAATCGAACAAGTAATGACTCGTTTGGCTCAACTCATAAAACATTAACAACATTTCTTCCAAAATACGAATTCGACCAGTTAAGTATACAAAACGCGAATCCATGAGTTCTGATTCGTTACAACTTAACCAAAAGAAGTTTTATTACATATTACAACCTTACAGCATCCATTCCGAAGTTTTAAGTTAAGTACATGGTTTGAAGTACTCAAAGCTCATTTTACATTCATGGATTGGAAAACAAAAAATATAAAGAAGGATGAATCCCGTCATCCAATCGACCTCACTCCTATCGCTTCTTCTTTTCCTTTTTTCTTGTCACCTGCAATAGAGTAAAGCTCCACTACTAAGCTAGATGTTGATTACACAATTCTAAACATATGCTTATATGACAACTTATGCTTTAAGATATCAAAACACGTCCAAGTAGTCTCTAGGGAGAGTGGTATGCATTCATCCGGTAAACGGAATTAATGTCGTGGAAGGCCTTCTCCTTGCCACACATTCAATGCCCTGGCTGGCCCTTCTCCGAAACCATGCACAGCAACCGTCGCTACTAAATCCTCAAATATCGATGAGCTTACCCCGAATGGAATTGCACCAAACTCCCTTTTGACCCATATAGACAAATAGCATGATCATATAATCACATATACGTGCTTTTTATACATTTTTACGTGCATAATTAACAGGCCTAATTAATATATGAATTCCGCCCAAATCCAAAATATCAAGTCGGATATTGAAAACATGGAAATTTCCTATAAATAAAGGGTTAGAATTCATACCTCGAGCGATAGGCTTATAACTTTAAGGGAATTACTAAAAGCCTGATTCTACACCGAATCTCCGTTTATAAGCGATTCCTATAAGTATTCATATGTTTTCCCCAAATTCTAGAATTAGGATTTTTATAAAAACTGGGCCAAACAAGGCCTAAGAACTATCAAAATGAAGTTCTTACCTCGGGGAACACAATTATGAAATTTAGTTAAAAATAAATGGGTAGAAGTTCGTCGATTTATGTTTTAAAGCTCTAAGCAACCAAAATCTCCAAAGCCTCAATGTTGATTTTGAAGATATTAAGAAAATATCTCAGACAAGTCTATATGTAGGCAACATTTTTTAAAATTGTGTTTACCTCCCCACGAGTTCTCTAATCTTCTAATTATTCTCCGAAACATCTTACACGTCTAATTCCTTACTTTACGAGTGAAAACTATAAATTATAAAAGTTTTTGTCTAAGTTTCGTTGGCCGCCGTAATTACGTTTCAAAACTATTTTCGTGAAATTTCTAGATAACCTACCTTTTATGAAACGTATTACATGGGTTATCTTTAATTCGTTCAAATTGATATTTAACAAGATCAAACTATCAGAAAAGTACATTACACTGGTATAATTACTATTCACATATACCAGATAATTCAAATAACATTTAGATAATGTAAATATTATTTAATCACATGCCGTATCCTCACTTGACACCTTCCATTGACTCACGTCACTACTTCCACAATTACCAAGTAACATTGTCAATCTCTTAAAATTCAATTATGCCTTTTAAAATAAATGATTTTCTAGAATAGGTGTGATAATCTGTTACTGAACAAGATTGGTCAAGGGGGGACGAGGTGGTTTTACGCTCGATTAGCATGCACACGTCAAATGGACAATTTTGGACGTCTGTTCGGTTGAGTCAGGTGTGGAGAGACTCCTGACCTTCTGATCTGGAGTACCGAGTCTCCTACTCACCCATAAACAGGGGGTTCCTTGCCCTTTCTTCTCACCTTGGCATTGAGATTTATAGAGAGAGGGAGAGAGACTTCGCAAGAGGGAGGGGAAGCTATCCTGGCTGCCCAACATTCCAATCTGCCTATTCTTTTTGCTCATTAAGTTTCCCAGTACCCCTTACTTTCTTCATTTTTTCCCTCTTCTGCACTTCTTTCGCAACTTGGAGAGGTTGAATCTGTTAGAGTTTGATAGGGAGTAGTACTTCTCCTTCCATCGTTTCTGCTTTTTCTTCAACTCTGGGGGATCATTTGGGCAGATTAGGGATTTTTGCCCGTCTCATGGTTCTAGATCTGTATTGTTAGAGCCGTATTTTGAATTGAGGACCCTTTTTGCCATCCCTATTTGATTTGTGAACCTTCAACCTCTGTACTCTCGATTAGGAGTTCATGATCCTTACCTAGGTTGATTTGTTATCGCATCGATGAGACCCAAGCACCTTGTTCTGTCCAACTTATCTTTTGACCGTGGTGGCTCATCAGGAGTTGAGTCCCCACCCTCTGGCAGTATTGAGCCAAGCACCCAAGGAATCTTCTGAGTTCCATCTGTTTGAGAGAGTGAGTAACACCTTCATACTTTGGTTTCTGATGGTGGTAGGTGAAATGGTGAAAGTGATCCCATAGCTTCTAAGGGGAATAGTGAAGGAAAAATAGGTTTAAAATATATTTAATCGCGCAGTGGAAAGATAAAGTTACAAAAACTTTATTGGTAGCCCGGATCTACTAATCAATTCTACAGACGCGTAAACAAAAGAGGGAGAAGAGTTATACCTCAGGTCTTGTACTCAATTTCTGATTTTCTTCTTCCTTGATGCTGCAACAACCTCCACTAGGTTGTCTTTACCCTTATGACTCCTGCAGACGCTTTCGGAGAGGCTCGAGTTGGTGGGAACTCTAACGGGGAGGATAAGAAGGCTAAGGAAACCCTAAAATAGTTTCTGCAGCTCTCGTATAGAAAAATGATGATTATTAAACTCTGTAAGCAGCTGCCCTATTTATAGATTTCCAAAACCAACTTTAAGCCTTTGACCGATCGAAGTGGCTTTGATCGATCGAGCCTTCGATCGGTTGAATAACTTTTGATCAATCAAACTTGCCTTGACTTCAATCGATTGAAACTCTTTCAATTGATCGAACCTGTCTTGACAAGATCGTCTTGTGCCTTTCCAAGCATCCTGGCAGAGCTAAGAGTGGGACCTCCTAAGCTCTTTATTGTTGGCTCAGACCAGTTGTTAATTCCCATGACCAAACTCTTTAATCAACAAACTAACCAGCTGGTTAGTTAACATTTATTCCACTATAAAACGACAACTGAACTCCAACGCAAAAGAACATATCCGAAGTGATAACTAGGCTTGTACAGTGTACTAATGTCCCTCTAGCATCAGCATTCGTAATCATATTCATGTAGTCGGATAACTGTTATTGTCATCCTGAATCATGATTACTTCTTGTATTCCTTGAGTCCCATTCACCACTCATGATTACCAAACATGTTGATAACTACTTATCAACAAGATTGCAGTTCTCCGTAATCAACTTGGTGACATTCTCAAGGGAATGCTTACTCTTCAACAGAGTATAGATTCTATCTTGACAATATATGTTTACATCCCTATGAACATGACATACCCAAGATACCCAGGTGTTAATCTTTAAGACCTCACTAATTGGTAAGTCAAAGTAGTCATATCCATAGTCTGTGTTCATGATCGTCTCATGATTGAGAACTCGTACCTTATACAAGTTATGAGTTCCTATCGACTGTTGACAGTCTTAAGTGTCAATAGGAAAGCTCAGGCCCGTCAATGTACTACAAGTACCAGCATATTAACTAAGAGTTAAACTCCAGTGATTGAGATTCATCACTCCATCCAATGGTAGTTAATCACGCTACAGTGTACACCTGATGAGATATCCAGTCTCATAATCCACTGTGACAAATTCAAAGTATCAAAGAATAATAATTCGTATCACCCTTGTATGTATCTCATACACACACGAATTACTTACTATGATACTTAAGGATTAATAATCATCTCATGAAAGAAACTTACACAATGAAATGCAAAACTGATATCCATATGTTAAAATGTCAATATCTCATACATAAAGTAATGGTTTAAGGGCATGCACAAACCCAATAAGTGGTCCATCAACCTCGAAGTCGGACGGATTGATGCCCGAGAGTGAGCTTGAGTTTTATTGTCGGGGCATAGGTAGTGCTTTTTTCTTTCCCAAGTTTGACTTGGATCAGGAAGAGGTACTCCATCACAAACTTCTTCGCATTGTCTTGTTCTCCCCGGGGTTGCTGGGGCTGCTCCAACTAGCTTGATTTCTTCACTCTTTAAGAGGATGATTTTGTGGCCAGTCTCCGTCTCCCTTTGCATCCCTTGGCTTAGGATCTCTTTTGCCTTTTAGCAGATATCCCTTGCTCAACTGACTCCCAAGTCGTGGAGATTCATGATGGGCACTCATCATTTTGGGTAAGAGCTCACCCTCAACGAACTCCTCTGAACCTACTGAGTCTCTCATTTGCTTGGGGAACTTGACTGTTTCTCACTAAGTGCTCAACCGGGGAGGAAGATTATAGACAAGTGCTCGAGCAACAACAAGGGGTAGAAGTAAGTACTTCTATGTCTTCCTTGAGGGGATTCTTCATGTCCGACCCCTTTATCGGTCCCTAGGTACCCTCGGCCTGGTGACAAAAGCTTAGGGGTAAACCTTCTATCACATTTCTCACTTTTTTTTGTTGGAGCTCGCCTTTGATAGATGTCCTGATTCTAACTCTCTGTACTTTTTAATTTGACAGTTGAGGCCTGTGACAAGCCTAGGATTCCTAAGGAAATTAAGAAAAGGATAAAGGACCTTACTTTGTCGTTGGTCGACTGCAAGAAGGTGCTTGACCTGGTTGGTGACAAAGTCATTTCCTTTAAGCTGACCCGGCGGCGCCAACTAAACTCCCTCTTCTCAAATTTGGTAAGCTTTTAGTTGAGGTAGCTTATTCTTTTCGCTTCAAGTTGATCCTACGAACTCAATCAGCAACCTTGCAGGAATGCCTAATGGCCGCTATAGAGGCTTGGGCTTAAAAGGAGACAGGGAAGAGGCCAATATTGGCCACTAACAAGGAGTCGAGTAGGCAGAATAGGGCGTCCATGGTGGCTTTGAGCCCCTTGGTGTCTCCCAAGAAGGCTGCATGCAGCCTGGACATCATGCCCTCTACTGTAGATCTTTTTTCGATGGGTTCCCTAGCCTTTGTTCTCTCTGAAATAGGTGGTAAAGAAAGCAGCAGTTCTCATCACCTGTTAAGGACAACGTTCGAGGGGCTCTATTGGAAGACGATCTAAGGAGGTTTGAGGGGCTCCCGATCGGGACTCTGATTAACCTTTTGTACTCCTGCACCGAGTTGGTAAGTCTTTCCTTTTATGATGATACATTCTGAAATAGTCTATAATAGGCTTTTGACCCAGTTCCATTTTTTTGTAGGTCGGGTGCATTACTGCTGGTGTTGAGCACCAATTTTTGAGCCTTACTAGTAGGTTTACGGCTTCGCAACCGACAAAAGAGGTAGTGGAGAGGAGGGCCTGGGATCTTGCCGGGGACCTTGAAGTGTTGCGGCAAATCGCTGCACAGAAAGAGGAGGAGATTCGGGTGTCCATTAAAACCTGCCTCAGTCTTGAGCAGAAAGTATTCATTTTGAAGGCTGAGTTGGGGAAGGGTGAAGTCGAGAAGAAGACTTCTTTAGACGCAGAGTTCGATAAAAGCTTCATAAAAGGCTATGCAGACCTGAAGCGAAGGGTGGGCACTGACCACCCTAATTGGGACCTCTCTTCCTATAGGGGGGTCGAGTTGGAATATTGGATTGACACCACCCCCCCCCCCCCCCCCCCCCCCGATCATGGAGGAGGACATTGTTGACCCAGTCAGGGGCGAGAAAGCCAATGTTGTCGTGTCACCAAAGGTTATCGCCGATGCTCCCACTGTTGACAAGGTTGCTGAAATGGTGGAGGAAAATTCTCCATAGGCTTGAGCCAGATCTCTCTCTCTCTTTTTGTCTCTTGTTGTATTTTAATGGGAAAACTACTATATTTTCCACCAATCCCTCTCCCCCAAGTAGGTAATTTCTTCCTTATTCTTAAGTGAGAAAGCTCCATTGTTGTTGTGCTTTGTCGACTATTTCTTCTTGAATAGTCATTTGCATTATCTACCCATCTCTGTTATGCTGATTCTACATTAGCAAAGGGTTAAGACTAGTAATGCCTGGGTGAGTTACTTAGAAGTCCTGACTCTCAAAGGTCTTTTACCACGTGTTGTTACCTTATTAATACATCTATTGTTGCTCGGAAACCAAGATGTTACCTCGGGTAACTGAAGTGTTTTGCCTGGGGGACCCAGGTCTTTCGCCTCGGCCAGGCCGATGTCTTTTGGTGCCTCAAGCGGACCGAGGTATTTAGGTGGTTGGGTCAGATGGACCGAGGTCTTTTTTTGCCTTGGTCAGATGGGCCAAGGTCTTTTAGGTGCCTAGTTCAGACAGACCGAGGTCTTTTAAATATGAGTTAGACAGATCATACAAAAAAAGCATACATTATTGACATTTAGGGGGCCTAATAGGGCTTACAATACTAGGACTAAAAAAATGTCCTACGGCATTCTCATAGTGCTGAGGGCACCTTTATTTGTCGACCACAGTATCAAATCGTATATCACTTTTATTTCATGGGTAGTCCGTACATCTTAGGCTGGTAGTTCTCAGGGCGCGTTTGGTTAGTGACATACTCTGCCAAGTAACCTCTTTCAATCAGCTTCTGATATCAATCTTAAGCTTGTATCACTCACTGGTATCATGGCCATGGTCCTTGTGGTAACGATCTTCGAGGGATTTTTGAGCAGTTTATGTGTTTCTGTTGCCGCCATGACTTCCTGGATTGGTTGAGATAGAGGAGTAAAAATATGTGGTGCCTGGTCTTGTCCCTTTTTTGTTCTATCTTGTCTGGACTTCTTACATTTTCATTCTCCCAGAGAGTTAGTGTGATAACCTAATTAAAAATAAATAAATAAATAAATATGTAGATGATATGCACACAAGCATACGAGTCGGGTTTAGGTCACTTATCTAGCGGAATAACCCGACGGATTGCCGAACTGTGTTGTTACGAGCTTGGCGTCTTCACCCACGAACTTCTGCTCCTTGTAGCCTCTGTATACTCTCTTATGCTTTGCATAGGTCGTGAAGATCACTACTAGAGTGGTCCTCGTACATATCACACGCTAAATCCCAAGCCCCATTAGTGATGTGCTATAGAGAGAAAAATCGTGAATGATAGAGAGAGAGACTAACGTGAGGGAGAGAGGGGCTGCTGAGATTATAATATCTACTTAGGTTTTAATGAGATACATAACCATATATATATATATATATATATAAGCACATGATAAACCTACTAGGCTTGGGATTCCAAAAGCCTGTTATTTGGTGTCCAAGCCAGGCCTCTTTGGACCCAGTTCAATTTCATGTGGGTGCCCGTATGGTCCAACCACAATATTTGTTACAAATAAATAGATAACTATCCAATAAATATATATCTATAAAAAATTCTATAATACTATTGTATACTTTCGGTAGTATCATACATCAAAATTTTAGGTCCCAAATTGTAGTAGCAATGGGCCATTATTTTTGTACCATTTGGGTAATAACATTTTTAAGGTACCATTTGAGAGTAACTTTTCTAGGGTAGTATTTGGTATTAATAAAGTGTACTTTGGTATTAACGTTTTATCACAAAAGACCCATTGTTTTGTACATATATGTATATAAGTGACTATGTACATATGTGTATCTTCTATTGGATGAGTGGTTGTGTGTGCACGTGTGAGAGTGAAGGCAGCTGAGAGAGGGAGACTTCTAGAAGGACTTGAAGCCCAAGTCTTTAAAAGAAAAGAAAATCTAATAGGATAAGTATGAGTTAAACTATGGTGGCAACTCGCAAGTATAATTGATAAGAAAGAGATATATCCGGCCTATATATGTATCTATATATATACATGTGGGTGCTCAAAGCTGGGAAAAAAAAGGAACATAGAAAGAGAGAAATGAATCCAGAAAAGAAAAAATAAGTAAGAAGACATGAGAGAGAGTGAAGCCGAGAGGAAAAAAAAAGACACCAAAAGAGAGAAAAATAAAAGAAAAAGAAGAACAAATATTGAGGGGAAGAGGTAAAAAAAAAGAAGATGAGGTTCTGGCTACAAATGAGGTGAGAAATTGTTTGGGTGTGGGATTTTTATACAGTATGTATACATGTTTATACATTCGATATTATTTATGGATGCTTTTGTGGTAGAAGAAATTGCACTAAAAATGCTTCCTGGTATTTTTGCATATATGTATGTAAGCATTTATACATACATAAACATATACATATCATTGTTAATTATTATTTATCAACTCTAATTGAAAGATTAGTCACACGATGTCTAATTGCATTATTTAAGGACGTAAGCATGCATTGATTAATACCATTAATAATGACACTAGTTAAGGTCGAGGCCTTATGATGGTTAAAGTACTGAGGTGATCCATGTTGAGATGGCTGGGATTGAGATAGTCCTACAGTTATTGCACTAATATACTACTCCATTTCGAGCTGGGCTGGTGGATAGTATACACCTTTCGAGCTGGACTGGGGTGCTATGGCCATGGGATTGTACACATTTCGAGCTGGGCTGGTGTGTGCAATCGTGCTGGTAACCAATTGTGGGTTTGATGATGACTAGTGCGAATGAAAGATTAATGCATAAATTATTGCATATGGACATTGTGAATTTCATTACAAATGAATAGTAAGTGTGTGACATATTATTTGCATAAAAATATAGCAATGGGGACAAATTTGAGATACTTGAGAAATTTAATACTTATTTGTATTATTCAACTAATACTACAGATTATAATATTTGTGTGTGACTGCAAATTAATTTATCTAAATAAAGATATATTGGATTTTCTCACTGAGCATGTGGCTCACTAATTCTTTATTAATATTTTTTTTGGGTGAGAGGGAAGCAGCACTTGAGCCGGGGAGCATAATTGGATCTTTTATCAACTAACCATGATTAAGAGTAGGGAATAGGTGTACTTGTATTTAATGGTGGGGAAAAGAAACAGTTGTAATATTTCCTTTTCTTATATTATAAATGAAATAAATGGAGTTTTTATTATTACAAAAATTTTTTAAAAAAATTAGACTGTCATGTCTTATCTGTGCGTCCAAGTTGGACCACGACTTTGAGTGTTGATCGGTTGACCCTCGTGCTCCGGGTTTGACGAAATTCGGGGCGCAACAGTTAGACTTCTCTTACTTCCCGAACGGTCCTCTTCCTGGTGTTTGGGTTCTTGCTTTTGAGAAACTCTTTCGTATCAAAATATTTAGCTATCCTTTCATTGAGCTATACACATGCTTTCGGTCAGTTCCTATGAAATGATATCGCACACTTTAGGTGCTGGACTCTAGAACAAAAGGCAATAATAGCTATGTTTCTTCTAGGTCATAAATTTTAAGCTTCTCCTCGTTAAACCGATCGATGAACTCAACTCATTATTTTCTGCTTAACCATAAGCAAATGGGTGTCTAGTTTCAGATGCTCATACATGCCAACAAACTGACTGATAAATAGACTATTGAGCTAAACGAAAGTATTTATCGTTCCCGGTTTAAGCAAGTGAATGTTGGGTTTGTGCCCTCAAACCATTACTTTATTTATGAGATATTAACATTTTAATATATGGATATCAGCTTTACATTTCATTGTGTATGTTTCTTTCATGAGATGATTGTTAATCCTTAAGTATCATAGTAAGTAATTCGTGTGTGTATAAGATAATACATACAAGTGAGATACGAATTACTATTCTTTGATACTTAGAACTTGTCACAATGGATGATAAGACTGGATATCTCATCAGGTTTACACTGTACCATGATTAACTACCATTGGATGGAGTGATGAATCTCAATCACTAGAGTTTAGCTCTTAGTTAATATGCTAGTACTTATAGTGCATTGACAGACTTGAGCTTTCCTTTTGACACTCAAGACTGTCAACAGTCGATAGGAACTCATAACTTGTATAAGGTACGTGTTCTCAATCTTGAGACGATTATGGACACAAATTATGGATATGGCTGTTTTGACTTACCACTAAGTGAGGTCTATAAAAGATCAACACTTGGGTATCTTGGGTATGTCATGTTCATAGGATTGTGAACATATATTGTCAAGATAGAAGCTACCCTCTGATAAAGAGTAAGAATTCCCTTGAGAATGTCACCAAGTTGATTACTGAGAACTGCAGTCTTGTTGATAAGTAGTTATCAACATGTTTAGTAATCATGAGAGGTGAATGAGACTCAAGGAATATAAGAAGTAATCATGATTCAGGTTGATAGTAACAGTTATCCGGCTACCTGAATATGATTACAAATACTGAAGATAGAAGGACATTAGTACACCATACAAGTCTAGTTATCGCTTCGGATATGTTCTTTTGCGTTGGAGTTCAGTTATCATTTTATAGTGGAGTAAACGTTAACTGATTAGTTGGTTAGTTTGCTGATCAAAGAGTTTGGTCATGGGAATTAACAACTGGTCTGAGCCAATAATAAAGAGCCTAGGAGGTCCCACTCTTAGCTCCGCTAGGATGCTTGGAAAGGCATATGAGGTTGATGTCAAGATAGGTTCGATCGATCGAAGTTATCTCGATCGATTGAAGTCTTGGCAGGTTCGATCGCTATGTGGTTCGATCGATCGAACCTTCGATCGATTGAACGCTAGGTCAGTTCTAAGAATCTATAAATAGTGCAGCTGCATCCAGAAAAAAGAGTTCGTCGTTTTAATATACCAGAAGCTGCAGAAGCTATTTTAAGAGCTCCCAAACCTTCTCTTTCCTCCCTTATTAGAGATCCCACCATCTCTAGTCTTTCCGGGAAGCATTCATAGGAGACATAAAGGGTAAAGATTGCCTAGTGGAGGTTACTGCATCACCAAGGTTGAAGATTTCAGAATTGGGTTCAAGACCTGAGGTATAATTCTTGTCCCCTACGCATCTATGGAATTGACGAGTAGTAGATCCCGGGCTACCAATAAGTTTTTGAAACTTAATCTTTCCACTGCGCGTTTAAAATTATTTTAAACCTGTTTTTCCTGAGAGTGAAACCAATGTGCGGTCGGGCCCTTGAGTGTGCCCGAGAAATCCAAGCATCATAATTCATCAGACTTTGAAATGAGGCCTATACGGGCTATATAAGCTCGCACATGATCCACTGGGCTTCCCTTTCCACCATAAGAGTCCATCTGGGGCTGTTTGAATTTTTCGGGGATCGGGAACTTGCTAATACATGCGACGAAAGGAGACTCAAAATCTTTATTGGTGATGTCATAAATGGGCTTTGTGACAACATTCTTGGCCATATCTCCAAGATTCATTTTGAAATTTTGGATGCAAGACTGAACCCCATCTACCTCACTTTTGGGGTGATAGATCGAGTTCTCGATGGAGGCCTCATTCTGGCCTGATCGGGTAGTGTACTGAGAACTGGCTTGTGCTCGGCTGCTATCGATCTACATTCAGAGGTCACCCTGGCTCATGGCAAGGGTGTCCAACTGGACTCCTGTGCCGAGCGCTCTACTTGTATATGCCTAGCTACCCATTTTTTTTTTGCCATTGATCAGTTGAAGATTTTTATCTACTGAAGGAAATCAGTCGTTCCTATAGATGGCGCCAAACTCATGATGCCGGATTTTGGTGCTCGAATCAGGTTGGATATTTGATGTGTAGTAAATATGAGAGAGAGAGAGAGAGAGAGACGGGGTTTGTATATGAGAGAGAGAGAGAGAGAGAGAGAGAGAGAGAGACGGGGTTTGTATATGGTTTGGAGCTGTTAATGAAGCAGTCTACGTCGACATGTGAAGGTGTGTGTGTGTCGGAGCTTTCACTAAGTAGAAGACCGTTTATAGATATTGGTGTAGGAGACCTTGATGATCCAAGAATGTACTGGAAGTAACAAGGAGCTACCTTACACGGTTGTTTCCAGTAATTTATGGGGCAGCTCTTTATTGACTAGGGTTTACAACCTCCAGGGATAGGTGTCCGATAAGAGAGATTTGTTTTTATTATTATTGGGGAGATGAGAAATCGATCCCCTTCCTAGGGGAGAAGACCCCTTTTATAGAATAAGGGGTATCCTTTTACAAGTTAGGTAACCTAGCCAATTTAGGAGGCCTAATTGAATTACATTGATCTTATCTTGTCAACTCGGATAAGGACACCGCTAGTCAAGAGCTGGTACAATGCCTTTATAATCTTATCAGCTAGTTAGTTGAGCTGGAGTAGGAGTCTTCTACTGGTGCAAGCTCGCTTGTGGAATTCCCGACCGACCTCTGGGCCAATCAAGTTGGACGGTCGGACATAGCCTACTTTATTATGTCTATCAACACTTATTTTTATTTAGTTAATTAAGAAGAGATAACTAGTAAAAAAATCCCTAAAAGCAATTACCAAGAGTTTAAAGTCCTAGTTGGTTCTTAGTTTGTTAAAAAGTCCCTAAATTAAAATCCTAAAGTGTGTTACATCCCCAAAACTCCTAAACCCCATACCTAATATTTTTAAGTGAAATTTTACTTATCTTGCTAAACGAAATTGAAAACTTTAGTTTAAATTTTAAGAAAATTTCTTTTATTTATTCCAGTAAAATTTTCGGGTGTTCTTTTGTTTTTGGCATGGTAAGTGAAGTTTTTTTTTTTTTTTTTTTTTTTTTTTTTTTTTTTTTTTTTTTTTTTGTTTATAGCAAGTAAATGAAGTTTCATTTAATTAGTTTAAGTGACTTTCGCGTACTTTTTTTTTTCTTTTTTCTTTTTTTCAGTATTAAGTGAAATTTTACTTAATTGGTGTTTGTTTTTCCCTTGCTTTTCTCGACCATGCTGGTGTGATGCATGTTTGTTTTTCCCTTGCTTTCCCCAACTCATTCTTCTGTGAAATTTCACTATCATTAGTTTAAGTAAAATTTCACATAATTTTTTCTCTTTAGAAATGTACTCTTCCTATTTTCCCCGATAATTTTCCTACCATGCTTTTGTGTTTCTCCATCTCCTTTTTTTTTCCCTGTGAAATTAGGTGAAATTACACTTTAATTAGTTTAAGTGAGAGTTCATTTTTTTTTTTGAGAATTTATTATCGACAATGGTACTTGTTTGATCAATCTTGTCGAGTAGAGTCTAAAAATATAAATTTTGTACAAAAAAAATTGTAGATTAAAAGTTATGAATTTTTAAAGTTTGAAAAAAAAATTAGAAAAATAATGTTCAGGAGCTAGAAGGATGAGAACACGCGGGAGGTGTGGAAGGGTGTTTTTGTTCTCTTTTCTTATGGTAGACCTGTCACTAATCTACTTTACTCCTTGTCATTTACACTATGGCCTCGTTTGGTGGTCAAGATAAGAGGCATGATAGAATAACTTTTATCCTATCCTGCATTTGGTGGCGCCATTGAAGGGGGTAGGTAGTATTAAGTGGGATTAGGAGTTTGGGATCCGTTTGTTTTTTAGATCTTTTTTTTTCTTCTTCTTCTAGATCTGTTTTTATTTTAATTTTAAATTTTTTTATTAAAATTTCAGTTCAATTTTTTTTCCCACATGCTTATTCAAGATCTGCAAAAAAAAATTTGGGTGTGAATCAAACCCCATTTTTTGGTGTTAAAAAGCAATAATTTAGTTATTATCTAGAATTTATATCTAGACACGACCAAACACATGATTATGACATAATAGCTTATCCTAGAGTTTTATTCCGCACATTCCAAACACATGACAACATAAAAATTTATCCGGTATAATTACTATCCTATCCGATTCAGTCTTATCCGACAGTTTTTTCCAGCCAAATGAGGCCTAAAGGTATTCCACTTTAAGTCCTTTACACTAGTTCCCCCAGTTAAGAAATCAAAAAAGGAAGGAAAAAGAAAATAAGTTAATAATTTTTGTAAAGAATTTTGTGCATTATTTTCCTAAATCTTTTTTTTTTTTTGCAAGATTTAATTTTGAATAGCATTTATGCATGGAAGAAAAATAATCAGAAAAATATTCGAAAATCAATTTTCATTCCCATTTTATTTTCATTCAATAAATTTGCAATCCAAATATAGCCTAAATTTTCACTTACAGTGTTTTGTAATTCATCTTGTCATATAAACCCCATAAAAGTAGACAATCGAAGTCACTTATTAGCATAATGGAAGAAGATTAATTCATTGATAGGAATTGAAAGGTTGATGGAGATTTCTCATGTTCTTTATTACATGGATGTTACTTGTTGGATTGATTGCATCACTTATTAAAGTACACTGATCCAATTGAAAAAACATAAAATAGTGAATGTATATCCAATTGCAAACAGATCCTAAGTATAAGAAATTAAAGTGTAATTTAGGGTGTGTTTTATAACCCAATTAAGTGCAGAAAATGAAATTTATTTTCAGTGCCGTTGATAATGTATCACTTAATTGAAAAAGTAGTGAAAACCCACTGATAATATGAAATGAAAATTTTTCAATAAAAATAATCACTAAATGCAGTCTATTTTAATACTTGAAACATAATATTCTGTATTACAAATTCAATCGCATAAAATTGTCAGTACTTAAAATTCAACACTTAATTTTTAATATTATCAAACCGACCTTAACCTTTAGATTACTTGTGTACCTAAACAATTGAACCCAGAAGATTTCTTTTTTAAAATAACTAATCAATTAAATTTGAGTTAACGTTCAAACTTCTGAGTTCTTTTTTTTTTTTTTTTTTTTTTAGCTTGGACACAAAATTGTCGGCATTTTGTTTTTGAATGATTAGAGGAGAGAGAGAGAGTGAGAGTAAAAGATCGTTGAGAGTTGAGACATTGCATACCAATACTTCTTTTGGTGGCCCTACTTTGTTCATCATTGACGTGAATGCCAAGGGATTGGGTGTTCAAGAAAATCGAAAAATTAAAAAATTGACTGAAACTAAATCGATTAAATACTGATTGCTTAGATTTTTAAAGTAGTGCATAAGTTAAAATTGACCAAAAATCGACCAAAACATCCTAAAATCGACCTACCGAAACCAAATGATCGGTTTGAAAATCACTAAAATTTTGAAAAAAATCGACTACGAACACCAAGGGATATTCTTTCATACAACTATTAATTTAATTGTATCATACATATACCTTTAGGAAACTGCGATCCCAGAATCTATTGATAGCGCGTATAAGTTGATACTGCAATAAATTTGTTGAAAGCTATAATAACCCTACAAGGGTAGAACTAGGGCTACCTTGAATTGCAAAACGAATTGCTGTAGTAGACGAATCGAGAATACGGGCTCGATAATAGCTCACGATCTTCTACCGTATTCCGCTGCTATTGGAATATCGAATTGAGTGTGGGCTCTTTCAAAATCTTTTATGTTTTTTGCTCTCCCTTTTTACGCTCTCTTTTCTATTCTAAGTTATAATACTCTTGATAGAAAAAAGTAAACTGAGAAGAGAGGCAAAGCAGCATATATATAGGTTACGATAGGGACCATAAGAAGTCAATAAGGAATAAACATCCTTATAGAATTAGAAAACCCTAATTCGAACTGAATCAAATTCCTATTTCTATAAATTATAATTCATACCATTACAGAATTATAATTGCACTCCTACCCTAATCTCAAGAATATATTTCGAGCTCCATGTTATTAAATGTTTATTATCTCCCCACGTTAAGATTACAGATATCCATTAATTCAATATAATTACTGATAATCATATTTAATTAATCTCTTAAAATTTCTTGAGATCATCTGCTTAACTTTTCTGATATGTCGGATACAAAATCCACCTGCAGGATTTGACATAATCAAAACTTCTAAACTTTCTCAAGAGGATATCATCAATCCCAAAATTGAGACATGGATTCCAATGAGATATTGACCCATTTAAGGATCTCATCCTTTTAGAGATCAAAGCGTAAATATCGAATGTACGTGTCTATAAATTAACTTAGAATTTAGAGTATAAGCACTCATAATAGCCATAAGGTATTAATTATCTTACAAGTCAATACAAAGATAATTACCCCAAGTCAGTCCGTTTAATACACAAAGTATACCATCATAGTGAGTTAAAACTATACCGTTTCTCTCAGTCAAGACAAATCTACTCCATTACTATGCTGCAATCCTACTGATGGTGTGTCCAATCCCATCTAAGACTGTAAACCAAAATCTTACATTTTACAAAATCTTATGGTCTGATCTTCAGTGTGTAAGCCGAAATCTACACACCAAACCACCTACTATGTAGAATAAGAGACACACATGCATAATAAACAATATAATGCAAACATTGCCCACAGATTCTCATAAAAATAGAACAACTGATTTTATTAAATAAATAATAATTCAACTACATAAAGCATAACTTTTAGTATATATCCCTAACAATATCACACAATATTTAGACCTTTTGCGGACTTGATTGTAATAAAATAGTACAACCACATGACACCTTTAAAGGTTACTATCAAAATACACATTGTTACAACGAAGTTGCATTACAAAATAATACAATTACTCACTAATTTCAGATTGCAATAAATGACACACAATTATTTGTTGGGATTATATCAGATGTGAGACAATCCCATAAATTTAGGAATTATGAATAGCTAGATTCCTATTGTAATTTGGTTTCCTTGATAGAATTGTATTACTTATCTAACAAGTAATGGGTCATAAACTCTATATATATGGATGTTGTATAGGAATTTAGGTAACCCTTGGTATACCAAGTTGGGGGTGTCACGCCCCGACGTAGCATAAATAGAGAAAGTATTTAATTTCCTTTATGGACCCGTAGGTCGCGACAGTTTGAAGAATCGATTCCGTCCCAAATGTCGATCAAAAAAAATTTAAATCGGAGTAAAAGCAATCAAGGCTTACAAAAATTTTTCAAATTTATAATTATTACAGTACGTGATCAACTAAAGGCACAACCCACCTTGTAACAAAATTATATCTATTACAGTAATCCTTCTTACAAGTTTAGTTCATAAAATAAAGCAGCAATAACAATTCCTCTCCTCGGGTAGTTATATTCAATTTGCATAGTCGTACTGCTCTGCCTGGTCATAACCTGAAAAGCCTAGACACGAGTGTCCAGAGCGCATCAACGCTGTCAACTTCAAGAAGCTGGTGAGTATTAAAAACATGTTCTTGTAATATAAAATGTACTCACTTACCATTTTCATTTCACATGTTCATTTATTCCATATGTTAGAATTATAGCCATGGATTCAATTATAAAACAGTAAGAATAATGTCATAATCTTCAATTCATAAAACATGTGACTGTGCATGGAACAATGCAATCATTCTCATCTCACCGACTCTTTTTTCTCGATAACACATCTACTAACTCTCTCACTTCAGTATCTTGAAATACTAAGGTGACCACACTTTAGTACAAGGGTACCAGGGAGTGTCCAGTTTGCCTCACACTTTAGTACGGGATACCAGGGAGTGTCCAATTGCCTCACACTTGAGCCATACCACAGATGCCAAGGAGTGTCCAGTAGACCACATTTTAGCACTACCACGGGTGCCAGGAAGTGTCCAAGTCGGCTTCACACACTTTAGCTCTACCACGGGCGCCAGGGAGTGTCCAAATTTGTCATCGTCGTATTTCAAGGATACTCTAAACCGCGTTCTCATAACATCACACTTTAGTACACAAATACAAGGGAGTGTCCAATCACAATCTCATCCACAAACTCTTTTCACACTAGCCATCACTCACCATACATGTAAACTTGACTCCACATATATGTCATGTAACTTTATACAGAAAATATAAAGTACTAAAAATGATAACAACGTAGGTGCGAGAATGATCAAGTCCTTAATCATTCCTTTTTAACACAATATTACCAATAAGATTCTGTTTTAGCATATCTCCCAAACAGTATTATAAAAACCTTAAAACTTTACCCAAAATAGTTCCTTAACTGAAAATAGACAAAACAACAGAAAAGGCCAGGTCATTTGCACGGGTCGCTCGCGCGATATGCCACTTTTTCAATTTTCTTTTAAAATCTCCAAACTGTCAGAAAAATCACACAGGTCGCACTCGTGGGCTGTTCGCTGGATAGGTCGCTCGCGCAAGTTGTCATATAGTCTTTATCTTCTTCAGTTTTCTTCCCTGTTTCAGTTTTAATACCCTGTTTTACCCATTTTGAAATCCGAAAGCTACCATGCCTTATAATATATGAATCTCTTCATTTTTACGCAAGGATTATGAATATACGACCGGATTAACGTGAATCAAATCGTAGCTCTCGAAATTTATGAAAAACTGAGAGGCGACAAATCTTAATTTCTAATATACGTTGCGATATGAATGAATTAGGTTCTAACACTTTAACTGTAGCCTCTATGTATTGTAATATTTTATAATCATCTTACAAAACGAATTTTGTTAAGTTTGAAAAATCATGATTTCAAGCTTGAACTTCCATGGATGAACTCAATAATGGTGAATACACAATTTCACATATACAAGCAGTAAACAAGCACATATTACATTCAAAGTGAGTTTAAAATACTCACTGTGATAGAGGTTTGAGTAATTTGTTGAAGAAGAATTTAAAATATAAAGACCCACTTTCAAGCTTGGCTGTGGAGATAAGTAGCTTTCTCTCTCTACAAAATATCTGTGAATCCTCTCTGAAAGTCTCTCTCTTTCTTCTCTGTGTTGTTCAGTTGTAAACTCTCCTAATGTGTGAGTGTATGTGATGTATATATAGAAAATAGATTTTTCTCAACTTGGAGCCCAAGTAGGTTCTTCCTCACTCAACAATTTGAATTTGTTTTCTCAACTTCCTTAACTACTTTTTATACATACAAATACGTAGTGATACACATATACAAAGATTATAAAATCTGTAGAAAATGGGATTGTAGGGGTTGCATTAGGAGTAGTAGGGGCCAAGTTAGGTGTTTGGATAATTAAGTTTATGGCCACCATATTATAACACTCAAGATAAGTATAGCCAAACAAGGTGTGTACAAGTTGTCTAGGAATCATTTTGGTTGTTTGGGAAAACAACATATGGCACTAAGTTAACACATACACAAATAGCATTCCCAAACAAGCCCAACCCAATGATTAGTTTCTATAAATGTACATAAGGCATTTGTCACCTCCTGATTAATGGGGAATCCAAATCTGTAGGAGTGCAATGCGGCGCAGACAGTTTTTGTTACATAAACTGGTATTTTCGCGGCGTGGGGATCACCACAAAATATAGAAAATTAATATTAACGTAAGAAATAGTTTCCCGGTTATATAAAAATATAGTTTGAGTCAAAAGTAAATATTTCACCATTTTGAAATTACAGATTTGAAATTCATCTCAAGTATCTCTAGTCTTAAGAAATTACTGTTGTGTATACAGGTATTCTGGATTTATAAAAATTATCGTTTAACCACAATTAAAGAATTCCTATTACAACAAGGTAAGAAATACAAATTAAATATGAAAATAACATTTAATAAACAAAAGAAAATGCAAGTTGTTACAGGGGGGTCTCCCCTTATGGGGATGCATGGTCTACGGAGAGAGAGTGAGGGTTCTTTGGGTATTGATAGTGAGTGTAGAATGGTATTGGTGTTGGGTTTTGAGATTTAATCCAAGTGTTTTCTTGTACCAATTGTTTATTCTCAATAGTGAAAGAATTGGTCTCTCAGGTGTGGATGTAGGCGGTTTTACTGAACCACTTAGAAATTATGTATTTTCTTTAGTGTGCTTGTAATTACTGTTGGTATGCATTTGTGTGTTATTGGGGGAATTCAGTTCCGCATTTTTAAATTCCCAACAAGTGGTATCCGAGCCATGGTGGGCAGATGCGCATGGTGACTACTATGGAAATTAACGGCACCGTGATTAAAGGAAAAGATCGCACAGAAAATGAAAAAGAAAAAAGAAAAAAAAAATGATGATGCAGCAGTACGGACGGTGACGTGGCTGGCACTGGTCATGGCGTGGATGACTTACTGCAGGATGATTCATAAAGCCTTCTATAGGGTAGTAATCCAGTGTGGTGCGCTCATGTGATCAAAGGTGCTGTGAATTCATTGGTTGTGTATGGTGGAGAGGTCCTCACATTCCATTTGTATGGACATTTCTCTTGGATTGTTAGACTCCGGGTACGGTAAGTATGTGCTTTTGCATAAAATAATTTGATAGGTTCCAAGAAGGCAGGGGCAGACACAGGCGCAATCACCCGACAAAGGTAATTGTTAGGATACTGCACGTAGGAACGTTGATCAAATTTTTTGGAGCAGGTTCATTATTTGGGTGGTGTGATACTTATTCCAAAGTTGTGGAGGAATCTAATATTGTTGCTGAAATCACACACGACGGTTGAGAGAATTGTGGATTATTTTGTCGTGTGGTTGGTAAAGTTGTACTCCCGAGTTCTCGATGGAAAAAATTCTTGCAAGTTGGTGAATAGTTTATTTCACGGTTTAGACGATAGTGAGAGGAAATCCTGTTGGGGAGAAATAGAGATCGAGGCTCTTCTCTGGTGGAGTTAATGGATATAATTAACTTTGAGAAGCTGCACATGTATTGGCTGCAATTTGATGAATCGGAGGTGTTGAGACCAAGTTGATTCAGGGTGTGCATGTTGGTACAGAAGTCTGTCAATGGTAAAAGGTTACAAAGTGGTTAGCTTTGTGGGTGCTCCGATTGAGAAAGTGCTGGGTACGTGTGATAGAATGATTGGACAGTTTCTCCACAAGTGATAGAGTGGGTGATTGTTGGGATTACATCACACGTGAGATAATCACATTAATTTAGGGATTATGAATTGGCTAGATTTCTATTGTAATTTGGTTTCTTTGATAGAAATTGTATTACTTATCCAACAACTAATGGATCATAAACTCTATATATAGGGATGTTGTATAAGAATTTAGGTAGTCCTTGGTATACCAAGTTAGGGGGTCTCTCTCATGGGGTTGCATGGTCTAGGGTGAGAGAGTGAGGGTTCTTTGGGTATTGATAGTGAGTGTAGAACGGTATTGGAGTTGGATTATGAGATTTAATTCAAGTGTTTTTTTTTGTACCAATTGTTTATTTTCAATAGTGAAAGAACTGGTCTCTCAGGAGTGGATGTAGGCGGTTTTGCCAAACCACTTAGAAATTTGGTGTTTTCTTTAGTATGCTTGTCAATTACTGTTGGTATGTATCTGTGTGTTATTGGGTGAATTTAATTCCGCATTTTTAAATTCCTAACATTATTACATATTAAAACCTAAAATTGGTTATACCATATAACCGAAAAAAATTGATTGTATCATATTATCAAAGGCTGCCCCTATTATCCGAGCAAAAAGGGCATTAAAGGTTCCTGCTATGATAATATAATTAGTCATAACTAAAATTACATACATGTATTATTTGAGTAACTTTCCAATGCCTATTAATAAAAATGTACAAATTATTCGAGTTGGCCAACATGACCTTTTACAGCTATGTTCATGATACAGGGGACCAAAAAAAAGTGAAAAACAATTTTTTAGAGGTAAGCATGTCGAAAAATAGGGTACTATCTGGGGTACACTTAAAGATGTAATTTTTGGGACACAACTTAAAATATGTATTTATCTCTCTCATGTGTTACTGTGTAGTCCAGTGACATATTTTTGAATTATGTCCCAAAAATCATATATTTAGGTGTGTCCCAATCTTTACTCCGAAAAATATTATAATAACCCCCAAAGGGTTCACAAATCACCAAGAAAAAAAAAACCCATAAATTAAACAAAGAATTGAAGTTTCGGCAAAAACGGTACATCTCGACTCTTGTTTGTGGGGCAGCGAGTCCTAGAGTTTCAATCAAACCCAAATTTAATCTATAACTATTTTTGATAAATTCTAAGTATTATTTAAATCCTAAATTTTATTTTCAATCAATGAATAATTGAATGTGAAACATTTCTAATTGCTTTTTGGTATCACGGATCGCCATTGGTGTGAAAAGTTATTTCTATCTTACTCTTGGAATTATTGGTCATTGTATTCTTGTGGAAAATGTTAGTACCTACTTAAACTTTTATAATCACAGTTTCAAAATTGATGGAAAGTAGAGATATGCTCAATTGATTAATTTTTTGAGTTGGAGTCTAGTCTTATCATGTGAGATAGGATTTTGGTTTATAGCTAGACTTCTAAATTTTGAAAACTGAAACTAGTTGTGGCTTTTATAAAATTAAAACCGAAGCCACTCTTCTTTTCTTTTTTTATGGCCCAATTTTATTGTCCTTATCATGTTCTTGGTTTTTCGTTTTGAAAAACGAAAGGATATTTACCAAACATGTTTTCAGTTTTCATTTTAAGATTATAAAATAAAAACAAGACCAAAAAACTGCCAGGTTACAAAATTGGCCCATAGTTTTTAGTAAATTTGTAAAAGTTTTTAGTTTATAGAAGTAAATTATTATTACATCTAGAATCTACTCTCACAATTTAGGTACCTTGCCATTTAAATGTACAAATTTATATACTTCGTAATCGTGTGATCTTAAAACTATGTTTTACTTCTTTATTTTTTGACTTAAAATGGTATTAGTGTCTTTCTCTTAAAATTTCACATCATAATTTATGATAAGGGCTAAATACAAACATTAATTAAGCTTGAAGAGAAAATGGTTAATCAACTCGAACTAAACTATCCTAGCATGATAGTTAATATATAGTCCTTGTAGTGTATCAAGGACTACACCTTATATTTCTATTTAAAAAAAAAGTTTTGGCATGTCAATCTAAAAAGAAGAAGAGAGATAAAGGTACACAACGCTCATTGCTCACTTGCAGAAAGGGAAGTAATGCTAGATGCACAAAAAAAGTGCACAACGAAATGCACAACTTGCTTTAATTTGTTGGACCTCGAGCTGAAAAGGCTGTACACTCCTTTTTTTTTTTTTTAATCTTTTTGTGTGTACAGACTTTTCAGCACGAAGTCCAATAATTTTAAGCTGGTTGTGTATTTCATTGTGCACTTTTTTTGTGCATCTAGCATTTCCGGCAGAAAGGGGAAAAAAAAAAATTAAACCCAACAAACTTGAACGAATAGATTATGAAGCACCTCTTACAAGCTTCCTACCTAATTTCCAATTTTCCACATAAAGTTGTTCTAAATTTATTATTTTAAAAAATAAAAAATTAGTGTTGTATACAAAAAAAATTGGGTTAATTACACTTTCACCCCCTGAAGTATGACCATTTTTTAACTCACTCCCCTCAAGTATTAAACCCGACGAGTTACCCCAGCGAGTTGACTCGCCATTACTTTTTCTCAATGAAAATGTGATTTTACCATTTTACCCCTATTTAAGCAATTGACTGAAGACATTTGAGGTCAATATTGCGTAATTCCAAAAATGCCCTACTTTTAGAGTTGCCCTTCTCTCTCTACGTCTCTCACCTCTGTCTCTCTCTCTCTCTCTCTCTGTATCACTTTCTAACTCTATTTTCCCTCCATTTTTCCCACCTATGATTCTCATACTTATTCTCTATTTTCCTCCATTTTTTTCTCACTTTGCCATCGTATTGTATTGAATACACAAATGCCACAGAGTTAGTGATTTCATCTTGCTGAGTGGTCCCTTCATTGAATCTAACTGCACTGCATGTGAGTTCTATCTCTTGTTATATATCAACTCATTATCCTTAAATTTGATTAAAAATAAAATAAAACGTTTGCAAATTGGGATAAAGAAACATGCATTAATCTATATACAAACTTTTCAACTAACCTCATAAGAACAAAACACATCCAAACAAATGGACCCATTTGCTATTTCACCCTCTTGGCAGATACAATTTAGGGACTCCCATTGACTTAAGGCTTAGCCAACATACAAGTAGCATAAAGTAAACAAACATTACAGAAACTTTCAAAACTTTTTTCTCTCTAACTTTATACTTGGCAATGAGTCCTTGCAACTCTTGATTTTGTTGATTCAATTTCGTGTTCTTGTGCAACAAGCTCAGCCCAAATGATCTTCCTGGTGGACAAGTTGGAGGATCTACCCAATTGAAAAAAACCGCAAGAATTAGTCTTCTTCTTCAAAAAAAAAAAATTTGACTTAATTTAACATTCACTGTCACAATTTATTTTCATTCTCATACATACCCGATAGTTTGCACAACCGCAAAATTGACGCCCTGGGTTTTCAATTTTGTTGCAAGTAAACCCAGAATTTAGAGTAAGAGAGACAAGGTCTGGCTTTTGCAAAGAGATTTTGGGTAAAATGGAGGAAACCCCCAGAAGTTAGAGTGAGAGACACAAGATCTCTTATCTACATAAACAAAAGGGCAATTTGGTCCCATCAAATTCAATGGGCCATCAAGAGGGCATTTTCGGTATATTCCATTCTTCTATGCACATCACGTGCATTCTGACAGTGCATTTGATGGAGATAAGGGCTGATATTTAATGGGTCTAATAATATAGGGGGGTATTTGTTGGGTTTAATACTTGAGGGAGGTGAGTTAAAAAAGGGTCATACTTCAGGGGGTGAAAGTGTAATTAACCCAAAAAAATTACCAAGACTTGTGCACTTTTTTTGGGGGGGGCTCCTTTTAACGCGCTATATCTATAGAATAATGCTATGCTTTCTAAATTCTAATTCTGAATCTCAATTTCAAATGATGTGGGTCATGTGGCAATGGGCTCCTTGGATTTTGATTGAATGATGATCAAGTAGTGGTCTCATCATTATTACTAATTTACTAGCATTTAATCTAAATCTAAGGGTCAACTGTCACATTATTTATTAATAATTTTTTAAATTAAAATTTAAAAAACAATAGCAGTACTCATGTCCATAATACCATCCGTCTCAAAATTGATTTTACAATACCAACTCATTTAGTGTGTGTTTGTGGTATGGTCCAACTTCTACACAAGTGAACCTAGTTTTCACAGGCTTTGACACATAGCCTTTCATGCCATTAAGGCTTTAGTTTGGTCTCACGTGGCGTTTTTAAAAGTAGTTTATGAAATTTATTATTAAGTTATTTGATAATTTTATATAAGTGATACATTATTCTTTAAAAAAATATCATGAAACCAAAACGCAACTTTGAGTTTTTAAAATCTCAATTTTAGAGCTTTTAAAAGCTCAAAAAAGCCCTAAGTTCAATTTTTGCAAAGTTGATAAACTGGTTACCAAATGAATTAATATATAATTGTGCTTTAAAAAATGAGAAGCACCAAAATAAGAGCCAAACTAAGCCTTGCTCACACTAACCTTCATTGAGTGATACGTGTCACATGCTAATGATTATGTTAATGATACAAAAGAAAAATGGAATGAGAAAAATGTATTCATTTATATATAGCATATACATACATGTACACATGTATGTACACCAACCAAGTGTCGAATTTCTATCCATGAAATGCATGGTCATTCATGCCTCATTGTCGATTTCCTACTGATAGCTAGCTACAGATAAGGACCTGCAAGTATACAGAACCAACCAAACAGTTCCCATGTCGTAACATACCAAAACGAAAACACAGAACATTCGATAAAAAAAACTTTAAAATGTGAGCCTACTTAACTAAAATAAAATATTAAATTTGTTGTTTGTGGAGACAAAACCAAAGAACTTGGTGATTCGATAATTCATATGAGTAATATTTTGGGTACTAATAAATTTTATCAATATTTGTATTCACACTTTAGTGTCACTAGAAGAGAGAGTGTGGGTGTGAGTGTTAGTGTTAGTGTTAGTGAAATTGGTTAGTACCCCTAGCATTGCTGAATTCATATTTAATCTGTGGCCTCGTAATGTAGAACCCTCGTAGACATCGAAACTAAGTTCTCATCAAATAAACCCGCGAACTAGGTGGTGGAATCTTATAGAGGCCTACGTGGGCCTTATAGGTCCACACATGATCCACCGCCATAACAGTCCATCTAGAGCAGTTGGAATTTTTGGGGATCGGGAACTTGCTAATGCTTGCGACGAAAGGAGACTCGGTATCCATGTTGGTGATGACATAAGTGGGCTTTGTGACGGCATTCTTGGCCATATCTCTGAGCTTATTTTCCAAATTTTGGATGCAGGGTTGGACCCCATCTTCCTCACAGTTGGGGTGTTAGATCGAGTCCGCGGTGGAGGCCTCATTCTGGCCTGACCGGGTAGTGAGCTGAGAACTGGCTTGTGTTCGGCTGCAATCGTTTTAAGTCTGGAGGTCATCCTGGCTCATGGTAGGGGAATTTTGACTAGGCTCGTACGCCGAGTGCTTCGCTTGCGCCTGCCTGGCTACCCGCATGTTCTTGATCACGTCTCGAGCATCCATCCCATTGGTTGGGTGTGCTCGTGTACGACATTTAAGTTTAACGGACCCCTAATCCTGAGCCTCATTAGCCCTGACAGGGGCTTGTCGCCTTGCCCTATGCGCTCAAGGTGGTGGGACAGGCAGTAGGGGCCTGATTCGCCATCAGGGTATTGATCTGTTGTTGCGTCGGGCGTAGCTCTTCGATCAGTTGTGCCAAGGTCGCAGTAATTTATCCTGGTGTCATGGTAACAAGAGTGAGTTCGGCAGCTGCAGACATTGCGGCTGCTGTGGTGGCTTGATTATTCCGCGAAGCACATTTTTTGGCCATTGATAAGTTGATTTATCTACTAAAGGAAATTAGTCGTTCCCATAGACAGCGCCAAACTGATGATGTCGGATTTTGGTTCTCGAATCGGGTTGGATATTTGATGTAAAATGTGTAATAAATATGAGAGAGAGAGAGAGAGAGAGAGAGAGAGAGAGAAAGACGAGGTTTGTATGTGGTTTGGCGTTGTTACTAAAGCAGTCTATGTCCACGCGTGAAGGTGTGTGTGTGTGTGTGTGTGTGTGTGTGTGTGTGTCACAACCTATCCTGCTACACGCGAAAATAGGACACGTGGCACGCTACCAAGGCTCATCTAATTCCATTAAAGTAAATAGCAGCGGAGAACATAAGTGAAATCCATGAAAATCAGAGTTATAAAATTAAAGTTTGGCGTATTTGAAAACACTCAATCCTCTTAAAAACCCAGCAATCCAGTCGATTGATCAGGGTCCGGTCGACTAAAATGTAAGATACAGTAAGCTTGAAAACTCAGCAAATTATCCAATCGACTATGTCGGGGACCTAGTCGATTGATTTTCCTAGTCGACGAAATCAGAAATTTCCATTTTTGAAACTACAATCCAATCGGATGTGGTCTACCACCCAGTCGACTGTTTCTTTCACATAATGAAAACAACATTTCAACCCTATAATCCAGTCAATTGCATCGGGGAGCCAATCGACTTCTTTTCAATATAATAGAGCAGTGGCAGGTTCAAATTAGACTTCCAGTCGACTGTACCCAAACCTAGTCGACTGGTTTAGCTCAGTTGCTGAGAATTATGCAGACTCCCACTCTATGGTCAACCAAACTCAAATCCAACACACTCACTAATATAATTTGACAATTTTAAACATAAATACAGAAGTTTTACTACAAACTATAATAGTTACAAATCCTTTCAAATATTCTAATAATACATATGGTTTAACTTCTCAAAATCCATTACAAAATTAAAAAGAAAACAAAACATATACAAGAGCGCTCCCGTCGTCCCATCGGCCTAACTCTTCGCATTTCTTCTTTCCTCGCTTCTTATCACCTGCAATGGAGTAAAGCTCAATTGCTCAGCTATATGTTGAGTGCACAAATTCTAATATATACAATATATGATAAATCATGCTTTAATCTAATAATTCACATCAAAATAGTCTCTAGGGAGAAAAACACGCATTCATCCGGTAGAGGCAAATCCAAGTCTTAAATCGCGATGCCAATGCCTAGTCCAAGTCTACAACCATCGCATCCCAATTTCCCTAGCAATTCCAAGTCTTAAACCATACACAGTAGCTGTCGCTACTAAATTCTCAAATATCGAGAAGCTTACTCTGGCATGAATTTATATAAGTCTCCCTTTTGACCCACATAATCATTTAACGTGCTTGCGTTGTTTTTCATATATAAGCGCATGCATAATTAACGGGCCTACTATTAACACATGAATTTTGCCCGAATCACAATTTCGTCGTCGAAAATCAAAACATATATATTTCCTATATAACATAGGTTAGAATTTCATATCTCATGCTACATCTCTCAAACTTTGAGGGAAGTACTAGAGACCCGATTAAACGTCAGATCTCCGATTATACGCGATTCGTAAGAGTTTACAGGTGTTTTCCCAAACTTTCTAGAAATTAGATTTTATGAAAGTTTAGCCAAACAAGGCCTAAGAGGTATCAAAACGTAGGTCTTACCTCTAGGAGTTCAAATATGAAATTTGTCGAAAACTGATAGACAAACGGTCGTCGATCTACGTCGCCAAGCTTGGGGGAATAAATCTCCTTTCTCTTTTTTTTTTTCTCTCTCTCTCTCTCAGATATTATTTTTGGATATTTATGAACAAAATATCTCATGTTTTCTATTTATAGTCACGACTTTAGAAAATTATGCTTACCTCTCCACGAGTTCTCAAAACTTCTAATTATCTCCCGAAACGTCTTAAATATCTAATTCATTATTTCATGAGTGAAAACTATAAATTATAAAAGTTTTCATCAAAGTTCCGTTTGGGTCCGAAATCACGTTTCGAAAACTTTTTCTGTGGAATCTCTATAAAACCTACCTTTTATGCCACATATCACCTACTTTTTCATTATAACCATCAAAATGATCTAAAATAAGATCAAAACTATCAGAAATTTATTCTACACATGTAAAATCACTATTCACAAAATACCAGATAATTCAAATAACATTTAATAACATAAACGCCACTTAATCATGCTAATGCATCATGAGTTACCACATTCCCATGTCTTCACTTGACACTCATCGTTGACCCACATTCAACCTCATCTCAATTACTAATCAACATTAATAATTCCAAAATTCAAATATGCAATTGAAATAAAAGTTTTCCGGGACGGGTGTGACACTGTGTATCGGTGCTTTCACTAAGTAGAAGACCGTTTTATAGAGATTGGTGTAGGAGACCTTGATGATCCAACATGATCTAACAATGGATTTACACGGCTATTTCCAGTAATCTAAGGGGAGCTCTTTATCGACTAGGGTTTGCAACCTCCAGGGGAAGGTATTCAATAAGAGGGATTTTTATTATTATTAGGGAGATGATAAATCGATCCCCTTCCTAGGGGAGGAAGACCCCCTTTATAGAACAAGGGATATCCTTTTACAAGTTAGGTAACCTAGCCAATTTAGGAGGCCTAATTGGATTACATTGATCTTATCTAAGCAACTCGGATAAGGACACCACTAGTCAAGAGCTGGTACAACGCCCTTCAAATCTTATTGGCTAGTTAGCTGAGCTGGAGTAGGAGTCTTCTGCTGGTGCAAGCTTGTCTGAGGAATTCACGACTGAACTCTAGGCCGGTCAAGCCCAGCGGTCGGGCATAGCCGACTTTATTATGTGTATCAACACTTATTTTTATTTGTTTAATTAAGAAGAGATAATTAGTGAAAAGTCCTTAAAAGCAATTACCAAGAGTTTAAAGTTCTAGTCTATTTTTAGTTTGTTAAAAAGTACCTAAATTAAAGTCCTAAAGTGTGTTACATCCCTAAAACTCCTAAACCCCATACCTAATATTTTTAAGTGAAATTTTACTTATTTTTCTAAACGAAATTGAAAACTCTGTTTGAATTTTAAGAAAATTTCACTTATTTATTTCAAGTGATTTTTTTTTTCCCAAATCTCTTTCTGATTTTCATATTCTGCTTTTGCTCCCCCTATGCACTTTTCTCTTTTTCTGGCATTCTTTTGTTTTTGACAGAAAGTAAGTCAAGTTTTTTTTTTTGATAAAAAGTAAGTGAAGTTTCACTTAATTAGTTTAAGCGACTTTTCGTGTACTTTTTTTTTCTTTAGTATTAAGTGAAATTTCACTTAATTGGTGTTTGTTTTTCCCTTGCTTTTCCGTACCATGCTACCCAACTCATTCTTCTGTGAAATTGCACTTTAATTAGTTCAAGTGAACGTTAACTTTTTCTTTTTTTTTTTTTGAGATTTATGATCGACAACGGTACTTGTTTGATAAATTTTGTAGAGTAAAGTAAAAATGTATTTTTTTGCAAAAAAAATTGTGGATTAGAAGTTATGAGTTTTTAAAATTTGAAAAAAAAAATAGAAGAGTCATGTTCAGGAGCTAGAAGGATGAGAACACGTAGTCACAGGAGGGGTATGGAAGGGTATTTTCGTTTGCTTTTCTTATGGTGGACTTGGTACTAATCTACTATACTCGTCATTTACACGTATTCCACTTTTAGTCCTTTTCACTAGCTCCCCCAATAAAGAAATCAATAAAGGAAGGAAAAGAAAATAAGTAAAAAGTTAATATTTTTTTAACGAATTTTTTGGATTACTTTCCTTCATCTTTTTTTTTTCGCAAGATTTTAATTCTGAAAAACATTTAAGCATGGAAGAAAAATAATCAGAAAAATATTTTTAAAAAATCAATTTTTCTTCGTTTTTTCTTTTCATTCTATAAATCTGCAATCCAAATATAACCTAAATTTTCATTACAGTGTCATGTAAATCATCTTGTCATAGAAACCCCATAATGTTAGACTTTAATTGATAAAAACTATCACGCGAAAAATAACTTTAATTGCCAAAGATCTTGAATACAACACACCTTAAGAACTTTAAGTATAAATTACATACCGTTATTCGCCATTGAAATTGGTAGAGACAAAATTGGAACCCCTTAGATTGAACTTTAATCGAGACTTCTCCTTCTTCTCTCTGTCTTTCAATTATGTACACCCTGATTTTTGTAATTGATTGAGGTTAACGTTCAAGGGGTAGGGTGTATCTTTTATAGAGGAGAGAAGAGGGCATTTTAATGACTGTCATAATGACGGTTTTGGAATACGTAATGACTTTCATAATTACTGAATATGAAAAGTATTTTATTTAATAACTGTTGAAAGATGAACCATTCAATCATTGGTTCTCTTAATAATTAATAATGTAAATCTTATATATATATATATATATACATTAATTGGGATAATTTTCTATTAGCTAAATAGTTGGTGGAGTCCAACTAACATAGAAGGCTAGTGGGCCACATTTAATAGGACTTCTAAAAGTCACATAGAAGTTTACATTCTCCCACTTGGTCCACTAGACCGATTATGATATTTGACTTAGTTGGATTCCACATATAAAACTTTAATATGTGATAAAAAATTTCTGAAATTAGCCAATACGCCCAAACTTTTAGTTACTGTCATACTAAGATTAGCATAGACTATCAATGTGAGTCATAGCGGTTGTACAACATTTGTGTCGTATTCCCTTCCATGCACCACACCATTAATAACATGTACTAACCTTAGTCTATTATTCTGTAATGCCCATGTAATGTGTCTTGTTAAGACATTTCTTGTTTATCAAACAACCAAACATAATTTATGCACACATAATTGAAAATAGGAAATGAACAGAAACAAACTTTAATTGCGCATAAGTGTCAATTACACTATAACTGAAATATCCATTATTTATATAATTGATTACTCAAAAGACCCATCCTTACAACATGTTCCTTATATGTCTTTGGAGGTAATCCCTTAGTCAATGGATTTGCAATCATAAGAGTAGTGCTTAAATTTTCAATTGACACTTGATGTTTCTGGACTCTTTCTCTAAAAACCAAGTACTTAAGTTCCATGTGCTTGGAATCACTAGAATACTTTCCATTCTTAGAGAAAAAAACTGCTGCAGTATTGTCACAATAAATTTTCAGCGGCTTGGCAATAGAGTCAACAACACTAAGTCCTGAAATGAAATTCCGCAACCATAAAGCATGACTCGTGGCCTCAAAATATGCTAAAAATTCGGACTCCATCGTGGATGAAGCAATAATGGACTGCTTCACGCTTTTCCATGCGAGATTGCTCCACCAGCTAGCAGAAACACAAAGCCTGATGTGGACTTTCTACTATCTAAGCAACCACCAAAATCCAAGCCTGAGTATCCGATCAGTTCTAACTGATCTGATCTCCTATATGTGAGCATATAATCCTTCGTACCTTGAAGATATCGTATAACCTTCTTTGCTGCTTTCCAGTGTTCCATTGCTGGATTACTTTGATATCTGCCTAACATTCCACTACAAAGCTAATATCCAGTCTGGTACAAGTCTGAGCATACATTAAGCTCCCCACAACTGATGCATATGGAACTTTATTCATTTGTTCCTTTTCTAAGTCATTCTTAGGGCACCGACTTTCATTTAACTTGTCACCTTTCATGATTGGTGCATCACTGACTGAACACAACTGCATATTAAATCTTTCCAAGACTCGATTGATATAACCTTTCTGAGACAGTCCTAGCAATCCTTGAGATCGATCCTTAAAGATCTCTATGCCAATGACATAGGATGCCTCACCCATATCAACCATCTTAAAGCACTTAGAAATATACTCCTTGTTTTCGTGCAACAAACCAAGATCACTATTGGCTAACAAAATATCATCCACATACAGGACTAAAAAAATAAACTTGCTCCCACTGATCTTTAGATAAATACACTGATCAACAGTGTTTTCCTTAAATCCAAAAACAGTAATGGTACCATTAAACCTTATATACCATTGCTTGAAAGCTTGTTTAAGACCGTAAATGGATTTCTTTAATTTGCAAGCCAAATTTTCTTTACCTTTCTTTATAAACGCTTTAGGTTGTTTCATGTAGATATCCTCATCCAAATTTCTATTCAAAAATGCAGTTTTCACATCCATCTGATGTAACTCTAGATCATAATGAGCTACAAGTGCCATGAGAATTCTAAGTGAGTCCTTCTTAGATATCGGAGAGAAGACCTCTCTATAATCAATGCCTTCTTTTTGAGTGAAACCTTTAGCCACAAGTTTGGCCTTATATATCTCGATATTGCCTTTAGCATCGCGCTTAGTCTTAAAGACCCATTTACAGAAGAATTTCTTACAATTATTAGGCAATTCAATGAGATCCTAGGCACCATTCTGGTCCATCGATTTCAACTCTTCATTCATAGCATCGATCCATTTGCTAGAATTATCACTTTCCATGGCGTGTGAGAATGAAACCAGATCCTTATTAATCCCAATGTCAAAATCAGATTCTTGTAAATACACCACATAATCATCTGAAATGGCAGGTTTCCTTTCCCTCTGAGATCTCCTCAAAACTACCGGTTGTGGTGATACTACATTATTTTTAATGGTAACATCCTCATGAAGTGGTGAATCATTTCTATTATGTTGTTCATTTCTCTCAACTGGTTGAATAGCTTGAGGAACAACAATTTCACGATGAGGAAAGGGTGGTGGGATATCCACTCTTTGTTCCTCAATATTAACCTTTCTTGATTCATCACTCCCACTAACTTCGCCATTCTCTAAGAATCTAGCATTATCGGTTTTCACAATCCTCGTACTATGGTTAGGACAATCATAAGAGTAGTGCTTAAATTTTCAATTAACACTTGATGTTTCTGGACTCTTTCTCTAAAAACCAAGTACTTAAGTTCCATGTGCTTGGAATCACTAGAATACTTTCCATTCTTAGAGAAAAAAACTGCTGCAGTATTTTCACAATAAATTTTCAGCGGCTTGGCAATAGAGTCAACAACACTAAGTCCTGAAATGAAATTCCGCAACCATAAAGCATGACTCGTGGCCTCAAAATATGCTAAAAATTCGGACTCCATCGTGGATGAAGCAATAATGGACTGCTTCACGCTTTTCCATGCGAGATTGCTCCACCAGCTAGCAGAAACACAAAGCCTGATGTGGACTTTCTACTATCTAAGCAACCACCAAAATCCAAGCCTGAGTATCTGATCAGTTTTAACTGATCTGATCTCCTATATGTGAGCATATAATCCTTCGTACCTTGAAGATATCGTATAACCTTCTTTGCTGCTTTCCAGTGTTCCATTGTTGGATTACTTTGATATCTGCCTAACATTCCACTGCAAAGCTAATATCCAGTCTGGTACAAGTCTGAGCATACATTAAGCTCCCCACAGCTGATGCATATGGAACTTTATTCATTTGTTCCTTTTCTAAGTCATTCTTAGGGCACCGACTTTCATTTAACTTGTCACCTTTCATGATTGGTGCATCACTGACTGAACACAACTGCATATTAAATCTTTCCAAGACTCGATTGATATAACCTTTCTGAGACAGTCCTAGCAATCCTTGAGATCGATCCCTAAAGATCTCTATGCCAATGACATAGGATGCCTCACCCATATCAACCATCTTAAAGCACTTAGAAATATACTCCTTGTTTTCGTGCAATAAACCAAGATCACTATTGGCTAACAAAATATCATCCACATACAGGACTAAAAAAATAAACTTGCTCCCACTGATCTTTAGATAAATACACTGATCAACAGTGTTTTCCTTAAATCCAAAAACAGTAATGGTACCATTAAACCTTATATACCATTGCTTGAAAGCTTGTTTAAGACCGTAAATGGATTTCTTTAATTTGCAAGCCAAATTTTCTTTTCCTTTCTTTATAAACGCTTTAGGTTGTTTCATGTAGATATCCTCATCCAAATTTCTATTCAAAAATGCAGTTTTCACATCCATCTGATGTAACTCTAGATCATAATGAGCTACAAGTGCCATGAGAATTCTAAGTGAGTCCTTCTTAGATATCGGAGAGAATACCTCTCTATAATCAATGCCTTCTTTTTGAGTGAAACCTTTAGCCACAAGTTTGGCCTTATATCTCTCGATATTTCCTTTAGCATCGCGCTTAGTCTTAAAGACCCATTTACAGAAGAATTTCTTACGATTATTAGGCAATTCAATGAGATCCTAGGCACCATTCTGGTCCATCGATTTCAACTCTTCATTCATAGCATCGATCCATTTGCTAGAATTATCACTTTCCATGGCTTGTGAGAATGAAACCAGATCCTTATTAATCCCAATGTCAAAATCAGATTCTTGTAAATACACCACATAATCATCTGAAATGGCAGGTTTCCCTTCCCTCTGAGATCTCCTCAAAACTACCGGTTGTGGTGATACTACATTATTTTTAATGGTAACATCCTCATGAAGTGGTGAATCATTTCTATTATGTTGTTCATTTCTCTCAACTGGTTGAATAGCTTGAGGAACAACAATTTCACGATGAGGAAAGGGTGGTGGGATATCCACTCTTTGTTCCTCAATATTAACCTTTCTTGATTCATCACTCCCACTAACTTCGTCATTCTCTAAGAATCTAGCATTATCGGTTTCCACAATCCTCGTACTATGGTTAGGAAAATAAAATTTGTACCCTTTGGACTTATTCAGATAAGCAATGAAATATTCAGATATGGTTCGTGAACCTAACTTTTTCTCACGTGGTTAAAAGTCCTTGTTTCTGTTGGACAACCCCAAATATGTAAATGTCTCAAACTAGGCTTCCTACTAGTCCATAACTCAAAAGGAGTTGTTGGGACAGCCTTACTAGGAACCCTGTTCAAGATATACATTGCAGTCTTTAATGCTTCACCCCACAATGAATCAGGCATAGTTGAAAAACTCATCATACTCCTAACCATATCCAAAAGAGTACGATTACGCCTTGCAGCAACTCCATTCTGCTGTGTCATACATGGCATTGTGTATTGAGCACAAATACCATGATTTTCAAGAGATTTGGCAAATGGGCCAGGATTTTGACCCGTCTCATCATATCTACCATAGAACTCACCACCTCGATCAAATCTCACTATTTTAATCTTTCTATCTAACTGTCTCTCGACCTTAGTAATGAACACCTCAAGAATCTCAACGGCTTGAGACTTTTCATGTATTAGATATACATAACCATATCGAGAAAAATCATCTATAAAGGTGATAAAGTACCTTTCTCCAGCAAAACATAGAATGGAGAATGGTCCACAAATATCTGTGTGAATTATCTCAAGAAGCCTATTACTTCTTGTGGCACCTTTCTTAATGTGTTTGGTTTACTTTCCCTTCATGCATTCCATACACACTTGAAATCAGTGAAGTCTAGGTGTCCAAAATTCTAATCTTCACCAATCTCTCAATTCTATCCCTGGAGATATGCCCCAGTCTTTTATGCCACAAGATTGAAGAGTTTTCATTAATTAGACCTCGTTTTGAACCAACATTCGAATGCAGGGCTATTAAAGATTGTGCAAACTCATGTTTCAAGGAAATTTTTTATATAAACCATCATATAAAATACCAGAACCAACAATAATAGAGTTAAACATTAAACTGAGTTTCACATAACCGAATAAAATAGAATATCCAGCAACATCTAATCTGGATAAAGAAATTAAATTCCTAGAAATCGAAGGTACATAAAAAGTGTCCATAAGATCCATCTGATGACCCGTCTCCAAGAGTAGGTGGTAGGTTCCAACAGCTACCACTTCCAATTTGAGACGGTTCACCATTTAGATGAATCGTTCACTTTTCCTCAGGTTTCGGGTTGTAAGGAATCCCTGCATTGAGTTTGTTATGTGATTTGAGGCCCCAGAGTCAATTCACCAAGTATTAGAAGGAATTTCAGCAAGATTTGATTCATAACATACAAAACAAAGATTGATACCTCTCTTTTCAAACCAAGCTTTACGCTTGCTGCAGTCCTTCTTCACATGTCCTTTCTTGCCACAGAAGTAACATGTGACAATAAACTTTCCATGGCCTTGGCTACTTTTCCCATGTCCATCTCCTTTCTTTGGTAGAATTCTCTTTCCTTTCACAAACTTTTCTTTCTTTTTAGCTCCTTGAGTTACAACCAGCATAGAGTGGGGGTCATTTTTTCCTTAATCTAACTTCCTCTTGAATACACATACTAGTCAGCTCATTCAAATTCCACTTGTCTTTGTGAGTATTATAGTGAATTTTGAATGGGCCGAATTGAGAAGGGAGTGAGCTAAGAATAAACTGTACTAAGAAGGATTCATCCACTTGCATTCCTAGTTCTCCTAATTTTGCAGCTTTGTCAGTCATAAAGAGGATAAGTTCCTAAACTCCTCTATTACTATCATATTTGACAGTAGTTAATGCTGCCATAAGTGTGCCTGCTAGTGACTTATCTACTGATTTAAAACGCTCTTTGACAGCAGTCAGGAGTTCCAATGCGCTATTAGTTTGAGGGAGGGAAGTCTTAATGTTATTAGGTATGGTCATCCTCAAAAACATAAGACTAAGTCTGTTCGATCTCTCCCAGGCTTTCATAATGTCAACCTGTACTGCAGTACTGTCAACAGTAACTTCCTCAGGTTTGTCAACCAAAAGTGTCATATGAAGATCTAACACACCAAGTGTGAATTGGACTTGTTCATACTATTCCAAAAAATTTGACCCATTAAGAGTTGGAATGCTAGATGCATGAGAGTGCAACGAAGTGGGAACAATCACTGAAATAGGACAATGCTCATGTTAAGGCCTTGAGCCTATCTTTAATATAGAATTAAATAGATGAACTATTGACATCACTATAGTTTCTCCTTTGGGCGAAACCATAACATATATAGTGTTTACTCTATATGCGCAAAATATTATCACCTTTATAGGTCTAATGTAATTTATGTCACCTAATAGTTAGTCATGTTACCTTTAGGTATCCAATTCTACTTATTAAGTAACACAAATTACATTACCCTATCCAGTTCATAGTTAGTTGAAAGTGACTCTCCTTTGGGCTAGTTCCAATCTCCCAACTATGATTGCCATTGAGAATATTATTGTCTTTTCGGTCACCCTTATTTGACTAATCTTTAATGTAGTTTTATAATCATAATGTTCATTAACCTAGATCTCTTTGGCGACTACCAAGTTAACAAACCCTATGAAAATAAAACTAACCAACAATCTACCTTTTATTAGAGTTATTTATTTAATTGCTAAAGTCATCATTTACTAATTCAATTACTAATTTAATGAAAATAATAATAATAATTTCTAATTTTTCTTTTACGTAATTGAATTTTCTGTTCAATGATTATTTTGAGCAATAACTCTAAAATTGTACTATATTCTCTATCACTATTATTATACTACCTCTGTCCCATTTTATGTGTCCATCTTGGGGAATCCAACTATTTAAGGGGACAAAAAGAATCTACACATACTTTCCACAATTGCCCATAATCATTGCACTTTCTTTTTTTATTTTGTTTTGGTGTTGATTGCAAGGAAGGGTAGTTGGGAAAACTAAGTAAAATTTATATACTAATTTAAGAAAGTGGACAACAATTTTGGGGCATCCCACAGAAAGGAAAGATGGACACATAAAATGGGACAGTGGGAGTAGTTATTATTTAATTGCTAAAATTTATCATTTATTTATTTAATCATTTCCTTAATAAAAATAATAAATTTAAAATTTTCTTTTATGTGATTAAAATCTCTTCAATGACAAAAAGTAACAATAACTCTAATTTCATATATAGTTCAAATAAATAAATATAAATTTATTTTAACAAAATAATTTAATCACAAAATTAAACCATTTAATTTTGCATAATACAACAACATACTAGTAAACTAAGTTTGAACATTCAATATCTAATACCAAACACAGTTAGCTATACATACTGTATAATCCCGAGTACTAGAATGTCAAGTCAACTACAGTAGGAAATCAATAGCCATAATAGAATTGACATAATTCTTGTACAGATCATCCATATCGAAAAATGTCTCTGGAATCCATAAGGCCACAATCAAAGCCACGTGCATATATTTTGGCAACTAGTGGACCTTTTCCAAGACAATTCCTACTTGGACTGACAATGAATCTAAAGATCAAATTGAAGAACAATTCGCAGGAATACATAATAACATAGAGTAATATTTGGGGCACTAACAACTTCCACTAACACTTACTAACACACTCTATCTCTCTCCTAGTGGTACTGTGGGGTCCGCAGTGGGCTCCGCAGTACCACTAGGAGAGAGATAGAGTGTGTTAGTAAGTGTTAGTGGAAGTTGTTAGTGCCCCTAGCATTGCCCAATAACATATACAGTCAGGATCTCTGACGGACCTCAAACGACAGACCAGGAGCGAACCGCTTTCGTCGCAAAAAGTGATATTTTCGTCGCAAAAAGTCGGTTCGCTCCTGGTTCGTCGTTTGAGGTCCGCACTTGATCGGCTCTAATAACATATATATATATATATATGTATGCACAGTTCCAAAGTAAGCACTGTATTAGAGTTTTAATCCAACATGTATTGATTCAAAACGATGCAATGACATATGTACGGACATATATACGATTATATGAACAAATATATATGAACTGATCTGATTAAATAATTTAGTCTAAGATGTGTATATTCAACACCTTCCTCTGATACCAACTGTTAGACTTTAATTGATAAAAACTAGCATGCGGAAAATAACTTTAATTGCCAAAGATCTTGAATACAACACACCTTAAGAATTTTAAATATAAATTACATACCGTTATTCGCCATTGAAATCGATAGAGACAGAATTGGAACCTCTTAGATTGAACTTTAATCGAGGCTTCTCCTTCTTCTATCTATCTCTCATTTATGTATACCCTTATTTTCTATAATTGATTGAGGTTAACTTTCAAGGGTAGAGTGTATCTTTTATAGAGGAGAAAAGATGGTCTTTTAATGACTATCATAGTGATGGTCTTGGAATACGTAATAACTTTCATAATTACTAAATATAAAAAGTTTCTTATTTAATAACTGTTGAAAGATGAACCATTCAATCATTGGTTCTCTCGATAATTAATAATGTAAATCTTATATATACATATATATTATATTAATTGGGATAATTTTATATTGGCTAAATAATTGGTGCAGTTCAACTGACATAGAAGGCTAGTGAGCCACATTTAATAGGACTTCTAAAGTCACATAGAAGTTTACACATAAAAGTAGACAATCCAATTCATTTGTTAGCATAATGGAAGGAGTAATATTTGGGACACAACCTTCATATAACTTTCATACAACCTCCCCAAAAGATGTGTCTATCTCTCTCCTGTGATGTCACTGGACCCCACAGTGACACAGGAAAGAGATAGACACATCTTTTGGGGAGGTTGTATGAAAGTTGTATGAAGGTTGTGTTCCAAGTTAAATCGTAATGGAAGAAGATTAATTAATTGATAGGAATTGTAAGGTTGATGAATATTTCTCATGTTCTTTATCGCGTGGGTTGATTGCACCACTTATTAAAGTACATTGATCCAATTGAAAAAAACATAAAATAATGAATGTGTATCCAATTGCAAACAAATCCTAAGTATAAGGAATTAAAGTGTAATTTATGGTGTAATTTATAACTTAATTAAGCATTGAAAATGAAAATTTTCAGCATGTATTCATTTTCAGTGCGATTGATAATGTAACACTTAATTAAAAAAGTAGCATAAAGCTATAATACCCGTACCCAAAAAAATGAGATAATATTTGTTTAGCATGCATTAATTAGTATAATTAATAGCATGTAAAAATTTGGGTAAGTTTCAGTTACCCCGACGTGTTAAGTGCTTGATAAAAGGGCACAGTTAGACGGATATGAAATAGGACCCACGGGAGGTCCAGATTAAACAAATTGCATTTAGATGATTAAATGAATATTTGTTTAATTGCTTTAATATTTTATTGTTGGTTGCAATATTTTTATGGTGCTAGTTTGAGTACCCGTGTGAGAGTAAATTGGAACCCGATTCATAACTAGTAGGTTAACTAGTAACTTCACAAAATATGTGGGGCCACGTTTGGGACCCACGCATGACATAGACAAATACCCATTTAGAAATTGGGTAGTTAATATAATTATTTAAGGGATTTCATAGTAAAGCTTAGGGAAATATTGGGGAGGTAAATGGAAATCAACCAAAGTTGGCTAGGAAGCTCAAGAGGTTGACAACTCTTGAGCATGACTCATCCATCATCTTCTTCATTAGATCAAAACAAGAAAAATAGATGTAGAGGAAGAGAAAAATTCAGCCATTGACGGAAGCTCCGTCGTCTTCGCCGTTTTGACACCGTCGGTACACCGTTTTGTGAACCGAGACTGTATTTGGACTCGTGGAGGTGAGAGTATCGTCTCTATACCTTTTATTTTCAGTTTCGTTAACGTTTTTCCATGACCCTTTTTGAGGTGACGATACATATACAAGATATTTGTATGTAGGATTATCATTGGAGTTAATTAGAGCTAAAATTTACAAGGAATTAATTGGGGTTCTAGGCTTTAATTGGAGCAATTTGTGAGGTGAGTACTCTAATCCTAAATTGGGTTTGAGGCTTATGTGATATTGAGTATTATTATATGTTTAGTTCTTGAATTAATAGATAAAGCATGTGTTAATTTGAGCTTAACATGTCAATTTTATGGAAATTGCTATGTGATATGTTGATGTGCTTACATGTTTATTTGGGTCAATGGATGTCAAGTAACAATCACCATTATTTAGCCCGTAGTAACGGGACAATGTTTTCCTCAAGAAAAAGGGGACGGTGGTGACGACCACAACAATTTGACTACTGTCACGTGAGAGTGTGTGTTTTCGCTACATGCGACGTTAAAGTAAGAAAAGGCCCAGAATCTTGGGTCCGTTGCGATGGTGATTAATTACTTGGCATACCGGTGACTAGTTTTAATGTTGTGTTTCGGAATATTGCATATGCACATTTTATACTCCATGGCACGGTTAAAGTATTCACTAAGCATAAGCTTAAAACAAAACTATTTTTTGTGTGGTTATTGAATAACCACCGCAGCTACGGATCGTGACGAAGGAAGGAAGTGAACGGGAATCCGAGCGGAGTATCTTCTTGTTTATATGTTCATAGATATGTAAATATGTTAGTCCTGGTGGATGTGGAACTCATGGTTGTAGTGTTGTAGTTGAAATGTTTTGTTGGAAGAACAAGTTGTATTTTGGATTGCAAATTTCTCTTGTAAGTTGTAAAATGCTAAGCACCACCTTTTAATGCTTTAGAATGTGGTTTGGGAACTTGTTAACATGTTGGGTGTTCTTTCCTTGAGTTTAGGTTGTTGGACATTTGAACTCATGTTTTAAGAAATGAAGTTGTGTTTGAGCCTTTGGTTTCATGTTGAGTCAAGCATTGATAAGAGAATGGAGGTTGGTTCTTTCGAATTGTTTTTATGGATTTTGTTGATCAAGTGAACTTGCAAGTATTTGGAAATGAAGTTATGGAACCTCATGTGATGGATCTTTAGTTAAAACAAGTTGTTGAAGGCTTTTGAATTTAACTTGATAAAGACATTTCCATTTCTTTACTACTTGTGTGAAATTGGGAATTTTATGACTAGTTCTTCATTTGATTGAGGTTTGTGTTATGTTTAAATTGTTTGTGAAAGCTTAAATATGTAGTTGACATGTTTATGAATGTTTGGAGGATGTTTGTAAAAGTTTTTGGGATGTTTGGAATCAAAAATAGAAGTTTAGAAATGTTTTGAACTGTTTAAACAGGGGTTTTAGCAGCAAATTTCACTTCTGTAGAATCCGGATCGATCTGGGTCTGGAGCGGATCGATTTGGGGCATCTGGAGGAGCAGAAAATGAGATTCTGCTAAATCTGGATCGATCCGCTTGTTTGTTTTCAGTCCGATGGCTTTTACGGAAACAGACATAACTCTTTTGAGAAAATTCGAATTCGTGCGCCGTGTATTGCGTTTGAACCGGGACTTAAAGACCTATCTTTTGGTATAAAATTTTCTATACTTTATTTATGACAATTTTACCCTTGGGGGATATTTTGTCATAGTAAGGTTCTTTTATGTCGTTTAAAACTCGTGTTTCTTAGTAAGTTGCTTGTTTCTTTGCTAATTAGTATAAACGATCCCTTGTGGCATTGTTACACGTGTCCTAATCTACCGGGGCAGGTTGGGGTGTGACAATTTTTGGTATTAGAGTCATAGGTTAGAGGCTTTGGGGACGAGTGACGACGAATATGACGTACAAATTGAATAAAATGACATATAGTGACACGATCATGCATACATGTTTACTTAACATGCTTTAAATGTTATTTAGCATGCACCATGATTTATTTAAAAGTAACGTGCATGTATATATCTTGTGGTGGGTGCCAGACAAGGATGTTTGGAGGTGAAACCCCATCTTCTGCTCGTATGGATAAAATAGAGGTAGTTATGGAAAAATTAGTAAGAGTGGCCGAAACTCAAGTGGTTGAGGAAGGACCAGGTTCATCAAATCTAGGACAGAGGGTGGAACCGATAACCATTGTCACGTTCTACAAGCAAAAGCCTAGGCAATTCAAAGGAGAATTCGATTTGATGAAAGCCGACCATTGGTTGACCAATATGAAAAGAATTTTTTGTGCTTTGCCATGGATAGAGGAACAAAAAGTTTTTTTTGCCTCCGATACCTTGAAAGAGGAAGCACATAATTGGTGGACGTCAATATTAAGGCAATGAGCGCCGACTACCTGGAATGGGTTTATGGAAGAGTTATCAAAACAATACATTCCTCGGTCTTTCAGTGAATTAAAGTCCCGAGAATTTTCTCATCTCAGTCAAGGTAATATGACCGTTAGAGACTATGCCGCTAAATTCACAAGTTTGGCTAGATTTGCAATGGATTTGCTTCCGAACGAGTTCACTCAGGCACAAAGATTTGAGAAAGGGCTCCATGATGAAATCAGGGGAAAAGTGGATACACATCGGTTAGCAATATACTCAGAAGTGCTAGACGTTGCCTTGATTGCTGAACAAGTTGTGTTGCCATCAAGGCAAGGTCAAACATTTAAGAGGCCAGGAGGTAGTCAATTCCAAGGACATGGTAATTCTAAAAGACAGAGTTCTGGTAGTTCATCGGGAAGTGGGGTTACGAAACCCAGGTGTCAGATTTGTGGTAAATATCACTGGGGATTATGCAACATGTCTCCTATCATTTGCAACATTTGTCGACGACCGGGGCACATTGTAAGGGATTGTCCTAATCCTCCAAGACAAAGTATTGCTCTGAGACCAAGTACAGATGACAGTGGAATAAGGTGTTATTCATGTGGTGACCTGGGCATCGAGAACGTAATTGTCCCAAGAGAAGACAAGGAGGTTCCAGCTCATCCGTGGGTAGTGCACCAAGACAGAGACCATCTCAGCAACAATCCCAAGAGAGGGAGCAACAACAAGGATGGTATTTTTAGCTCAAGCCCGGGGAGACCACAGCGGCTGACACGGTGGTTTTAGATATATTCTCTATTTGCATGCGACCTGCCAATGTGTTATTAGATTTGGGGTCAACTCATTCTTTCGTATCACACCAATTTGCTAAGAATTTAGATAAACCCTTAGAACTACTAGATTTAGTTTTATCTATTGCACTTCCATCTGGAGTGCCCCTAGTGAGTTCGAGTGTCTTTAAAGCTTGCGGGATTAACGTAAATGGTAGAAGGCTGTGCGTGGATCTAGTACCGTTGGTCATTCAACACTTTGACGTTATTTTAGGGATGGATTGGTTATTTGCAAATCATGCTATTATCGATTATGAGAACAAGAGACTAATGTTCCGATTGCCAAATCAAGATGAATTTTGTTTCCAAGGGACAAGTGTGGTATCACCACCTTATTTGGTGTCAGGTGTCAAAGCTTGTCGTTTATTGAAAAAGGGTTGTCAAGGCTTTTTGTGTAGCATACTCGAGGTTAGAAGTACTGAATTAAAACTTGAAGATATACCTGTGGTCAGGAATTTCAAGACATTTTTCCAGAAAAGTTGCCAAGTGTGTTGATTGAAAAGGAAATTGAGTTTGGGATAGATGTGATGCCGGGAACTCAACCGATTTCACGAGCACCGTACAGAATGGCTCCAGTGGAGTTGAAGGAGTTGAAAACTCAGTTTCAAGAGTTACTTGATAAGGGGTTTATTCGTCCGAGTGTATCGCCGTGGGGTGCACCGGTCTTATTTGTAAAGAAAAAAGACGAGACAATGTAAATGTGCATCAATTATCAGGAGATTAACAAAGTAACCATAAAGAACAAGTATCCTTTGCCGCGTATTGATGATTTGTTTGATCAGTTAAAAGGGGCACAAGTCTTTTCTAAGATCGACTTGAGATTCGGGTATCACCAGTTAAAGGTTAAAGCTGAAGATGTTGAGAAGACTGCTTTCAGAACTCAGTACGGGCACTATGAATTTCTTGTTATGCCGTTTGGGGTCACAAATGCACCAGCCGCTTTTATGGATTTGATGAATTGGGTGTTCAAGACTTATCTAGACGAATTTATGATTGTATTTATTGATGATATTTTGATATATTCTAAAAGTCGGGAAGAACACGAGCGATACTTAAGGTTAGTTTTTCAAAGACTTAGAGAAAAGTAATTATTTGGGAAGTTAAAGAAAAGTGAATTCTGGTTAACAAGTGTTACATTTCTTGGACACGTGATTTCTAAGGATGGTGTTTACGTAGACCCACAAAAGATAGAAGCTGTTAAGAATTGGTCAAGACCGATAAATATTTCTGAAGTTTGAAGCTTCTTGGGGTTAGCCGGTTACTATAGAAAGTTCGTTCGAGATTTTTTTAGAATTGCGACTCCAAGGACTCAGTTAATGAAAAAGGATATGGCTTTTGTGTGGAATAAAGAATGTTTTCAAAGGTTGAAAGACAAGTTGACTTCAGTACCGATATTGGCTATTCCATCAAGTACTGGAGGTTTTAGTATATACAGTGATGCTTCTCATCAGGGCCTAGGATGCATTCTAATGCAAGAGGGTAAAGTGATAGCTTATGCTTCAAGGCAGTTGAGGACACACCAGAAGAATTATCCAACCCACGATTTGGAGTTGGTGGCGATAATCTTCGCATTAAAAATTTGGCGTCACTACTTGTACGGGGACACGTGTGAAATATTTACCGATCACAAGAGTTTAAAATATTTGTTTACCCAACGGGAGCTAAACATGAGAAAGAAAAGATGGCTTGAATTAATGAAGGATTATGACTTGAAGATTCAGTACCATCCGGGTAAAGCTAACTTGGTTGCCGATGCTCTGAGTCAAAAGTTGTCAGAAAATTAGTTTATTCTTTAACAGCTCAAGCAAAGTTAGTACAAGAATTTGAGCAATTGGAACTTGAGGTGATTCCCAGAATTCAAGATGGCTTAATGGCGACTATCATAGCACAACCGAGTTTGATTGAAGAAATCAAGGTAAGTCAGCTTTTGGATCCAAATTTTAAGAAAATAGTTGAAGAGTTGCCTGAGGGTAAACGCCAAAAGTTCAGTTTTTAGAATAATGTGTTGAAGTATATTAACCGTTTATGTGTTCCTAATAGTCAAGAGTTGAAAGATGAGATTATAGAAGAAGCTCACAACACGAGGTATTCTGTGCATCCGGGTAGTACCAAGATGTATAGAGATTTACGAGAGGTGTATTGGTAGAGTGGTATGAAGCAGGAAGTTGCCGAGTTTGTGGCTAAGTGTATAACTTGTCAACGAGTGAAGATAGAACATCAACGACCCGCTGGAGAAGTACAACCGTTAGAGATACCGAAATGGAAATGAAAGCATATCACTATGGATTTTATAACAGGTTTACCGCAGTCTCCTAAGTTTAATGATAGTATTTGGGTGATCATTGATCGGTTGACGAAGTCAGCCCATTTCTTGCCAATCAAAACTCGTGATCCAACAAAGTTGGCAGAGCTTTATGTCAGAGAAGTTATTAGATTACATGGGGCACCGGTATCCATTGTGTCAGATCGGGATACACGATTTGTGTCTAGATTTTGGGAAAGTTTACAAAAGGCGATGGGGACATCCTTGCACTTTAGCATAGCTTTTCATCCTCAGACAGACGGTCAATCTGAACGAGTTATTCAGATTATGGAAGATATGCTTCGAGGATGTGTAATGGATTTCAAGTTAGATTGGGAAACCCATTTACCATTGGCGGAATTCTCTTATAATAATAGTTTCCAAACGAGTAATGGGATGGCACCTTATGAGGCATTATATGGAAGGAAATGTAGATCACCGGTATATTGGACAGAAGTTGGGAAAAAACAACTTTTGGGACCCGAGATCGTGCAAATCACCACCGAAAAAATCAAGTTGGTTAAATAACGGCTACAAGTAGCTCAGAGTCGCTATAAAAATTACGCAGATACGGGTAGAAGACCATTGGAATTTGAGGTGGGTGATTATGTTTTCTTGAAAGTATCGCCAAGGGTAGAGCACGATTCGGTAAATGAGGTAAGTTAAATCCGAGGCATGTAGGACCTTATTTGATTTTAGATAGAGTTGGTCCTGTTGCATATCGGTTAGAATTGCCACAATAGTTGGCTAACATTCATAATACATTTCACGTTTCAATGTTATGACATTGCTTATCAGATTCGAGTCACTTGCTTATTAGATTCGAGTCACTGTATTACTCCGGAACCATTGATGATTCGAGATGACTTGACTTATATTGAACATCCAGTTCAAATCCTAGATAGGAAAGATCAGGTATTGAGAACCAAAGTTATTCCTCTGGTTATGGTATTATGGTGTAATCACTTGGTAGAAGAGGCGACTTGGGAACGTGCAAGTGAAGACGAGATCCGAGAAAAGTATTCTCACTTGTTCGATTCTTAAGGTAAGAAAAGTTTGGGGACAAACTTCCAAAAGGGAGGGAGAAATGTAATACCCGTACTCAGAAAAATGAGATAATATCTGTTTAGCATGCATTAATTAGTATAATTACTAGCATGTGATAATTTGGGTAAGTTTCAATTACCCCGATGTGTTAAGTGCTTGATAAAAGGGCACAGTTAGGCGGATATGAAGTAGGACCCACGGGAGGTCCAGATTAAACAAATTGCATTTAGATGATTAAATGAATATTTGTTTAATTGCTTTAATATTTTATTGTTGGTTGTAATATTTTTATGGTGCTAGTTTGAGTACCCGTGTGAGAGTAAATTGGAACCCGATTCATAACTAGTAGGTTAACAAGTAACTTTACAAAATATGTGGGGCCACATTTGGGACCCACGCATGACATAGACAAATACCCACATAGATATTGGGTAGTTAATATAATTGTTTAGGGGATTCCATAATAAAGCTTAAGGAAATATTGGGGAGGTAAATGGAAATCAACCAAAGTTGGCTAGGAAGCTCAAGAGGTTGACACCTCTTGAGCATGTCTTATCCATCATCTTCTTCATTAGATCAAAACAAGAAAAACAGATGTAGAGGAAGAGAAAAATTCAGCCATTGACGGAAGCTCCGTAGTCTCCATCGTTTCGTCGCCGTCGGTACACCGTTTTGCGAACCGAGACCGTATTCGGACTCGAGGAGGTGAGAGGATCGTCTCTATACCTTTTATTTTCAGTTTTGTTAACGTTTTTTCATGACCCTTTTTGAGGTGACGATACATATACATGATATTTGCATGTAGGATTATCATTGGAGTTAATTAGAGCTAAAATTTACAAGGAATTAATTGGGGTTCTAGGCTTTAATTGGAGCAATTTGTGAGGTGAGTACTCTAATCCTAAATTGGGTGTTAAATGAGGCTTATGTGATATTGAGTATGATTACATGTTTAGTTCTTGAATTAATAGATAAAGCATGTGTTAATGTGAGCTTAACATGTCAATTTTATGAAAATTGCTATGCGATATGTTGATGTACTTACATGTTTATTTGGGTCAATGGATGTCATGTAACGATCACCATTATTTAGCCCATAGTAACAGGACGATGTTTTCCTCAAGAAAAAGGGGACGGTGGTGACGACCACAATGATTTGACTACGGTCACGTGAGTGTGTATGCTTTCGCTATATGCGACGTTAAAGTGAGAAAAGGCCCGGAATCTTGGGTCCTTGCGATGGTGATTAGGTACTTGGCATACTGGCGACTAGTTTTATTATTGTGTTGCGGAATATTGCATTTGCACATTTCATACTCCATGGCACGGTTAAAGTATTCACTAAGCATAAGCTTAAAACAAAACTATTTTCTGTGTGGTTATTGATTAACCGCAGGTACGAATCGTGACGAGGGAAGGAAGTGAACGGGAATCTGAGCGGAGTATCTTCTTGTTTATATGTTCATAGATATGTAAATAAGTTAGTCTTGGTGGATGTGGAACTCATGGTTGTAGTGTTGTAGTTGAAATGTTTTGTTGGAAGAACAAATTGTATTTTGGATTGCAAATTTCTCTTGTAAGTTGTAAAATGCTAAGCACCACCTTTTAATGCTTTAGAATGTGGTTTGGGAACTTGTTAACATGTTGGGTGTTCTTTTCTTGAGTTTAGGTTGTTGGACATTTGAACTCATGTTTTAAGAAATGAAGTTGTGTTTGAGCCTTTGGTTTTATGTTGAGTCAAGCATTGATAAGAAAATGGAGGTTGGTTCTTTCAAAATGTTTTTATGGATTTTGTTGATCAAGTGAACTTGCAAGTATTTGGAAATGAAGTTATGGAACCTCATGTGATGGATCTTTAGTTAAAACAAGTTGTTGAAGGCTTTTGAATTTAACTTGATAAAGACATTTCCATTTCTTTACTACTTGTGTCAAATTGGGAATTCTATGACTAGTTCTTCATTTGATTGAGGTTTGATTTATGTTTAAATTGTTTTTGAAAGCTTAAATATGTAGTTGACATGTTTATGAACGTTTGGAGGATGTTTGCAAAAGTTTTTGGGATGTTTGGAATAAAAAATAGAAGTTTGGAAATGTTTTGAACTGTTTAAACAGGGGTTTTAGCAGCAAATTTCACTTCTGCAGAATTCGGATCGATCCGGGTCTGAAGCGGATCGATCCGGGGCATCTAGAGGAGCAAAAAATGAGATTCTGCTAAATTCGGATCGATCCGGTTTTGGGCCGGATCGATCCGCTTGTCTGCTTTTAGCCTGACGGCTTTTACGGAAATGGACATAACTCTTTCTAGAAAATTTGGATTTGTGCGCCGTTTTTTGCGTTGGAATCGGGACTCAAAGACCTATCTTTTGGTATAAAATTTGCTATATTTATTAAAGACCATTTTACCCTTAGGGACTATTTTGTCACAGTATGGTTCTTTTATGTCGTTTAAAAATCGTGTTTCTTAGTAATTCACTTGTTTCTTTGCTAATTAGTATAAATGATCGCTTGTGGCATTGTTACATGTGTCCTAATCCGCCGGAGCGGATTGGGGTGTGACATAAAACCCACTGAAAATATTAAGTGAAAATTTCTACTAAAAATAATCACTGAATGCAGTCTATTTCAGTGCTTGAAACACATTTTTCAGTATTGCAAATTCAATCGCGTATTTTAGTATTTTAAATTCACCATTTAAATTTTAGTTTTATCAAACGGAGTCTTAATCTTTTGATTAATTGCGTTACAAAACAATTGAACCCTGAAGATTTCTTTTTTAAAATAAGTAATCAATCGAATTTGAGTTAGCATTTCAAACTTCCAAGTTTGTTTGTTTGTTTGTTTGTTTGTTTTTTTTGGAGCTTGGATATAAAATTTGTGGGCATTTTGTTTTTGAATGATTAAAGGAGAGAGAGAGATATATATATTGCATAAGTACTTGTTCGGGATAATTAAAATTTAGTTTACTTTATGTAGACTATTTAAAAGTCAGTTAAGTGCTTTATTGAAAATAAAAAGAAGTCTATATAAAGTCACTAAATTAGATATGCATCAACTTTTTGTCTAAAATGCCTAAAATACCCCTCTCTCTTTGGTTTTTTCTCTCTCTCCTCACATGGCCACCACCACCGGCAGCCATCTCCACCAGTCGCCGCCGCCACCATCGGCTGCCGCCACCACCACCTCTCTGTTATTTTTTCTCTATATATATATATATACATACATGAGTGTATTTATATATATATCTAATATATGGTCACCACCACCCCTACCTCTCACTATCTCTTATCTCTCTTCTCATCACCACCACCACCACCACTACGAGCCATCTCCCTCATCCACCACTGCCATTGCATGAAAAAAAGCAACTCTCCGAATTGAAGGAGCAAACTCACCAAACGTATCGGGAGCAACTCATCAAACATATCAGGAGCAATTCACCAAACGTGTTGCTCCTTACCAACACCGGTCGCCGCCACCGCCACCACCACCACCGGCAGCCGCCATCACCACCGGGCCACCATCACTACCGCCACCACCACTACCACCACCACCACCCCAACTTCTTAATCTCTTCTCTATCTTTGATCTCAGCTCTCTCTTCTCACAACCACCTCCACCACCAACACCAACACCCCCACAAAACCTATACCCTAACCTCTCTATATTTGTCATCTCTCTTCTCACTACCACCACCACCATGGACCATCTTCCTCATCCACCACCGCCACTGCTAGAAAAGAAAAAAAAAAGAAAAAAATTTGCAGGTTTTGGAGCAACTGTCCAAACGGAAGGAGTAACCCACCAAACGTATCGGGGGCAACTCACCAAACATAAAGAGCAACATGTTTGGTGATTTGCTCCTTCCGTTTGGTGAGTTGCTCCTTCTGTTTGGACAGTTGCTCCAAAAACCTACAACTCTTTTTCTTTTTTCTTTCTGTAGTGGTGGTGGTGGATGAGGGAGGTGGCCCGTGATGGTGGTGGTGGTGAGAAGAGAGATAAGAGATACAAAGAGCATGGGGTGGTGGTGGCCATATATTAGATATGTATATATACTCATGTGTATATATATATAGGGAGAGAGGGGTTAGGGTTTGAATTTGGATTTGGGTTTGGGTTTGGGTTTGGGTTTGGGTTGGTGTTGGTGGTTATGAGAAGAGAGAGAGAGAGAGAGAGAAGAGATAGAGAGGTTAGGGTGGGGGTGGTGGCCCTTTGGGGTCGACAGTGGCCGGTGGTGTTGGTGGCAGCAGCGGCGGCTGCCGGTGGTGGTGGTGGTGGTGGTGGCCAGGTGAGGAGAGAGAGAAAAGACCAAAGAGGGGTTATGTATTTCTAATTTACACCAAAGTTGATGTATATCTAATTTACAAAAAGTAGTAGACTGACTTTTAAATACTCTACATAAAAGTAGACTGAATTTTAATTATCCCTACTTCTTTTCTTTTGGCCTTAATTTGTTCATCATTGACGTGAATGCCAAGGGATATTCTTACATATACAATTACTAATTTAGTTGTATCATATAGAGGTGTCAATTGGGTGGTCGGGTTGGTCCGGCCTGAGCCCGACCCGCTTATTTTGGGCCAAAAGCTTGGCCTGTCCTGAGCCAAGGCCCTGTCCATTAGCACCGGTCCAAAGCAGACACCCCCCTTTGGTGTCCATGACCCGTCCTGCTACCTAGCCCAAAGCCTAGCCTGGTCCGATGACTCCCCCGACCCGGCCCGAGGCTTGGTTTTAAGCTTGCAAAAACCAGTGTTTTTTACATTTATAATGACTAAAAAGCTAAAGCCCGGTCCCTAGCCCGCCCCTTAGCCTGAAGCCCGACCTTAGAAGGCCCGGGGCCACCGGTTCGGAGCAGACACCCCCCTTCCCCTCCTAAGCCTGGCCTGGCCTGGCTCAGCCCAAAAGCCCAGTTGGATCCGCTTTGTCCGAGTCCGACCCGACCCGATTGACACCTCTAGTATCATACATACACCAACACCATATAAGGTAAAGTTTGGGACACACCTATTCACACAACTTTTGAGATACAATTCAAAAAATGTGTCTATCTCTCTTTTGTGATGTTAGTGAACCCCACATAACACAGAAGAGAAATAGACACATCTTTTAAATTGTGTGAATGGATGTATCACAAGTATTACCCTATTATATAATAATACCAATAGTTATTGCCACATAACACCTTTAAAGGTTACTATCAAAGTACACATTGTTATAGTGAAGTTGCATTACCAAAATAATAAAATTACTCACTAGTTTAAAATAATAATAAATGACACATAATTATTATATATTGAAACCTAAAATTGATTGTACCATATAATAAAAAAAATTGATTGTATCATATAACCAAAAAGTACATGCATGTATTATTTGAGTAACTTTCCCAATGCCTATTAATAAAAATGTACACATTATTCGAGTTGACCAACATGACCTTTTACAGCTACGTTCATGGTACAAACGGAGGACCAAAAAATTTGAAAAATAATTTTTTTGGGGGTAAGTTATAAGTATGTCAAAAAAATATTATAATGGCCTCCAAAGGGTTCACAAATCACCAAGAAAAAAAAAAAAAAAAACCCATAAATTAAACAAAGAATTGAAGTTTGGGCAAACATGGTCCATCGAGACTCTTTGTTTGTGGGGGCAGCGAGTCCTAGAGTTTCAATCAAACCAATTTTAATCTATAACTATTTTTGATAAATTCTGTGTATTATTTAAATCCTAAATTTTATTTTCAATCAATCAATAATTGAGTGTGAAGCATTTCTAATTGCGTTTTAGTATCACTGATCGCGATTGATGTGAAAAGTCATTTCTATCTTACTCTTGGAATTATTGGTCATTGTTATCTTGTGGAAAATGTTAGTACCTGCTCAAACTTTTATAATCGCAGTTTCAAAATTGATGGAAAGTAGAGATATGCTCAATTGATTAATTTTTTGAGTTACAGTCTAGTCTTATCATGCGAGATAGGATTTTGATTTATAGATTTCTAAATTTTGAAAATTGAAACTAGTTTTAGCTTTTTATAAAAATAAAAACCGAAAGCCACTTTTCTTTTCTATTTTCTTTTTTTTTTTCTTTTTTTTTTTTTATGGCCCAATTTAATTGTCCTTAAAAAATTGGCGACAATTACCTAACATGTTCTTTTCGTTTTGAAAAACGAAAGGATATTTACCAAATATGTTTTCAGTTTTTATTTTAAGATAGTAAAATAAAAATAAGACCAAAACACTGCAAGGTTACAAAACTGGCCCATAGATTTTAGTAAATTTGTAAAACTTTTTAGTTTATAGAATTAAATTATTATTACATCTGGAATCTATTCTCACAATTTAGGTACCTTGTCATTTGAATGTACAAATTTATATACTTCGTAAGTGTGTGATCTTAAAACAATGATTTTCTTCTTTATTTTTATTTTTATTTAAAATGGTATTAGTATCTTTCGTTCAAAATTTCACATCATAATTTATGATAAGGGCTAAATACAAACATAAATTAAGCTTGGAGAGAAAATGGTTAATCAATTCGAATTAAAACTATCCTAGCATGATAACAAAAAAAGTGTTTGGCTTGTCAATCTAAAAAGAAGAAGACAGATAAAGGTGTCTCATTGCTATCACTTGGAGAAAGGGGAAAAAAACTTACCAACAATGTTAGGGTGACAAACATTCTTTACAAACACACTCTATTTATTTCTTGTGTGCCACTGTGGGGTCCATTGAAATTATCCGAATCCCACAATGTATTTGTTAGGTGTTTTTAAAAAGTGTTTGTAACTCAAATATTACTCAAAACTTAAACCCAACAAACTTAAGCAAATAGATTTTGAAGCACTTCTTACAAGCTTCCAAACTAATTTCCACATAAAGTTGTACTAAATTTATTATTTAAAAAAAAAAAATTAATGTTGTACACAAGAAAATTACCAAAACTTGTGCACTTTTTTTTTCTTTTTCTTTTTTTTTTTTTTTTTTGTTTTGTTCCTTTTAATGCTCTATATATGTCGATAGAGTTATGTTAAGTTTCCTAAATCTTAGGGGCGTTTGATAGAACTGAAAATTAAGTACTGAAAATTAAATGTTAAATTTTAAGTACTGAATAAATTAAGCGATTGCATTTACAATACTAAATTCAGTATTTCAAGTACTAAAATAGACTGCATTCAGTGATTATTTTCAGTACAAAATTTTCACTTAAAGTTTTCAGTGAATTTTAGGCTGCCTTTTCAATTAAGTGGTACATTATCAAACGCACTGAAAAGAAAGCACTTAATTGGGTTATCAAACACAACCTTAATTTCGAATCTCAATTTCAAATGATGTAATAGTGGGCCTTTTGAATTTTGATTGGATGATATTAAAATAATGATTCCGTCATTATTGCTAGTATCCAATCTAAATCTAGGGACACACTGCCACATTATTTGTAAATAATTTTTTAAATTAAAAATTTGAGAAGTATAGTATTACTAATCTCGACAATACCATCCATCTCAAAATTGATTTTACAATACCAACTCTTGTAGTGTGTGCCAATTTGTGGTATTGTCTAACTTCTACACTAGTGAAACAAGTTTTCTTAGGCTTTGACGCATGTAGCCTTTCATGACATTAAAGTATGACTAACACTTTTATATAATCACATTTTTGCTCACCATTGTTTACACAAGTGTTCATTAAAATGACATGTGTCATATGTTAGTAATTATATTAATGGTATTAGAAAAATATTAATGGAAATGTAATAGGACACATGTCATCCAATAAAAGTATGTGCGAGTAAGGGTGAACAAAAATGAAATAAGCAAAAATGTAACCATTTATGAGAAATCATAATGCCAGAGCAGTTTTCTTTAATGCCAGAGTAAATTATAACACTTTTTTAATTGTAACGGAAAAATCCGTTAGTAATGTTAGAAATCCATTAGAAAAACTGTGGGTTGCTCTGACATTAAAGAAAATTGCTCTAACAACATGAGCAGCCTTCATTTATATATTGCATATACATACATATACACATATATACACACCAACCAAGTGTCGAATTTCGATCCATGAAATGCATTGTCATTCATGCCCCATTGTCGATTTCCTACTGATAGCTAGCTACAGATAAGGACCTGCAAAGTATACATAACCAACCAAACAGTTCCCATGTGGTAATATACCAAAAAGAAAACACAGAACATTCGATTAAAAAAAAAAAAAAAAAACTTTAAAATGTGAGCCTACTTAACTAAAATAAAATATTAAATTTGTTGTTTGTGGAGACAAAACCAAAGAACTTGGTGATCCGATAATTCATATTTAATCTGTGGCCTCGTAAAATAGAACCCTCATAGACATCAAAACAAGTTCTCTTCAAACACATATACAATATATTCAAGGGAGGAGTTAGTAAATTTTTTTTTGCGGGCTGTCTTAAAAAAAAAAAAAAATTGGGTCTATTTATATATATATATATATATTTGATAATAAGATTGTCAAATTGGGTTTATTTAAGAACAATGTTGTGTTTTGAGTTAATATTTATACACTTTGGTGTCTATTTATCAACAATGTATGTTGTTAAATTGAGTTTGGAATACTTAATTGGGGTGAGTTAGACTACATTTGGGCTAAAATATCATATGTATTAAAAGAATTCTCAAATTTTGGGATAGGCCCAGCTAGACTACATTTGGGTTAAATATCACTTGTATTAATTTTTTTTTGGCTAAACTACATTAATTGGGTTAGAGTATCACATGTACCAATTTTTTCTATTTTCTATTTTATTTTATTTTTCAAATTTTGAGGGACTACAGCTCGACCGAGCCTATTAGTGCTCCTTCCTTGAATATGTATATATATATATAGATTTATATATAAAAATATCTACAAGTTGGTATGCAAATTGGTTTATTTATTCCATTTAATATTGTTACTTTATTTTCTTTTTTCTTTTTTTTTTTCTGCTAAAACATTTAATATTGTTACTTGGACTACTCTACAACTGCTGTAAAGTTGATATCTAAGAAAGGCACATCTGTCTATTATCAGATGGATTGATTAAAATTAATGAAAGTGTTGAGAGTCAAACACAAAAAACAAAGAATTTGGTTGTGATCTCAACATCAAAATCCTGGAGAGGAGAAAGAAGGTTGTGTTCCATGCATGTATAATAGCGTGACGTTAAAAGGTTTCGCTAGGGGACCGCAATCACCAATCAGATGGTGCAGTCAAATAAATATGTCTTATACATGCATATATATATATATATATATACTAGCGTTTGCGCGTGCTATGAACGGATAGCATTCAAAATTTGCTTTTTAAGTGTATATACATTTGCCCACGAGTTTGCAAATTTTTTTTTTAAAAAAGAGTTAAAAAAACATGAAAAAATTGAGAATATATAGTAAGAGAGGCGGTTATAGTGAGTATGAGGGAAGTAACAACAAAATTGTAGGAGCTTAATTAGCATGTATTTATTTATTACTTTTTGAATATTATTTTATTTAAATATATATACATATACAGTCATATATCTATATACGTACATATTGTGTAATAATGCCATGTGGCATCCCAACTACATGGGAGTGCCACGTGGCACCTACATTGGTATTTATTATATATAGATACACACTTTTAGTTTGTGTCATCAATAGGGTTCAAAATTGTTCACTCTTCATCATTTTCTAAAATGTAAATGTCAAAAAATTTGAAGCTCTCTCACGTTTTACATCTTTTGCATTTCCATCTTCTCTATCTATTCCTCTTTCTTTATGAACTAAATATGCATATAAGTGTGAATATTATTATAATTAATTTTGGTTTAATCAAACTTTTTTTTTTTTTTTTTTGGGTAGTGCAACTAGTTCCCACAGTTACGGACAATTACTAGTATATAATATAAGATGAATGATTTCATTGACTCTGATCAAAATCATTCTCACTTTTCACCACTTTCTTCAATTTGAATTTTAAAAATTTTAAAACTCTCCACATTTTTTGGCCGTGTTGCATTTTCCGTCCCTTTTATATCTGTTTCTCTCTAAATGGGATATTATCTAAATTTCTATATTATAAAATTTATTTTTATAAAACTCTGATTAATTTATATTTAAACAAAATTGGTTTAGGTAGTGCCCATATATTATAATAATTAGATGGTTTGTTAGGCATGCCAGTTCTTTTCAAAACTCTATGATTGATGTAATCATTCAAACATGGTTGTCATGAACAATACAAATAAGGCTTACCATAACTGTACACGTCAGCTTGATCTTTTGAATTTTGACCAATAATATGACCAACTGGTCCATTCTGTTTACCTATTAGCTTATGTGTATACCGTCCGTCATGGGCTACTTCCGTTGATTTGTTTAAACAAATTGCTACCATTTTTAAATCTTTATATTAATGATTATTTTATAATTATTTTTCTTTGATAGCTAATCTTGCTTCAGTAGTGGACTGAAAATTCTCTCATACCTAAAACTCTGAGCTGTCTTCAGATGATATATTAACTCAACAGTACTCTGTCCAACTTCTTCAGATATGCTCTTTGACTGGGGTGTCATCGGTCCGATTGGTTTTTGAAGAAGTTTTAAAACTGATTAATTAATGTTTGATCGATTTTGTCGATTTTAAGGTGGTTTTTTTTAATTTTATTTAGTTAATTTTTACACTATAATATTTTGATGAGCACAGCTGATTGATTCGATCCGATTAATTTTGTTGACCCCCGGCCCTAGCTTAAACCTATATAGTTTGTAAGTGATTGGCACTAGAATTTACTATTTAGCCAATTTGTATTTGGGAAAATTTTGCGTCCAAAAGGAAAAAAAAAAAAAAAAAAAAACTTTATGAATTGAACACAGTCACAGATTAAGGCTTAGTTTGGCCTCTATTTTGGTGCTTCTCCTTTTATAAATTACAATTTCATGTTAATTCATTTAGTACCTAGTTTATGAGTTTTGCAAAAATTAAATTTAGGACTTTTTTTAGAGAGTTTTTAAAAGTTCTAGAATTGAGCTTTTAAAAGCTCAATGCTGCTTTTTGTTTCATGATGTTTTTTTTAAAAAAAGTAATGTGTCACTTGTAAAAAATTATCAAACAGTTTAATAATAAATTTCATAAGCTACTTTTAAAAAATTACGTGGGGCCAAACTAAGCCTAATTGCTCTTGAGTCTTGATTAATGCTCCTTAGATTTCAATCAACTTGCAAAATGGTGGCACACCAAGCACAGCTGCACAACAAAAGTCATTGCACATTAAATGATGCATGTAAACATTTGTACTAATATTTTTGTGTGAATATATGTTCCAATAATTTGATGGGTGGGGGCTATGAAGCGCCATTTATACTAATTACACTACCCTTTATTACACTAACCTCACTTGAGGGTTGGTGTAATAACTGACATAAAGTCAATTGTAAAGACATCATTACACCATATGGCCTCATTACTAACGGATATTTCCGTTGGAAAAAGTATTTCTAACGGATATATCCGTTAGTATTTTAGCGTTAGTAATATTACTAACGGGTATATCTGTTAGAAAGCTACTTACTAACGGTTGTTTTTCAACTGAATATTAACGATTTGTCAACAATTTCTAACGGATATATCCGTTAGTAATATTAAAAAAAAATACTAACAGATATATCCGTTAGAAATATGCATAAATCTAAAAAAAATAATAATTTAATTATATACGTCCCAATTATTATTATATATATATATATATATATTTTTTGTTGCACCTAATTAACAACCATATTAATTTATACCAAACACAAAAATAACAAAATTAATCTATATCCAACACAACAAAGCATAATTAATCTCTAAAAAACACACAAAGCTCAATATATCTATAACAAAACAACAAATATAATTCATAATAATCATACCAAGTAGAATCATGAATACTCTACTGTATTATTTGGAATATTCTCTATGAATCCTAAAAATAAAACATCAATATATATAAATTACAAACATGTACTTCCCAATATTCTCAATCAATCCTAAAAATAAAGCATCAATGTATGTACAGTATACAAGCTATATACTTTACACTCCCGTTCTATGACTACTGCTCCATCCCTTTGATGTAGCAAATTAAACCCACGGTTATCACCTATGATTCTGGAATTCTGATTTCTCATATTATATCCTTCATAGATAAAAGTAAACAAAATCTTTCAATGGCACGAAAATATATAATATCCAAACCAAGACATCTCTCAATATGTATATATCCAAACCAAGCTGACATCAAAGGCATTAAAAACTACAAAAGTTGTGATAATACGAAGCTAATGTTGCTTTCTTGCTTATAAAGTAATGAACGACTAGACCTGAGTATACATGGATAATGCTCCCAATGTTCCAAAGATAGAATTGAAAAATGACCAACTAATTTGTGGTTTGAAGGTTTGCTCATAAAAAAGTCCGCTTTAACAATCAAATCAGCATGAGAAATTGATAAAAATCAACTGAATAAAATAATAAATAAATTCTCCAATTCTCCATAGAAAGCAGAAAAGAAAACATTCATCTAATAGCTTAAACAATTAAGCATATGAAAGGTAAACCAATTACAAATTCTTAAAAGTAATATGAATTCCTCAAAACAATATTCAAAGCCAAAGAGTTTCTCACACTAACACTTCATTTAATTGATCTACCTAGGTCTTTCACAGGTCTTGCACGCTCAAACCAGCAAACAAGACATGGAATAGATAAAGAAAAATCTCACAGAATTAATCAGTTAAATGTTAAAAATACAAGCACTTTTTTCCTTGCAAACCAAAGCACCAAAACATGGTACAAAGATAGAAGGGGCTCGGTGATGGCAGCAAAAATAAGGAAGCATTTTGCTTGTGATACACACAATACTTTATTCTCATTGTTCCTAACCTTCATTAATTAAATGTCATTCGACATGTCTATCGACGTCGTTTAGTATCTTTATCCATGCTACATAGGTTTTAAAACAGTATTCCAAGCCCATATCTAACACATCAAGAAAGGATTTCCACTCATGCCTCATTACCCATTAATAACAATTTTCGCCCTCTCCCCTTTTCACCCCTTCCCAACAGAATGGTCTCCATTCCAATTCAAGTAGCACTTTGCATTTAAACATTAAAACACCAAATAAAAACTTTTCATTACCACTAAACCAATACATTGTTGCACCCAAGTTCCTCTAATTCATACTTGGTCCAAATACGTGCAGAGGCAACCAAGCAGATGTGTGTTATAATGGAAAAATTCATGTACGGGGCAAAAAAATAGGTCCACTATGAAAAGGAACTATCTAGCAAACTATGATTGATGCAAGAAACACGATCCTTGTCAATATATAGCACCTCTATAAACAATTGTAATTGACGTGAAGGTTGTAGACAAACGCTAGCAAATTGCTAACTAACATTCCAGTATGGTATATAAGTTAGAACAATCTAATAAGACAATTGAGCAAAAGAAAAGAAGGTATAGATTGCCAAAGATAATCAAATCGTAATATTAGAAGGAAACTCATTATACTGGAAAACAAGAAAATAAAAAATCCTATCAGTAAGGATTGAAAAGCAATGGAAAAAAAATCTAATGGGTGAGAATAGGATCCTGAAAAGCGAGTTGTTAAAGGATATGTGTGTCTGCAATGTGATTTACACTTAACGATTCGTGACCGCGAAGCGTGTTAGTTACAAAGAGTCTAATCATGGGGACAAAACCCATTTCTTACACATAAGGATGTCCTCTTTATACTGGAAAACAAGAAAATAAAAAATCCTATCAGTAAGGATTGAAGTAGAGTTCCTGAAATAGGATATGTATCCTTGTCATATGCTCTCTTATTTTTTGGTTGGGTATTCTCATATACATTAAGTTTTTCTCTGAAATGCATCAAACCTGTCAAATAGTGATTGGATAAGGAGAAAATTATATTTGATATAATGACTAAATCAACCACCTGAATTGGGACCTTCACACATTCAATAAAGTTGTTGAGACGTCCAATTTTCGAGTCCACAGCAACCTGTCTCTTTTTCATCCAGCATTCAATATTAGATTCATTTGTAAAGATAACCTATAGAAAACAATGATGAAGATGATTATCAATTTACGACTAAAATATAATGTTATTAGATATATTTAAAAAAAGTCAACCGACTTCACTGACCATAGCATTATTTTCAAAAACAATATAGAATCTTTCAGTAAGCATTTGCAAGGAAAAGAAGCAAACCAGCTTGTAGCCATCGTTGTACAAGCTCTGCAGCTTCTCTGGTATTGAGGTATACATAAGGGACCAGAAATTTGGACCTGTTCTGGAATGAAAAAATAACACAAGGTTGTCAGACTCAGTCAACTAACTAAAACAAAAACTTTTTACCTACAAGGAGCAAAATTATACCAGATGAATAGATGATTCATTTCTCTAGAACGAGCTAAATTACTAGTTCCTGCGTGCTTGAGAAAGAAAGTGACATTTAAACAAAGATTTTATCAAATTTCCAAAACGTATCAATTCCGGACATAAGTGAATTCCAATTCTACAATCAGTTCGTCAATCACATAAATCATAATGTTGAAACAAATAAATGAAGCACATAGCTTGTATTATAAAATTTCAACCAATATTATTACTAATCGACTTTTGTTTTTGCATTCACTCATTTCGTGTGCTAAAGTTGAAGCAGATACACTTACTCTAAAGGATCCCTACACTCATGTACCTTGGCTGAAATTGAACGTTCACGTGCAAAATGTCCTTCAGCACCATACTTGTAGCATGAACTACGTGAGAATCCACTAGTCGTCTCTCCCTGTGATGTAGGATAGCCCTGCAATCGAGGGGATTTAAGTTTTAACAAAAAAATTCTATGGCAAGGTTCATGTTATGTATGGTTGATACAAAATGTAAAATGAAACATCAAGGGCAGATAAGGCTACACAACAAGAAGACTCAGTATGTTATCGGGAGAAGTCCAGAACAGACACAGCATATATCTTTTTTGTGTTGGTCTGCTCAAGAGAAAACAAAAGATTGAGAAAATTATCCATGTTAGTAGAAAACATATGAGAAGAATTACCCAGGTGGAGTAAGGGTGTGATTGGAATGACAATTTCAAATCAGAGTCCACCACATCCACACCCCAAAACCATAAGGGCAGTATCTGAAAATACTAAAATGAAATAAGGTTGATACCTCGATGAAGCTAGACTGAGCTGGAACCCTCTTGAGTTGAAGTTAGTAGTTCAGCCCCAGCTTTCCCCAACACTTGTTCGAACTAGATCTGATAAGCCAAAAAAAGAAGAGGAAAAAAAAAGAGAAAGAGAGGTTACCCCACAAGAACTCTACCAATTGATTGCGCTGTCAACAGGATTCAACCCGCTAGAAGAACGTGAGTGGTGAAGGGGAGAGAGAGGAAAGAGAGTGAGAAAGGTAGTATCTGATGATGGATTGGAATGAGAGCGAAAATATTAGATGGGGTTTTAAGAATATCATACCCACTGCATCGATATTGACGAAATGATAGCATTTTCCCGCGCTCAACAATTCTGCACATTTTATTTATTTACACGCATACGAAGTTGAGACAAAAAATCTGATTTATGCATACTTTAGTCACAACACCTTTTGTGTAACTAAATCAAAACATATACTCACAATGTTCCCTAATTATAATGGCTAATTCTTTCCCTCAATTTGGCGGCAAACTACATTTTTTTCCCGCCAAAGATTTAGTCACAACCGAGTGTTTATGACAAAAAATGGTACTTTGTAAATTTGTATGACCACCTCTTTATTTTTTAACCTTGATAGTGTCAGGGCGTAGAATAAAAATCACACCACCAAATGTAAAGAAAATAAATTGACGAGGGGAAAAAGGATAAAAAAAATTCACAGACATATTGTTCTTTAACATTAGAATTAAAATTATTTGAATTAAATCACATATTTAAATGTAAATCCCTTACTCACTCTTTCAAAGTACCCAAACAACTCACACTCTATCATTGTATTTAGGCCTTCAACACTCTCTCTTGAATGAACTGAACAATGCAAAAAATATGTTCTCAATGCATATGTAAGTCAACAAACACAAACACAAAATAATTAAAGTAGGTTTGTACATATTTATGGGATGGACCCCATTGCTAGACAGAGTGGACTCTGACCATTCATTTTGGTGTCCCATTACTTGGTTTAGAGGCTAGTAACTGAAATGTATTAACTGAGCAGGAGAAGTAACTACAGAGCAATATGTGATATCCACACCGAGTAACTAGCATTAAAAATTCCCTCAGTCAGAACTGATGGCCCACCCAGCAAACCTATCTCAGCTGTTTTGAATACTTGATTCAGGTTTCTAGTCTATCTAAATCAAAATAAACATTTTAGTGGCTTCTTAGTTGGGTGTACTAACTAGCTAGTTTGGATCTTAGGAAAATTCAAATTTTGACTAATTAATAACTAAGTAAGACCAAGCTCCAGGTCACAAATCTCACACAAGTCAAAAACAAAGTATATCAAACACTGTGTTTCATAAATCCCCCTATACACATCAAAAATGTGTATTAACCATTTTTATTTTTCACTTTCTTTCAGATCAAACATACCCCCCACAATGCAAAACAGTCACAGAGCCTTGGTACTTCGAGCTCAGTAAACAACTAATGAGGATAGGCCAAGTAAACAACTAATAGATGCAAGAGAAAGCAAGAACTACAAACTGTGAATTCCAAAGGCAAATTCCTACCTCGAAATTCAACTAAGACCTAAAAACTAATAGAAATTCTATACTCCATTGAGCTGAATTCACTTATTCATCAGAATTATTATGCATTATTCATATTGTTACAGAAATTTTTTTATCAGAAATTGTTGGAAGAGAAAGATGAGGGAATTTTAGTTGCTACAATTTTGGATAGCAACTAGATTGCTCTAAATTAATACCAAACATGTGTCTAAAACTAAATGGACATAAAATCGAATATAAAATACCACTTTCATCCACTATAATTAATCATATTAGTGTCTTTTCTATTAAACATTCTTGGTGACAAAGAGAGAAGGAAAAATGGTTCTAAAGAGAGAGAAACCTTCCACAGTCACAGAGACCATAACCAAAAAATTGTTCAAAAGTGCCATGGAAGGTGCTTGGAATGAAGTTGTGAACATCTATGAAACAATCCAGAAGTTCACAATGCCAAAATTACAAGAGCAGGGGACAGTGCATTGCACATAGCTATATCAGATTGTCAATATATTTTGAGGGACTACATAGGATTCACACAATTTTAATTTGGGGAGGGGGCGCAAGTTTTATAACTTTAAAATTGGTATGAATTATGTATACTATTTTAGTAATTTGAAAAACTTGAAGCCCTAAATCCATCAAGAATAACTGCAAAATTAGTTCCCCCCCCCCCCCCCCCCCCCCCCCCCCCCCCCCAAAAGAAAAAGAAAAAAGGATAAGCCTTCAAACGTCCAACCCAATTTTCTAGTTATGTCATATCGGCACTATGTGGGGATAAAATCGAATCCCAACTATTAGGAGTAACACTTCTTAACCGTTGCACACACTGGGAAAACCCTCTGTTTTTCTATTGTTGTTGTTATGATCACAAAATGATAAGGCTACTCCTTGTTACTTTTCTAATACAAATTATATTGACATTGTGGCCTTGGCCCACATGGCTCAATAGGAATAATTAATACTTTTGAGTGACACTAGCAAAGCAAAGACCAACCCAATACAATGGGTTATAATCTCATGTCTGTATGGATCAGGCAACACCCATGGTATACCCAACACCACTCGCGAACCCACATGCACTTTAGGGGTGGCACAAGTCCCCTGGATTTTTGAAAATTACAAAATTATATGTAATAGTTTATAGATTTTACAAATAGGTCCTCTTAAATTTCACACAGGCCCCCCCTCTAAACTTCTGAATATTCCAAACTTACATGTAATATTTTACAAGTTTTAGACACATTTTGAAACATTTTCAACGGAAATCACATAGAGAAGAGATATCAAGAATGAATAAAATTCAGCCTATAAAATTCAGTAAGTAGATAGAGAAGAGGATTAGGTTGTTTAGTATGAAGGGGATTCAGATTTGATATGATTTGGAAGAGAAAGATGAGGGAATTCTAGTTGCTACAATTTTGGACAGCAACTAGATTGCTCTAAATTAATACCAAACATGTGTCTACAACTAAATGAACCTAAAATCGAATATTGGACAAACAAATCCAAATGTGGCTTACTTAACTAAAGAGTTGAATTTTTAGGTACATTGAACCATTATTCTGCATCAGAAAGAGTCTGTAGAGTTGTGTGAATGAATGATTATATGCATATGAAATTACAGATATGTAATTAAGATATACCACATAATTAGTTTCCTATTCGAAATACCTTTCCATGCGAACCAAACGTGGCTTAGTCTAGAAGTTTTGCTGAAATGGGTTTCGTCCATGTCTGTCTGGCAATAGGTAACTTAAGTCACCAATTTTGTCTCCACGCCTAACCCCAATAGAAGATGTGGCCAAGTCATGGTTTACCCCTTACAAACTCGAAGAAAAATAATTCAACCAGGATAGTGTCTGTATCACTATGGTTACCAAATAAATGCTCTTAATAACCCAAAATGGATATAGACTACTATATAATTTAAATCAAACCCAAAATAGCGAACAACAGTAGGGAGACATTTAGTTTGCACATAAATACAATTATTTTTTAGAACCCATGTTGAAAAATAGCTGCACATAACCTATTTTTGATATAGCCACTGATCGGATTATTTTAATCCAGAAGATTTCATCACCTAATCACAGGGTTCCTCAATTTGCTCATAAGGAAAATCTGAAACAATCTTCCGCCAATGTGATTGCTAATCTTAACTTGGCAACATCAAATTCAATTTACTTCCTCAAAACCCAATGGAGAATGAAGAACATTCGAAAAAACAACGGGGGAAAAAAAAATCAACCAACACTGTGCTTAAACACTATCACTCTATCAAGTATACTCATTCCAAACCAAAATACAAGAAACACAATGAATCAAAGAAACCCCACAAAATTACCAATCAAAACACTTAATCACACAATTCACCCAATCTTCTTACTTTTTTAGAAACACCCACATAGCCTGTATATAGAGATACAGATCGAGGTGATATAGGGAATGAGAAGAAATCAAAAATCGCAGCAACAGATCGAAGTGAGTTAGGGTTTTGCTGGAAAAAATGAATCAAGGGACAATCTCGGTGCTAACGGGGCTAATGAAGCATCTCGAGTTTGGGGTAAAAGAATTAGCGCTTGATCTGATGAGAAGAAGAAGAAGAAGGAATTAGGGCATGTACCTGTTGAGCTCGGCGGCGGCAGGGAAGCTTGGCGGCAGCGAGGAGTGACCAGATCTCCTCTTTCACAATCTCCCTCTCTCACTCTCTCTCTCGCCTCTTCTGTTCTTCTACGTGAGCGTTTTTGGGTAAAGAATTAGGGCGGCCAGATTATATGTTCTTTTTTCTTTTATTTTTCTTTTTTCTTCTTTTTTGTATTACATTTAATTTCAGTAAATACATTCTAACGGATATATCCGTTAGTATTGTTTTTAAAACCGTTAGAAAAATGAAAGTCCATGTGAAGGGTCATTACTAACGGATTTTTCTCATTTCTAACGGATATATCCGTTAGAAATTAGTAACGGATATATCCGTTAGAAATCTTAAAACCTGTCCGTTAGAAATTAGTCCATATGGTGTAGTGCATCTCTTAAGATTTATAATTTTGTAACACCAAGCTCAATTTTTTTAATGTAAAACAAATTTAGAAAAACTAACAGATATTGATGATATTCGGTAAAAAAAATAATTATAATAGTACCTGAAATTTCAATTTTTTTCATAGCTTAAATTAATTTAAAAAAGTCATACTAATTTAAGTTTCAACTTAAAGTAAATTACATGAATTTGTCGATTTTATATATAGGCCATTTTTTTATAACTTGAAATGTCAAATTTAACTTTCATATAAATTCGACAAATTCATGTTATTTAATTTGACGCTCCGTTTGTTTCGACGTAAAATATTTTTCAAAAAATATTTTGGCATTTCTCGATGTTTGGTTACACTAATAATAAAGTAACCCTTTCAATGAAAAATAATTTACACCATAAAAGGTCCATGTTGTTCTGTGATGGTAAGAAATTTTTGTGGACTGTGGGGGACCACATTTGTGATAACAGCTCCACATTGGTTTATGATTTTGTCTTTACCGATATCATGGAGCTTGAATATATATGGATATATAATAGAAAGAGAAGAAGACAGAGAAAAGGTGGTGACTGTGGGCTTAATTTTGAGAATTTGGGTCTATGCTTTGAGCAAGACACGAGATTCAAACTGTTGGCCCAAAAGTAATCCTTAGACGAGGGTGAATAAGATTACTAACGACAAATGGCAAATTAAAAATAAGTCAACCACAATAACCAATAAAAACAGTAAGTAAAGAGAAAGGAAAAGAAGCACTTGCAAACTGAGTTTTCAAGTGATTCGGCAATCCGCAATCTGCGGCCTACGTCCACCCCTCAAGAACACTTCTTGAGAATTCCACTAAACAATCTTCTTTGGGTGAAGATCAAACCTCTCTTATAAGTTCTTCTTGAACTTCTTTTCCTCTCCAATGAAGAACACCTTCACTTGGAGAAAGGGTTACACCAACCCTTCTTACAACTTATGAGAATGATTGTGAGTTTGAAATACAACTGAGAAAACTCTCTTTTAGAGTAGATGGAAACAATAAATAGCTCTCTTTAATGCTCTCAAGTAATTACAATGAAAAACTAGAGCAAGTAGAATGAATCTCACAAAACTAGGGCTTGAATCTTTTATTGCAATGCATGAGTATTGAATAAAATTGATTAAGTGCCCAACAATCAAATTCAAATGAGTATAAATACTCTCACATTAAAATCAAAATGTTTGAGGTAGTTGGGAACAATAAATGCTTGGTCAAACCACTACAAAAAGAGCTGTTACTATTCTGCACAGTTATCCAGTCGACTGGGCTCGCGATCTAGTTGACTGTATTTCAAATACTTTGAAACGCGCCGACAAAACAATCGACTGAAGGATGGGTCCGGTCGATTGAAAGTCTTGAAGCAGAACCTATATTTTCAGAACATAAACCAGTCGACTATTTTCACCTACGGTCGACTGAACTCTGAAGAGTCCAGTCGACTGTTTTTCTTATGAAAAATAGTTTTTACCTTTTGAATGATTTGTCATGTTTTTAAGCCCTTGTCTTGGAGAAATATTCTAAGTCACTTTACATAGAGTCCTAAGAGAACAATACAAGTGAAATGATCTGCATAATAGGCTTTCATTTGAATATCCATCAAGATAATAAAGCTTTGTTTGGACAAAACAACATAAGTACCCAAGTTCATAGTTTGTTAATCATAAAAATTACTTAAGGTAAAAACCCCTGGGGCTAACAATCTCTCCCTTTTTGATCATGACAAACTACTGTTGGGTGGGTGCGAAAATCACCAATAAAGAGGTATCATCATCTTCCTACAGTTAGTACATAAACAGACATACAAATATCATGAGAAGCAATAATATGACCAGGGTTATGTAATAAAAATCCAAAGACAAGCATGAATGACAAATCGAGATAGGTGACAAAAGACCCAATTTCATATCATTTCAAAAGAAGTTTTAATTACAAACGGGATGTCATAGATACAAAAAGAATGTGTAAGCCTATATTATCCCAAACCAAAACTGTCTATCTAGATATCCATACATAAAAGGTCATCTATCTAGATATCTGCCCATAAGTGATCTATCTAGGCCAAAAGAGATCACAAAAGCCGTCAAATCTGGAGGTGAGTCCGAATCGCGCAAATCTCATCACAAGCATCATCAAGACTGGATTGAATCTGAGCCAAACGACGACTGGACAAGGTGATCGGTCGACTGTTTTGAAGTAAAAATAGAGTAGTGTACTTTAAAAGAAATTTTGGACCAAAAATTTGAAAAGGGGATCCAAGCCTCGAATTTACACAACATCGTCTAGACTAGCAATATCTAACTCATGGCAAATGATAAAAAAATGATCTTGCTGAAGAGGTTTAGTGAAAATATCTGCCCATTGGTGATTTGTATCAATGAAAACAAGTTCGACGTCACCTTTTTGAACATGATCTTTCATGAAGTGATGTCTTATCTCAATGTGCTTAGTCCTAGAATGTTGAATGGAATTCTTGGAGAGACTAATGACAATAGAGTTATCACATCTAAGAGGGATGTGATCAAAATGAAGTCCGAAACCTAATATAGAGAACTTGTGCACAACCGCTACCGGCAGCTATATATTCGGCTTCTGCCGTGGACAAAGCTACGAAATTTTGTTTCTTACTAAACTAAGAGACTAGGGAGTGTCCTAAAAAGTAACATGTGCCACGTGTGCTCTTGCGATCAACTTTGCAACTGACAAAGTCTGCATCTGAATAACTAATCAAGTCAAAGGGAGTATTTTTAGGATACCATAATCCTAAATCAATGGTGCCTAACAAGTATCTAAAAATGCGCTTAACGACTACAACATGCGATTCTCTTGGAGAGGGTTGGAATCTAGCATAAAGACATACACTAAACATAATATCTGGTCTACTAGTGGTGAGATATAACAAACTACCTATCATGCCATAGAAATTTCTAGTATCAACAAGTTTTTCGGATTCATCTTTGTCAAGCTTGAGAGATGAGCTCATGGGAGTTCCAATATGTTTGTAATTTTCAAATCCAAAACTTTTTAATAGATCTTTGATGTATTTAGATTGGTTAATGAAAATGCCCTCTTTGTATTGTTTGATTTGTAATCCAAGAAAGAACTTTAGTTCTCCCATTATACTCATTTCAAATTCATCTTGCATGCATTTTACAAATTCTTCATGCAATTTCTCATTTATAGCATCAAAGATGATGTCATCCACATAGATTTGAACTAGTAAAATGTCATTGTGAGAATGTTTGATAAAAAGAGTTATATCAATCTTTTCTCGAGTAAATCCAAGATCAAGTAAATACTTGCTAAGACGATTAAACCAAGCACGAGGAGCTTGTTTTAACCCATATAAAGCTATTGAGATTTTAAACACACGATTTGGGAATTATGAATTCTTAAATCTGAGAGGTTGCTTGACATAGATATATTTCGCTATAACACCATTTTAAAAGGGCACTTTTAACATCCATTTGAAAAAGTTTGAAATCTTTGTGGCAAGCAAAAGCAAGTAGCATTCTAATGGCTTCTAGTCTTGCTACGGGAGCATAGGTTTCCTCATAGTCTTTACCTTCTTCTTGGTTGTACCCTTGGGTTTCCAATCTAGCTTTATTTCTAACTACAACACCGGATTCATCCTTCTTATTTCTAAACACCCATTTGGTTCCTATGATGGTATGATCATTAGGTGTAGGAACCTATGATGGCATGATCATTAGGCCTAGGAACTAAATTCCAAACTTCAGTTATCTCAAATTGGTTCAATTCTTCTTGTATAGCCGTAATCCAACTATCATTTTGTTCGGCTTTTTTTATATTTTAAGTTTCTATTTGAGATAGGAAGGCTAAATTCTTGCAAATGTTCTAAGAGATGATCAAGTTGTTATTCCTAGACCGGGGTCATCTATGATTTGTTCTATGGAGTGACTAGGAACGGTCTTCCAATCTCTACGGAGGTCATCTCTAATGTTGTCTCTAGGAGGTTCTAGAGGGTGAGAGGACTCTATCTTAGATTCATCTAAAGGTAAAGAGCTTGAAGTGCTAGCTATGTCTTGGCCTTTTTCTAAAATAATAACATCATCATCATCATCATCCTTTCTTCTAAAGGGATTGGCTTCATCAAAAGCTACAGGCATGGATTCTTCTACAAATAAAGTTCTCTTATTGAAAACTCTGTATGTCGTTCTTATTTGTGAGTAACGTAAGAAGATACCCTCATCCGACTTATCGTCAAACGCACCTAAGTAGTCCTTATTATTTAAACTAAAGCACTTACAACCAAAAACTCTAAAATAACTTATGTTAGGTTTTCTATCATTCCAAAGTTCATAGGGAGTATTACCAAGATTATTTATAACAACAAAACAATTAATAATATAACATGAGGTGCTAATGGCTTTGGCCCAAAAGTATTGAGGCAAAGAGTGTTCATTCAATAAAGTTCTAGCCAACTCTTGAAGTGATATATTTTTCCTTTCAACAACACCATTTTGTTGAGGAGTTCTTGGTGCCGAAAAATCATGTCCAAAACCATTTTCATCACAAAAATTTGAAATATCTTTGTTGTCAAATTCTCTTTCTCTATCACTTCTAATATTATTGATGGCATACCCTTAATTATTTATTTAATTATTATTTTTATTATTTTGAGCACTTTTGCAAAACTTGACAAAGTTTGAGTAAGCCTCATCTTTATGAGTGAGAAAAATGACCCAAGTAAATCTAGAGTAGTCATCAACAATTACGAATGCATACACTTTGCCACTCAAGGGTGTAAACAGTCGGTTCGGTCGATTTTTTGGACTATAAAATACACCGAACCGATACAATCGGTTTTGCTATATCAAGAATCATATTCATTTCATTCTTGAAACAATTGATTTTTGCTGACCGGTTTATGTAGCAGTCGATTTTCGGTCTTGCGGTCGGTTTTGAGCTGCTGTGATGGGCCCATGTTTGGGCCTTTTCTGAACTTATTTTTGGGCTATTTGGCATTTTTTATAATGATTTTTTGGGCCATTTAGATCTATAACATATGGTTTTTTTGGGCCTACAATAAGAAATAGACAACATAAGTCTATGTAACATATGTTTTTGGGCCTACAATAGCAAAAATATATCAAACCCAACTTTCCAAGCATAAAAACTCAAAAACATAGTAACTAAAATAATGAAACTTAAACAAAGTTACCCTTTAGGAAAAGACTATCTGGACTAAAGTATTTAAATTCATAGCAGTTACCATTCATAGCAGTTAACACCAATCTCGGCTAGAGATTCACTAAGCAAAATTGATTGAAATAACATTCATACCGGTTACCATTCATATCCAAAAAACTTTTATCATTTAACAATATTTAACACCATAATAAATGAAAATCAACAACTGTACGTAATAAAAATTGGCGAGAAAGAGAGAGAGAGAGAGAGAGAGATCCACACCAACACACACTGTCACACACAATCACAGGGATATATTCAATGGAACAAATGGGGGAAAACCATTCAATAGAAACCATTCAATGGAATAAAATGGGAAAAACCATTCAACAGAAACTTAATATAAGAAAAGAGATATATTCAAAACTGAAAGGGGTATACTATAATACCCTGTATTTTCATATACATGTTTATATAAATAAGACCCTATATGCTTGTGTGAACCCTTGGTGAAGAGTCTTTCTCGATCGATCGAAGTCTTCTCAACCGATCGAACCTTGTGCTTTCTCGAGCGATCGAACATACTTCGAGCGATCGAAACTCTGCCGACCTGATTCTGTGACGTGGACCTTTTTTCAAGCTATTAAACTTCTTTCAATCGATCGAACATTGACCGACTTGTTCTCAATCGATCGAACTCACTTCGATCGATCGATCGAAAGTGTTATCATTCCTATCTTACGTGTTTGCCACCTGCACCTCTAACCCTCCCTATGTATATATATATATATGTTAGTTCGTGTGTATATGTGGGGTTTTTGGCAGTTTAGAGAGTTAGAGAGAGAGAGAGCTTATGTGTGTATTAAATATATATATGTATATAACCATGTATGTGTATGCATGTGTATATATATATACTTAGGGCAGAGAGAGAAGAGAAAAATGAGAAGAGGAGAAGAAGAAGAGGAAGAAGGAGGACACAGAGAGACCAGAGAGAGACAGAGAATGAGAGGAGAGAGAAAGATTGCCGCCACCATAGTCGCTATCGCGCAGCTCAAAAACGCCGCCACCGGACCGCCGGAATGAGGTGAGTTCATTAACTCACTCAAGGGATAATTTTAGGATGCTCGTGGTATGTTTAGGATGTATATTTAGTGACCCAAGACCTTTGTTCGTCTCTGCCGGTTTCTGGGTGGAAGATGATGTTCGAGCGATCGAACTATTCTCGATCGGTCGAACTGCCTGTTGCTCAAGCGATCGAACGACCTTTGATCGATCGAACTTACTTTGTAACACCCGCACCTGGGGAACGGGTTAATTACTTGTTAATATGCATTAATTGGTATAATTAGTGTATAAACGGATTAAGGGGAGGCTTGGACTCGTCCATGTAAAAAGTGTTCATAGAGGGACACTAGTTGGAAAAGTCCCCAGTGAGGTGGGACAGGTTTGGAAGTGGGACCCAGTGAAGGGCCTAAATGACAATATTTGCATTATACATGATTAAATGCATTTATATGAATACATGAATATTTGTTTAAAATGCTTCTATATTATATGATGAAATAGGTGTTAACATTTGGTGATAGCTTGGACACCCAAATAAGGGTATAAAAAAAAGATTTAAAATTAGTAGGTACGATAGCAATTTCACAAAATATGTGGGACCCATGTTGGAACCCATACGAAACTTAGACAAACACTCATTAAGTAATTAGGTAGTTAATGGAATGTTTGGGGGATTTCATAATGAGAACCTTAATAAACTTTGGGGGTCTAAGCGAAAATATGGTAAAAGGTGGTCAAGACACCTCATGCCTTGCATGTGTAGGTGTCTTGATGAGAGAAGAACTCTCATTTTACAGAAAATCAAAAGAAAGAAAAGAGAGATCACCAAGAGAGAAGACGGAGCTCGAGACGCCGACATCGTCTTTTTGCCATTCCGTCGTCGCCGTTCGTCGGATTCACAAATCGAAGCCATTTTCGGACTCGTGGAGGTGAGAAGAACGTTTCTATACCCTTAATTTACGTTTAAATTGCTGGATTTTGGTAGCTCATACTTAACAGTGAGACGTCGTCTACCAAATTCATGTAGGAATCTTGTTGGAGTAGAAATTGAGCTCTAATTGGTGAAATTCAGCACTTCTCTAGCTTAATTTTGGGTAAATCTGTGTATAAGGTGAGTTTTCTATATAAACCAAATGATTGTGTTTAATGGGTTCAAGGCTTTGATGATGTTAGGAATAACTACTTATGCTAGAGGCTATTTTGTTGTTAATTTGTGAATTCCATGTCAATTCAATGAAAATTATATGTTGATACAAGTATATGTGTTTATATGTGCTTATATGTCTATGTGGTAGTCAATGAGCACCGGAAAAATGGTTCATTGTTGGGAGTAATAAGGGTGGTGTAGAGGAAGAATCCGATAAATACGGAAGTCTAAGGAATAGAAGTGGCCACAGGACCAAGGGAGGTCTTCGGGTCTGAATGAACCATATAACCGGTGACTCGGCGACTACGGTTGTGTTTTATGTGTTAAATATAGCATTGCACGTGTTAAACATACAATCATGTTTAGAATGCTCACTAAGCGTAATTACTTAAGAAAACCGTTTTCCTATTTCTGTTGTGGTACATAACAACCACCACAGGTTCGGAACCGTATCCGGAGAGGAAATGACGCGCGTTGGGAGAGATGGGGGGGAGATTTGGGGCTAAAGCATGTGAACTTCATTGGAACTTGTAAAATGATGTAAATTATGGTTACTTTTATGTTAATATTCATACTTAGGTTGTTGGAGATGAATTTGGATCTTAAAGTTGTATTTTGGGAAAGTTGGAAGTGAATTTGGGAACTTTTGTGTAATCTCTCTTGTTTTCTCAAGTGGTGTAAGTTAGTAGTTAGGACTAATTCGGCAAGTCCGAATGGAGTAGTAGGTGTTTTGAACATGCTTCATTTGTGATATAATGTTGGTTGAAGCTTGAGCTTATGTCTATCATGTTTTATGAACTATTTGCTAAGAGTTGAGTTCCAAAGCTTCAAAGCTTGTTTTGATTCAAAGGAGTTGAGTTTATAGTTGGATTGATTCAATTGTGGTTATAATCATGTCATTCATGCCTAGTTGATGTTAAAACATGTTTATGAATGTGTTTGAAAGGTTTTCTTAAAGTCCCAAGAAGCTTGGTTTGGTTTGGGCATGATTTGGTAATGTTTTACAGCAAAATTTAGCAGCAAAAACCATTCTGCAGGAACTCGGATTGATCCGGGTACAAAGGGTGGATCGATTCGGGGTTCTAGAGGGACACTGTGCTAGAAAAATAACAATATGGATCGATTCAGATTTTGTGGGCGGATCGATCCGCCCCTGTTCCCAACAGCCGTCCACTTTTACGGAAATGTGCATATCTCTCTCTAGAAAACTCGGATTTGCGCACCGTTTTTTTTTTGTTGGAACCGGGACTCAAAAACCTATCTTTTGGTATAAAAATTTGATATACTTATTCATGACTATTTTGTCCTTAGGTTGATTGTTGTCACAATAAAGTTCTTAAAGGTGGTTTAATTCATATTTTTTTATTCTTAATTAGTGTATTTTGGGTGTGTATCGCTTTGTTACACGTGTCCTAATCCACTGGGGCGGGTTGGGGTGTGACATACTTTGACTTCAATCAACCGAGAAGACCTCAATCGATCGAACCTCGCAGAACATGTTTATTTTTTTATTGATTATAATACATATTGTTTAGCTGTTTAAATGTTAATCCATGTTTCAATATGCGATATTGTTAATTTAAGAGATAATGCAACACTGTTATAAGATGAAGTGTTTAACGGTTACATGTTGTTGCTATTAAACTGAATAGTAGAATGGAACACAACTGCATGATAATAATCAGAAATGAGTAGATGTGATGAATACAGAGCATGTGGTAATTCTTGTATCTAGAGTATTGCCTTTCACGACATGTGGTCAGCATGCATGGGATATTGGTATGAAGAGATGAGAGAATATGATGAGAAATGGGAACTGTGATTTATGCGGAATGATGAGATATGTGTACTTTGGATCCGTGGGATGGTTAGAGTTCCTAGTACGTCTCTCACTGTTGAAGAGGTCCAGTGATGCATATGCACTGTTGAAGAAGTGTAGTATACCGTTGAAGACGTCCGGCTAGTGCTCTAATGTATTCTCAGATGTGTAGACGACCAGTGAGGATATACACATTGTTGAAGACGACCGATGTGCCGCTTCCATTGTTTACAGATAGGTGGTACCGTGTAGACGACCGGTAACCTATCAAGGGATCGTGAGACTTACTGACTAGTCGAGTGATTCTGTAGCGCCCCGACCCGCTATGGCCAGAACGCTCGCGAAAACCCCGCTAAACGCAAATAAAAAAAAACTACTAAATAAAGTCTATGCCAAAGTTTAATTCCAAGGGCAAAAAGGTCATTTAAAATTTTTTGCCCAAATATAATATCAAAAAGAAAATATTTGAAACACGGTTCTAACGGTTCAAGCGGTGTGTGGTTCCGAGTTTTCTAGAGAAAACTGTGCCTATTTTCGTAAAAGCCAACGAATCAAGGTTTATTATTAATATTATTATTAATATTTTTTTTTTCTACTCAAAACTCTATTTTTTAAACTACCAAACTTCCAACACAAAAGGGATATCTCAACTCACTTCAAACACAATATTTTAGGCCTCTAACACACAATCAAACATCACCATAAACAAATTCATCTTTCTTAGTCCAAGATTAAAACATGGATTTCTCAAGAATGCAACATGTTTCACAAATCTGGAAATTCCAAAACAATCGCACGAAACCATCAACACAATGTCCGTACTAACCTGATATCAAAAATCCAAATATATACCAACCCAACCTCAAACATTTACACCATAAACATTACTCAAATCTTCAACCAAAGTTCACATACATAAATCCATTAACAACTTAAGTTTAATACAAACGTACACAACGACTCGAGACTCATGGCAGTGGCGCCTACACCGCAATACCTGCAAAAATGCCTGTGTGGGTGTGAGCAACCCTTGGCTCACAGCTAGAAAACCAAAATAATGTAATAAAAACATTCAAGTCAACACACAATTCGCATGCAAGTAATTTCTACTAACATGTACGCTAATGCAATGCATTCCCATAAATGTAATGACACACGCACCCGGGCCCATTTCGCTCGGCTCTTTTGGCCGTTTCCAAGTTTCGCTACTTGGATTTTTATCGCTTTCGCTATGCACGTGCATGACATATAATATTCGTGCCATGCTCAATGTATGTATTTCATACAACCCACTTACAATTTCCATTCAACAAAAATATAAACTCAACCAACAATGTCCATACTACGTTATTTTGGTTTCTAGAAAACCCACCTCGAGTCTTTATGAAAATAAGTGCAACGATTTACTCCGCTCGCTCCGGCGGCTCTTTCGGGGCGCTTCCACTTGCCTCTAAACCTGAAATCTTACATAATTAGTTTCTATCGCATATATAGGCTAATAAGCATAATCTATAATCAAAATGACACTTAAATATTGATTTCACAAGCCAATTTTAATTATTTTTAAAGCAGCCCATGTCCTCCCAGATTTCTCACTCAAAACATCGCATATAGCGTTTTCATTCGTGACAGTCCTTCACCTCATTGTGATTCACTTGTCACTCTCTCGTTGTGGTCGTCACCACGCTTCCCTTCTCGGAGCTTACTTCCCTCCTTAAAGGGGATAAATAAATGGTGGACACCACAATAATTTCCATTGACCCAAATAATCACATAAACATTTCATCATGTTTGTACACATCATTTCAACATCATAATCATTCAATACATGCTTTATCATTAAACATGGATTAAACATAACAATTTAATCTCAATACATGAATTAATTCGCTGCCACTGTAATTGGCCAAAATCTCCCACTAGATGACGTTTTATGGAAAAACTTAAAACATGAAAAAGTTTCAGATCGTCGATTCCAGTCAGCATAGCGGGACTTTTGGCAAAAAAATGACATTTACTATTTATTTTTGAATTTACACAAAACAGGGCAAATTCTCACATTCATGGTTTATCCCAATCAATCAATTGTCACACAAACATCTTTAAACACCCAATTTTGGGATTAAAACACTCACCTTAGAAATTCTTCAAATAAACTTCTTATAAGTTGATTTCCAGAAATACCCAATTTCAAACAAATTTCAGATTTGCAAAAATACCCAAAAGTTCTTCTTCAAGCTCTTGAAAGCTTCAAGAACACAACAATGGTGAAACCCCCAATTCACAACCAATCTTTACCCAACTTGAAACCAAGGATCCTAATGGTATATAAAGCATATATAAACACTCAAACAACTCAAAAATCCAACAAAAATCAAACACCCAAACTTTCAATTTTCGGATTTTTTACAAACCCTAAAAAAAACCCATTTTTCAAACTTCATCAAAACTCAATTTTAACATGTAGGATTCATACAACATCATATATATAACCCAAGAATCAACTTAGCAAAGTCTAAACATGAATTCAAACACCAATTTTCAGATTTCAAAAATCAACATCTAAAACCCCCAAATATAAAGAACCCTAGAGAGAGAGACTTACCCACTTGTAACTTGAAATTCTTGCTCAATTGAATGTTTTGATTGTTAAGCTTCAATTTCTTCAAGCTCTTGATCTTCTTCTCTCTTTTCTCTCTTTTTTTCTTCTTCTTCTTTCTCTCTTCTAAACCCTCTAAAGAAATACAGTAATGAGACTAACGTATATCTCCTACAATCTGTTTTTCAACTTTTAAAAATTATGTTTAACACCCCAACATTTCTTAAAACATGCATTTAAGTTCCCAAACTTCCCCATATCGCTTTAGGACCCCAAGATATCAATAATTAACAATATAAACCCCCATTGTACAAATATGAATGCCCCCCAAAAAATAAATAAATAAAATATATATAATTTTCGCATCGCATTCGCTTTACTAATTAATTTAAATTACCCTATTTGGTCCTAGATCTCACAGATTCCGATTGGTATTATTGTATCGACGTATGGATATCAGATTGGTATTATTGTATCGACGTATGGATACGAATGAGAATAAGAACATGGATGCGAAAATGGATATGAATATGAGATTGGTTAGTAAGATGATGTTCAATCGTGGATTCAGCGTCCTGACGTAAAGATAGATGCATAGGTGGTTGCATGGGTTACATGTGTGGATTTGGTGAATACGTGATGAGATATTTATACCATGATCGTTATTATTGCATTCATTTAATATGTTTCCTGCTATCATTGAATTCATGAATAGTTTAATGAGACCTCTGCTATGTTCGTAAGTGACGTCATTGTTAAGAGATTAACCGCATTTTAAGATCCTGAACAATAACAGTGAGGAGTGTTGTTTAGTGTACTTACTCAGCTTTGTATTGAAAGCTGATGGCGTTTGAGCCCTAGACATTCTAATGTCTAGAGCTTGACAAGTCTTGAGGACGGAGACTGATGTTCAGCCAGACTTGGAGCTGAAGGCTTGAAGACGAAGGCATGCGGCTTTGTAATAGTTAATTGGTATATTTGTTGTACTTTTGTTAATTATTGTTATAGGCCTCAGACTCTAAGTCAGATGTTGTAATAGATTTAGTAGACTTTTATAATTGGTACTTGGGCATATGTTGCTTTCAAACATTTTATATTTCCGTTGTAGCCTCTGATTATGTTAATAAGATATGTTCTATGACTAGCATCCTCCCTATCGTTGTATTGTTGGTTTGAGTAGATGACAGAGAGGGAGAGATCCACACCAACACACACTGTCACACGCAGCAATACACACATACTAAGAGAGAGAGAGAGATAGATCCACACCAACACACATTCGCATAAACACACACATACACACAGTCACCAAGAGAGAGAGAGAGAGATAGACAAATAACCAGACCTCGTTGTAGTGAGGTGGAGGTGACAGTGACATCGGTCGATGCTTGGTCCCGGTGGTATGACTGGTGACGGCATCGCCTTCTGGAGGTTGGGCGTACTCTTAGTCTCTCTAAAATTCTAAATGAGAATGAGGGAGGCTACTAGGGTTTCAAATAATAAGAGGTATTTGTATATCTAATTTTATATATATAGAAAGGTAATATTCAATAGATTTTTGGTCAGTCTTCAAAAAAATCATGCAGACACCGAAAACCGAACCAAAATAATTAGTTTTTTAACTTTAAAAACTGCGAACCGACTACATATACTGAAAACAGACCAAAACCAACTGAACCGGTCGGTTTCGGTCAGTCGGGGAAGTTTTTTGAAATTTTCTTATAGCCCTACTTGCTACATGATTAGGACCAAATAAATTCATATGAAGCAATTCAAGAGGCCTACTAGTAGAGATCTCATTTTTTCTTTTTAAAAGAACTTTTTGTTTGTTTCCAAGTTGACAAGCATCACAAATCTTGTCCTTAACAAATTTTGTTTTAGGTAAGCCTTTAACTAAATCATTCTTTGATAAATTTGAAAGGAGATCCATACTAGTATGTCTTAAATGTCTATGCCAAAGCCAATTAGTTTCACTCAATACGGCAAAGCATTTAACATCTTGAGAAGAAATATCATTAAAAATCAATAGTATAGACATTTTCATCTCGATATATGATATATAACACTTTATCATTTTTAGCATCCATAATCATGTAGTAGTTTGATTCAAACATAACTTTAAAGCCTTTATCACATAATTGACTAATGCTCAACAAGGCATGTCTAAGACCATAAACCAATAACACATTTTCAATAGTTAAGGAAGAATTCTTACCAATATTACCTATAACAATGATTTTTCCCTTAAAGTTGTCTCTGAAGGTGACGTTTCTACCATCCTTGGGAGAGAGAGAGAGAGAGAGAGAGAGAGAGAGAGAGAGAGAGGAGAACTTGGATTTATCTCTGGTCATGTGTCTAGAGCATCCACTATCCAAGAACTATTTATCCTTGCTTGAGGATTTTAAGCAAACCGATAAAACAAGCTTAAGTGGCCCTCTTTGCTACCCAATATTCGTTAGGTCCACTTTTGTTAGCAAAGGGAGGTGTGGTTCCCTTCTCAATCCAAACCATAGAGTCCTTTCTCCTATTTGGACATTTGTAGTTCACATGTCCCTTTCTCATGCATAATGACAAGTTACATGAGGATTGAAATTGCTTGAAGTGGATCCTTTTGAAAATATGCTTTGATGAGAATTATTTGAAGAGCTTGTACTAGTTGAAGCATTACTAGAAAATAAATTGTTATACTTCTTTTCCTTATAGGTGGGATTGAAACCCAATCCCATGTTCCTTATACTTCTTTTCCAGCTTTATCAAAAACACATCTTTGTTTTCCCAAAAGCATGTTCAAATTTTCCTCTTCATGAGTGAATTTATCTAAAGTCTTAGTCAAGTCTTCATCTTGTTTCTTCAACTCAACATTTTCCTTTTTAAAATCATTTGTAGGAATTTTTCTTGAAGAGAGCATTTCATTTTCTTTTCTCAAAGAATCATTTTGTGATTTCAATTCACTAAGTTCATTTGAAAGTAAGAAGAAATTCTTTTTGAGAGCTAGGTAGTTGGTTCCTAAGTTTTCTAATTCCTCATGCAAATCATCAAAAGCATTTTGAAGTTCATCATAGTTATGAGAATCATAGCAAGAATCGTAATTAGAGTCTACCTCATCACTTTCATGTGTCATGAGACAAATGTTTGCAACTTCATCATCACTTGAATCATTTTCGGATGATTCATTGTCGGAGTCATCCCAAGTTGTTGCCTTCATTGCCTTCTTAGCTTTTTGCTTGAAGTTCCTCTTTGATAATGGGTAATCAACCTTGATATGTCCCGGCTTTTTGCACTTGAAGCAAATGATTGGTTCCTTCTTGACTTCATTTTTTTTTTGTCCCCTTCTTCCAAAGCTTTTGTCTTTCCTCAAGAACCTCTTGAACTTGCGAGTGATCATGGCCATTTTATCATCTCCATCACTATCATCATCTTGGTCATTTGAAGTTTTTAGACCCAAGTTCTTCTTCTTGTCTTCACTGTTGAAGACGGCCAATTCCATTTCATGAGTGATAAGAGATCCCATGAGTTGTTCAATTGAAAGCCTCGCAAGTTCCTTTGCTTCTCGAACCGCCGTGACTTTTGGTTGCCAAGTCTTTGGTAGAAACCTAAGCACATTCTCAATCATTTCTTCATTAGGATACACTCTACCAAGATTTTTCAAACTATTAATAATAGTAGTAAAACGAGTAGACATTTCACTAATAGTTTCATTAGGAAGCATTTTGAACATTTCATATGATTGAACAAGTAAGCTAATCTTAGACTTCTTGACTTGGTTGGTTCCTTCATGTGTGACTTCTAATTTATCCCAAATTTCTTTAGCCGATTTTACAAGAGGAAATCATATTGTACTCATTTGGGTCTAAGCCACAATACAAGAGATTCATAGACATAGCATTCATTTTAATGAGTTCTTGTCACTATCAACTTATTCATCTTCCGTTTTAGGAATAATGTCGGTGCCTACGGTCTTAGTGGGAACATAGGGTCTTTTGACTACGATTTGCCATAAATCGAAGTCTTGAGCTAGAATGTAAATTCTCATCCTATTTTTCCAAGAAGCATGGTTTATTCTATTAAAGCAAGGAGGTCTTTTGGAAGATTGTCCCTCACTATAAGTGATATTGGCAGTAGTGTTTGCCATGTGATCTTAACTCAAAGATATGTTAAATCAATACAACAGCCCTTACTCTGATACCAATTGTTGGCCCAAAAGTAATCCTTAAAGCGGGGTGAAAAAGATTACTAACGACTAATGGCGAATTAAAAATAAATTAACTATTATAACCAATAATAATATTAAGTAAAGAGAAAGGGAAAGAAGTACTTCCAAACCAAGTTTTCAAGTGATTTTTTAATCGTACTGACCTTAGGCAGTTTCCGAAGGGAACGCAGGCACTACTATATATTCAAATATGGACTTCTCTCTTAGAATCTGCAAGAAGCTAGGAGGCCTTATTACACTCAAAGAATAGTAAAGAAAGGAAGCCATAGACTAACCCTAAGAAAGAAATTTCTCTAATAATAAGATAAGCTTGGGTTCCAACCCCCCTTTAAGAGATAGGGCAATCGTCCTATGAAATCTATGGTTATGCTTTTCCCATGGCCAGGAAGGTATTGGGTTTGATACCTACAGAGTTTCGCCGTGTTGTAACAGAGACACTAATGTCTGGTTCGACAATCCGCAATCTGCGGCCTACGTTCACCCCTTAAGAACACCTCTTGAGGATTCCACTAAACAATCTTCTTTGGGTGAAAATTAAACCTCTCTTACAAGTTCTTCTTAAACTTCTTTATCTCTCCAATGAAGAACACCTTCAGTTGGAGCAAGGGTTACACCAACCCTTCTTTACAACTTATGAGAATGATTATGTGTTTGAAATACAACTGAGAAAACTTTCTTTTAGAGTAGATGGAAATAATAAATAGCTCTCTTTAATGCTCTCAAGGAATTACAATGAAAAACTAGAGCAAGTTGAAAGTGCTTGAATCTATGATTACAATGGATGAGTATTGAATGAAAATGATTAAGTTCCCAACAACCAAATTCAAATGAGTATAAATGCCCTCTCATTAAAATCAGATCGTTTGAGGTAGTTAGGAGCAATTAATCCAATCAATTGGGCTCGCGATATAGTCGACTGCATTTCAAATACTTTGAAATGCGCCAACAAAACAGTCGACTGAAGGATGGGTCCGGTTGACTAAAGTTCTTGAAGCATAACCTGTGTTTTCAAAACATAAACCAATCGACTGTTTTTACCTACAGTCGACTGAACTCTAAAGAGTCCAGTCGACTAGAGAAAAGATCGAGTCGACTGTTTTTCTTGTGAAAAACAGTTTTTATCTTTTGAATGATTTGTCATGTTTTTATGCCCTTGTCTTGGAGAACCATTCTAACTAACTTTACATAGAGTCCTAAAAGAACAATACAAGTGAAATGATCTGCCCATTAGGCTTCCATTTGAATATCCATCAAGATAATAAAGCTCTATTTGGACAAAACACTAAAGGTAAACATAAGTACCCAAGGTAAAAACCCTTGGGTCTAACACAAACATTAGGCAAAACTCAAGAATATGATTTTTGTGGAAATTTTTTTTAGTATTTTAGCGAAAGACAGGAAAGCATATGAAAAAAAAAAAAGTTTACATGATAATTTTTTTCCTGGAGCTTGGGTTGAAACCTAAACTAGTCAGATTTTCTTGAAATTAATTTAAGTTATAAAAATATGGCATTTCAGTAGTTGTTATTATTATTATTATTATTATTATTATTATTATTATTATTATTATTATTATTATTATTATTTAACTAATATCATGAATATCTATTAGGTTGTCTAACTTTGTTTGCGAAATGGAATAAGTTGTTACAAAGTTATAAATTTCATGGGATGTCCTTGACTTTTTGTCAAACTAATGGGGCTAGTTGTTATTGCACCAAACCTCAAGGGAGGTTGGTGTAATAAATGGTGGTGTAATTAGCAAAAAGAGTGGTGTATTAAGCCCCACCATAATTTGATTTACATTTTTTTTTGTTCAACAATGTGTTACTTATTGTTCTTGAATAAGAACAAAAACATCCAACATATACATATACTCCGAATAAAGCTTTGATTCCCCTTTGCTTCGTAAAGGCTTTGGCAGTTTTACCAAATGCAATGATACCACAAATGAATGCTATATGCATGTTAAGAACTAGATTTGGTATTCAAATTTTCAAAGCATATCATTGCGGATCAAACTAGATTAGGTGACTAGTCTATTTGTGAAAATTTGACATGCCCTCCATTTTGTACCATATGTTGTTTTGCTACCTCAGTTTTCAAAAATGGTTCCAATTTCTCTGGTGTGTCAAGGTAAAATCAGGACTATTGTAAATAGTTTTTTGCAATTTCTTATCAATATTCTTGGAATGTCTCTGTTTTTATTTAAATTTTTTTGACTCGTTTACAAGTGAAGATGATTTTGCAATTAAAATTGGGAACAATTCATTTAGTAGTTGTCACTTCAAACATACACTTACACAAAACTGTCAAAGAGCATAAGAGTTGTAGCACTTTCTTGAGTAAATATTTGATACTACAGGATACCACGTCAATTGTGGTAACCTACTAATATACTCAGAGATTGTTCTCACATGGGAACAAGTTTTTTTGTCTAAAACTAGGGGGAACAAAAGCATGAATCGATAAATGATGTGATTGGTTTGTGATACCATGCCACGAAATCACTATGGTTAACATAAATTTCTCCACTTGCTTCTATTGTGGGTCTCGTTGGCAGCTTTCTTTCTTAGTTGACTCAGTCTCGAGCTACTCTACAGACAGTTTTAGTTGGGATAGGAAGGTTTACAGTACAGGCTATGCAGCTAAAGAAGTTTGCGTTTCCTTAATTTTTCATGTATTTTCTCACTTTTGCTCTACCAACCAATGCAATTATCTTATGCTAAGCATTCAATTGGTTTATGTATGACAAGAGAAAGAAATAGAAAATAATAAGAATAAATTATTATTTTTGTTGTTTTGTTACCAAGGAAAATAATTAAAAAAGTATTAAAGAAAACAATAGTTAGGATGAAAAATAAGCTTGTTCCCATTAGAAGGGTTTTACAATGCAGTTAAATAGATCCTTTGTAATGTTTGGTCTTGGTTCATTTGGAGACTTTCCTCATTCTGTGTTGGAGGATAGCCACCATATGGGCAGGGCCGACTCTACCTTATGGAAAAGTAGGCCACCTCCTATGGCCCCAGAATAATGCTACACCTATACCCACTTCACACCCAAATGCTCACACCCTGATGTGGTAGCTGAGGTGGCGAATGGGGCCCACTGAATGTAAACCAATTTTAGCCAAACCCAACAACCATAGTTAAACCAAACCACCCACCCCAAATTAGACCAACTTCTCTCTCTACTCTCTTTCTCTCTCAAGAACACACAAATCAAACCCAAATTAAATCACCACCACCACCACTAGCCATCACCGGCCACCACCACCAGCCATCACTGACCCAAATTCAATTTATCTTCGCTCAATTCGACTTTCTTAGCTTTATAAACCTTTGAAAGACATATATTCATATCTAATGTATTGTTGGTTTTGTTGGGTAATCACGGGACATGGGTGATTAAAACAGTCTCCTCTGTTGTTGGGGCATTATGGGTATTGTTCTTGGTCTTCTTTTTACCCTTTCGTGAGGTGTTTGGTCTACACATTGTTACTGTTTTGGCTCTTCTTTTTTGATTTCTTGATTGTTGTTGTCTCTGATGCGATCATTCTCATTGGGGGTTGTGCTGCTGGTGTGACTTGTACTTCTTCGTCTTCCAATTGTTCCTTTTTCGATGTCAACAACGAAAGTTGTTTCTATTTCTTTGGTGGTGGGTCTTATTCGTCGTCTTCGAAGACATTTGTGAATTTCGGCGAATCTTTGGGGTTTAGTTCGTCGTCTAGGGTTTTATGGAGTTGTAGTGGATGTGGTGGTGGTGGTGGTGACACCCTCTTCGGTGTGTGGAGGTGGGTTGACGGCGATGCTGTTGTTACTGTGGTTGTTGGTGTTGTTGGAAGAGTTGTCGCCATCGTCTATGTATGCTGCCCGAAGGGTATCCATACAGTACAATTTAATTGATATGTAGATATATGAAGTACAGTCAAACCGGTGATGGCTAGTGTTGGTGACCGATGATGGCTGTTGGTGGTGTTGGTGATTCAATTTAGGTCAGATTTGTGTGTTCTACAGAGAAAGTAGAGAGAGACCGAGAGAAGTGGGTCTAATTTGGGGTAGGTTACGGTTGTTGAGTTTGGTTAAAATTTGTTTAAATTCTTGTGGGCCCCACTCGCCACCTCAGCTGCCACATCAGGGTTAGCATTTGGGTGTGAAATGGGTGTGGGTCTAGCATTACTTGGCCCGAATAAATGTGTCTATCTCTCTCATGTGATATCAGTGGACCCCACAGTAACACATGAGTGACATAGGAGAGAGATAGACACATTTATTAGGTTGTGTAAAAACGTTGTGTGAGTGGTTGTGTCCCAAGTATTACTCTATTTTTTAAGCCCCCAAACACACTCTTCTTGTTTTGCTATTAGTTGGAACTTTACAAATTACAATTGACAATCAACCATTATTATAATTAGGTTTTGTTTGGTTCACTGCAGGGGCGGAGCCAACAAGGGGCCATCTCCCCTGTATTTTTTTAAATTCTACTTATAGCTTAGGTATTTTATGAGTTTTGGAAATAGGCCCCCTTTAGAATTTTGAAAATTATACTTTTAGCTTAAGTATTTTATGAGCTTTAGAAATAGCGTGACCCCCCCTCCCCCCTGAATTTTAAAAGGCATCCTATCCCTGAATTTTAAAAGGCATCCTATGGTGATTAAAGTTTAACCAAATAGACCCAGATTATATTTTTAAACATCACATTTCAAAATTAAAAATCACATATTTTACCCATAAATGTGTGTAAAAATAATTTTACATATTTTCTCCCTTTCAATATTTTTTGTGTCCTATATCAAGACCAAAAGAGACCCACTTTTTCTTTTTTGTTGTGACATAAAATCAATTCTGCACATAACATTAATTCTACACATAATTATGTATAAGTATACCAAAAAAAAAAAAATCGCCTCAGGGAACCCAAACTCCCCTATAGCCTAGGCCCCCCTGGCCAAAATTCCTGGTTCCGCCCCTAGTTCACTGGGTTAGTGACGAAAGCAAAACGAAGGATTAAACAAAAAGAAAAAAAAATACCTTGTATTTTTTCTTGTGTTTTCCGCCAAGCTAAGATATTTTTTCTTGTGTTTCCAAATTTATTTATCACTATATTTTCTCGTCTTTCCTATTTTTTCATTTTCCTTACTTACCAAATAAAGAAAAATATTTTTCTTATAAAAACCCAAACCTCACAACTTTCTAAATACCTATAAAGCTTCATAAGAAAAGAAAAACTACGATTGTTTTTGTACAAAAAATCCTACCCGAGAAAAATACATAAATGGATCAAAAAAAAATGACACGGGGTCGCTTCTCCTGAACTCCCTCGTCGCCCAGCTATACGGGGCCTCACTTGAAGACTCACCTAAGGCCCCTAAATGGTCAGGGTCGGCCTGCATATTGGCTAGGTTTTGTTTTTCCCTCCTTTTTAATGAATGGATGTTTGTTTAGGGGAAAAAAAAAAGAACAGAAACTACTCGGCTTCTCCTTTCACGGTCCATTTGCAAAAGCCTAGACATTTCTTTTGCTGCAAAATCTCTATCACATGACCTATCAATTAGTTCATCACTACAAGCCCATGGGCCAAACCCAACAATGATTCTGAACCATTGATGAAGTACAAGTACCTATTGTAGTTCATGTGCTCTGTAGCAAAAGTAGCCCGCGTCAATGCAGGGGCGGATGCACATGGTGGCAAGAGGGGGCAACTGCAGGGCGGATGCACATAGAGGCAAGAGGGGGGCATTTGTCCCCCTTTTAACTTTTCAAAGTTATTATTTTATCTTATAAATTTTACACATTATTCCTTTTTATCCCTTAATTGCGCGCGTGCGCGCGCGCGCGCGCACACACACACACTCGCCCCCAACCCCCCCTCATTTTCAAAATCACTATTTTATCTTATATATTTCATACATTAGTTATTTATGCCCCTTAATTGCTCCCCCAACTTTTCAATATAACTCTTTTACCTTACATATTTCATACTTTATTCATTTTTGTCCCTTAATTGCCCCACAACTTTTGAAAAAAATAAAATAAAATACTTCTAAGCTAAAAAAAAAAAAAATTCGAATTCGGGTGCTACCTCTGAACCCCCGTATAAGTTTATGCCCCCTGTGCAAAACTTTTGGGTCCGCCTCTGCTTGCATGTTGTATGTATAAACAATATATGTATATATATACATTCCGCTTCTTGTGCGGACGTCTGCAACTTAATAAGTTGCGGATTTCTGTTTCCAGTCATTGGATCCAATTTTCATTAAAGGTATTGTAGTAATTTCACAGAATCCAGTGACTAGAAACTGAAGTCCGCAACTTATTACATTGCGAACGATTGCACAAAAAACGGACTATATATATTCATATATACATATATATATATATATATATAAAGTATTCTTATTAAGTTATTCCCAATGAGAGTTAAAGGCTATAGAATTTAAAGTAACATATGGAGTTTTGCCAACCACAGTTTACGATCTCATGTACAAAAAGATCATCTTTTAACTTAAAAGCATAATAAAGCAAGACTTGTTTTTGTAAATGAGTACAAAATCGTTACAAAGAATCTTTTAAGTTGGTTTCTTTTTCTTTTTCTTTTTTTTTTCTTTCGTTTTTTAGCTGAAAATGATATTCATTAGAAAACGAAAAGGAATACAACCAAGAAGTACTGGAGGCCACTTAGCCCTCTTGATTCCATTTCTCAATCTACATGAGGAGGGTTGTCTTCAAGCATGATGGACCCCGAACAATGCCAAGCAGAATGGACCTCTTCAATTATCATTTTCCTTTTCACATTGACCCCCTCAAATGCCCCCTCTCTCACGTCGTTGAGGGAGTCAATTTGTTGAGAGTTTTTTTTTTTTTTTTGGGATATTAGTGAAAGTGGACAATACATAAGGGGTGGTGTCTATATAATTCACCCAATACATTTAATTTTATTGTGTTTGTATTCCAAATATCAATTTTCTCTCTCCACAATTGAAAGTTTTCTTCACACACACAAGTGGTGTGAAAAGACTAAAGAGTCATTTTGTACAAAACTCAGGCTTTGAAGAATTCAACTCTGCTAAAAAGAATATACAAGACTATTATTGATACCATTATACAATGTTTGTATCTACAATATTTTGCAGACATATTTGATAATTATTTAGGTTTCTCAGTTTTCTTAGGAAAATATATGAGATGCCATATGAATGCTAGAAAGGGAATGTCCAACAAATTTTCAATGCTGGGCATTTCAAATAAATCCCAATAATTTTCTTCTTCTTCTTCTTCTTTTTTTTTGGGTTCTCCCAAACAAGTCCCAGTACTTAAGGAAGCAATAAGAGGTTACCCAATATTCCCAATTCCCAAATATGCCAATCGACTAAGCTTAAAAATTACTTTCTACAACATGGTTCATCTTCATCACTACCTCTCTTAAGTCTTTTTATAATGTACTTCCTAAGGACAAAAAAAAAATTTATTTTGACAGATGAGAAGATAATGTTGAAAAGCTAAATGTTTACTTCACGTCATCATCAAACTCTATAGTTAACAATCATTAACGTTAATAGGAAGGAAAAGAAAATTTAAAGAGAAATTAGTGTAGTTTACAAAATTCATAAGAAGACAATACATGGTTCAAATGCTTAGTATCGTTAGCTTGGAAGGTTAGGATGTAATGTCTCTAATTCAACATATAGAAGTATGACCAAAAAAAAATATATATATATATATATATATATAAATATACATATATATATAGAAGTAGAGTTCTTTAGGATTTAAATATACATTTGTCTATCTGCCTCTCTTGGTTTGTGCTTGTAAAACCTATAAAAACAACTAACTGTACATGATGGTTAAACTTCAAGCCATAAGGGGACGCTTGGATATTTTGGGAGATTGAACATTTACCCCATTTAATTAGATTAAATCCTAGACTAAGAAAATCACCCAATGGGATATTTAGTGGCTCAAGTTTTGGACCATTTCAAAACATCTCAGCATCTCCCATTTATATCAATTATGCATCATAAAAAAATCTTACTCAAAATAAGTTTAGATCAAACTCCTACATGGTAAAAAAGGTTCTACGAAATGCTCAATCATATAGAACCGAACCGAACCGTTGCACTTGTGAAATCACTTCCCTAATCCCACAGTTATCATAATCGAATCAGACAATAACTCGATAACACCAGTTGAGCAAACACCAGTTGAACCTTCATACCATATTTATTAGTAGTTTTTATTTTGAAAAAACAGATTTGGTTATTTAGTGGTGATAGTAACATATATCACAATAATAGATACATTTTAGAGTCAATGTTTAGATAAATATTTTTGCATAAACGTTTAGACAAGTTAGTATATGTTAATCTGTTAAACTAGCAATATTCCAGTTTAATTGATTACAACGCCTAACCAAAGAAAAAGACCTTGGCCTAATATACCTACTTGCTTATAAATAATCAAAGACTAAGGGCAGATAAATTAGAGGCCTAATCTACAGCTGATATGCCTACGATTTCCCATATTTACATTTCCATACTCCAAACCTATTACTACTTCAGTTGGATTCATAAATATAAATATATAAAAAAAAAAACCTTTTAACACCTTTTTCTATTACCCATAAAAATCAAGCACATCATAAGCATAGCTAAAAGAAGTTAAATTAAAGCAACAATCTGGGGACTATGATAAAGTAGCAAACCAAAGTCTATAATGCTCATTTTCTTTAATATCTCATCCCAACAAAGCACAGAAGCATCCAATTTGTTTATAAGATGAAAAATCCCAAATCAAAATCCACAAACTTACATTATACTCTCTCTCTCTCTCTCTCTCTCTCTCTCATGCCACGGAAGAATCTTACAGATTTCATTTTCAACAATGATAGGGATACACACCAAACGACACACTAAACAACACACTGTGCTTTAAATACATGTACCATGTGCTGTTTGAATTTTTCACACTTTTCTGTGCATCACTTGCACACATTTAAAGCTGGTGTGTCGTTTGGTGTGTATCCCTATCAATTTTGTTCTATTTTAGATCTCCGTTATGAATCACATGACACATAGCTTAGCACCTAAAAAATGAAAAATCATATTAATTTTTCCTTCATCATTTCTCTCTATCCGTACCTTACGCCAACCAAACAATATCTACCAATTGCATCACCTAAAATATTGGGACCACAATGAGTATATATCGGACTACTACACGGTAAAAAGGGTATCTACAAAATTATATAGAACAGCTACACACTTGTGGATTACAGGTTCTTGGCCATTTCGCGCCCCAAAACCAAAGAAAAAGACCTTGGTCTAAAACCTACTTGCACTTAAATATTCATAGACTAAAGGGCATACAAAATTAGAGAGCTAATCTGCAGACACAACACCAGTACGACGCCAACAAATTCTAAAACACTGATGACATGTCGGGGATACACAACCATATTTTTAACAAACTCGTTCAATTTAGGTTCATTTCCTATGTTTTTCTTAAATATAATGCAATTATTATCTGCAAGATGATCAATTCACATTTTCATAATGTTATTGTCTGATATTAAGAGAATGAAGAAAGGGAGACGACGATCAGAGAAGAGAAGAGGGAGAGAGATGCGATCGAAAAAAAGAGGGTCTTGATTAGACTAATATCAGAAAATTATGAGGAGATAAGTGATGTAAAGGTTGACAAAATCAACTCCATTTTAGATTTAAACATGTTAAAAAAACAAACAAAAGACAATATTTGGATCAAAAAAGAGTTTCCCTCCATGTCCCTTGAAGTGTTACGCTGTGTCGATGATGTGTTCGTCTCTAAAAATTACACAACAAAAACAACACATATTTGCCGTGTCCGATTCGTGTCGGAGATGTGACAGGCAAGTGTCGGTGTCCGATACGTATCAGACACGAGTGTCGGTGCTTCCTAGGCAGCTGGTATGCCTATAAATACTTTACAGTTCCACATATTTACACGTCAATACCGCTACCTATTACTTCGGTTGGATCATAAACACCTTTTCTGATTACCCAAAAAAAAAAAATCATTCAAAGCATGGCGAAAAAAAGTTCAATTAAAACAACAATTTGGAGACTATGATAAAAGTAAAAAATCAAAGTCAATAAAAAAGCTCAATCAGAGGCAATCCTCATCTTCTTTAATATCTCATGCCAATAAAGCAAAGAAAGCATCCTGTGGCTAAAAGTGAGCTGCTTGAAAACCACTTTGTTTATAACTTTCAAAGGATCCCAAGATTTAATTCAAGTTAGTTTTACACTCTGGACATATAAAACTTTTGCCTCTAGTCCATCTCAACCGCACTTCTTAGAACCTACAAAACAGTTTTGTAGGTATCACAAATTTCCCATCTGACATGCTCAACCTAATTTAGAGTTCATCTAAAATTAAAGAGTACCTCATCCATATGATCTTCCATGTTATCAAATGATACATTTTTCCATAAATCACTAGGAACATGAAATGGATTAGTCTGTAAGTCAGAAATCTAAGAAGTTCTACACAAAAACTGATAACATCCAGAAACGTGTATGAAGACAACTCAAAAAAAAAAACAAGCATTTTACGAAATTTGGAGAAATTATTCATCTCTTGAAAGACAATAACATGCTTCAATGACATCTACATAGATATTCATTCAAACAATATTAAAAAAAAAAAAAAAAAAAAAAAAAAAAAAAAAAAAAAAACAAACAAACAAATGTCGTCAAAGTATCAAACAGCTTGGATAATAATGAAATGCAGCAACATAAACTGAATGGAACTAAAAATTAATGACTTGATATGGAGACATAAAACCAAAGCTAGCTACATATAGGGGGAAAAAAATTTTAGCAAAAAAGAAAAATTGCAGGTAAGCTTAAGTTCAAAGGCAACTTTGGTACATTAGGCCATGTACCTTCTCACACCCAGATCTCAACTGTATCTCTAATTCGGTCCGATTCCTCTTTTCCCTTTTTAAGGTCATCTCACCCGTCTTCGCCACTTTCATCTTCTTCAGTAGCTCAAATTATTGACCGTGACAGAATGCAACTTTGCCTTCATTTCATTTCTAGATATTTACAATAGTGCGAAAACTCAAAGCTTTTCAGTTTTCACAGATATTTCCTCCCACAAACTGGGATTTTTCAAACTTGGGGAGGAAACTATAAGGTCCATTGCAATTTTCTACAAAATTTACCATCTCCGAGATCCATTGTTAGCTTCAAATCCCCAAGCTCTGCGCCTCTGAGAAACCGATGATAAAGGACTACTTCTGCGACTGATCCGAGAATCAGAACTAGAACTGGAACCAGAAGAACCAATTCCCCCAAAGCAAGCAAACAAATTCCGAAAAACCCGCCTCAACCCACCACTCTCTCTCGCAACACTCCCTCTCGCCCACGAAATTCTCCTCGGAGCTCCATTGTTATTGAACCCACCATCCATTTCTGTATAAACAACAGGAAGCTCGCGCTCGCCGCCGCCTCCTCTTCTCCCTCCCGAAAATCTCCCCACAGCAAACCCTCCACCGGGTAGCCTCCATATGGTTAAACCCACAGCTTCTTCCTCGTTTGGCTGCTGCGGTGTTTCGCTCTGGGGGGCTCGATTTAACTCCACCGTGTCTTCTTGGGTATCGGTGGGCAATTCGTGACGGCAAACAGGGCATGAATTGCGAAGCGTTAGCCATGGGAGAATGCAATCTGAATGGTATATATGCTTACAGGGCATTTCGCGAGCTTCTGAACCTAAATCAAAGGGCTCCTTGCACACAGCACAGTGTGACTCAGATGCTATATGAGACTCAATAATCTCAACTGTAGGCATCGATTCAATAGCGGCCTTCGATGCAGGGGGGTGATCGGGTCGCCCAATTCCATTGACTTCAATTTGTGCCAATTGATCCAAAAGCCGATCGAATCCAGATCCCAACAAAAACTCCGACATACTTGCTGGCAACGGCCTCAATCCCGACCCCGCACCGTCGTCATAATACAATTCAAACCCTCCACCACCACCGCCGGCGACGGCGGCTGCTTCTTCAGAAACTCCGCCGCCATCAGAGGGGCCCCGGAGCACAATTACCGGATTGAACGGCGACCGATCTCCTCCATTTCTTCGGCTCCGGCGAAGGCCCTGACTCGGAATCTGATCCGAATTCCGCCCATTTCCTCCAAACGTATACATCGCCGCCGCGGGAAACCGACGCCGACGGGACTCCGCGAGCCCAGTTCCGACCTCTTCTATGAACCCTCCGTTGCAGTCAGAGCAAACAATAGAATCTTGATCCGAAACCCTAACAACTCGATTGCATCGGTAACACCAGAACGACGACGACCCAGGTGAAGACATCACAACCCCTAAAATCGCCTAGATCCAGAAACGATCAACAACAACAACAAGAAGAACGAGTAAATCCCCAAAACTTCAATTTCTTTCCCTCAAAATCACTCACCAAGTCAAGAAGAAAAAAAAAATTCGAAAAATATATCAAAATTTCCTCCGTGTAGATCCGATAAAATTAACCCTAGAAATGAAACCTGATCTTCAACACAAATCTATTATGTAAACGTCTGTATATTTACTCACAAATGGGAAAAAAACCCTAATTTCACTCACCAATTTCAAGAAAAATCGCAGCTTGAATCAATTTTCCCCAAATCAACAACGATCCGGTGAAATTAACCGTAGAAATGAAACCTAATCTTCAACACAAACCTATATGCATATATGTATACATATATATATATATATATATTTGAGATGAGATATTTACTATTTAGTGAGAAATTGTAAACCCTAATTCACCTGGCGAAGAGAGTTCCGCCGGTAGAGAGAGAAAGTAAGAGAGAGAGGAGGGGGGGAGCGTTTTGGGAGAAGACTGGGTGGTGAGAGAGGGAATAATATAAGGGTGAAGAGTCTTTAACGGCGAAACCGCGTCCACTGAATTAGCGTGTCATCAACGCTCTTCAAAAGTTGGGCAAATTACACTTTAGTCCATTAAACTATACACTTATTTTTAATTGGATCTATAAACTTTTTTTTTACAATTGAGTCCTTAAATTTCAAAATTATAATTTTTTTTTTTTACAATTAGGTCCTTAAATTTCAAAATTTCATTCAATCAGACCCAAATTCTGACGCTGTTAGCTTAAATTATTAGAAATTATCACGTAGGTTGCGCGTAATACTTAGCTATCATATGTTAGGTTAAGACAAACACGGGGAGACTGTGAATGGCTAAAAAAAATGATGTGATTTTGGATATGATTAAATGTAATTTTGGATCTAGTCGAATGTATTTTTGAATTTGATTGAACGCGATTTTAGATTTGATTGAATGTGATTTTTTGCACTATTCACAATCTCTCGTGTTTGTCTTAACCTAACATGTAGATAAACATTATGCGCAACGTATGTGATAATTTCAAACAGTTTAAGCTAACGATATCAGAATTTGGGTCTAATTGAATGAATTTTTAAAGTTCAAGAACCTAATTATAAAAAAAAAAATAGTTTAAGAATCCAATTAAAAATAAGGGGAAAATACCTTTTACCCCTGTGGTTATACCCATTTTCCCATAACACATGTGGTTCATTTTGTAACACTTAACTCACTGTACTACGGACTAAAGTGAGACTATTAACTTTTCTAACGGGGAAAAAAAAAAAGAAATGACATTAATACCCCCAAACCCTTATACATACTCTTTAGGAAAAAATACATTTTACCCCCCTATGGTTACTCCAATGTTCTCATAACCCCCTGTGGTTCATTTTAGTAACACTTAACCCCCCTGTACTAATGACTGAAGTGAGACTGCTGTTAGAAAAGTTAACAGTCTCACTTCAGTCCGTAGTACAGGGGGTTAAGTGTTACAAAATGAACCACAGGGGTTATGAGAAAATGAGTGTAACCACAGGGTAAAAGGTATTTTCTCTTAAAAATAAATTATAATTTAGTAGATTAAAGTGTAATTTGCTTGAAAGTTAAGTGGATGCTTGTTTCAATATTGTTGGTAAGAATTTAAACGGCGTTAAGCAAGAGATGGGTCATGGTTACATACACACACTGTCGGGCTTTTCACCAAGCGGCTCAGGGGGTGAACTAGCCGAGTCGCGCCGTTGGGGTATATGCTGGGTATTGGGAGTAATGATTCGTGCACATAAAATGTGCACATAAAGTGTGCACATAAAGATTTAGGCCATTCATTTTGGTGGGTCCTATGTGTGCAGGGATGGACTCCACAAAAATGAATGACTCAGATCTTTATGTGCACACTTTATGTGCACATTTTATGTGCACGTAGCATTACCCATGATATTTTTAAAAAAATCTATAATGATACGATACATATCATGTACTTCTTTCAAATGCCATATTTTGTTATTTAATTGTGGTGTCACACCAAATCAGTACGTTGACGTTGTAAGACGGGTAGTAGATGTTGTTTTCTTGCTTTCATTTTCTTTTTTGGACAACTGTTTGCTTGTTTTCAAAATTTCAAAGTACCACTGTATTGGCTAATAGGATGTTTGAGTTATGCTCATCAAATCCTGTGTTTAATCATAGGTCCCACTGTATTGGTCAATAGGGTGCTTGGATTATGCTCACTCAACCCTTAAATGTATGAGCAAAAATGCACTCAATTTCAAGTGCATGGGATCTGTATCATAATTACCTGTATCATTCACTGTACAAAATACCTGGTCAAACTAAAAAAAGAAAAAATATATATATTAAAGGCTGCTAAAAAGAACAAAAAAAAAAAGATTAAAGGCTACTATTATTTTCAAAGTAATAATGGTTATTCTTAAATTAAACTGGCTATATGGTAAATTGAGGCTTATACACATAATCAAAATTGATAGTCGCGCCGTTTGACTAGCAATTTTGACATTCAACAATTCTCTAAATGTGAGAAGCAGGCCCACCTGAAAATTTAGGGTGTGTTTGATAATCCAATTAAGTGGGGAAAATAAAAAAATTTAGAACTTTTTTTTTCAGGTGTATTTGATAATGTACCCCTTAATTAAAAAAGTAGCCAAAAATTCACTGAAAACTTTAAGTGAAATAATTCTACTAAAAATAATCACTGAATGCAGTATTTTAAATTCATTCGCTTAAAATTTTGAGTAGCATTTCTTTTCAGTACTTGAAACATTGTTTCCAGTATTATAAATTCAATCGCTTAAAATTTCAATACTTAAAATTTAACACTTAAATTTTTGGTACTTAATTTTCAATTTATCAAATAGACCCTGATACGTCCAGAAACATTTTGTACCTGTCCCACCGCCACGTGGTCAGCGGATAGCCCGGTTAGTCCGGAGTGGGAGCATGGAGCCCACACTTCTGAGGTGTTCGGCTATAACCGTCCGGGATGCTCGACAGCTCGGGAACGAGGCGTAGTGACTCCCCGGTAAGCGCGGAGTAGATGGCGTCTCTCACTGTTTCCTTATACGGCCATGACTCTATCAAGAAAGAATCAGTGGTTGCCTAAACCACTTAGGAAACTCTTCTAACATTGTACAAATCTATTGCGATTAGATTAGGCTTCCTAATCTAATCGACTTACCATGTAAGGGTGGACTCTTACATCTATAAAAGAGCCCACCTATCCTCCTTAGAGGGGACCGAAAAAGAATCTCTCGGAGTACACAAGCACTTACGAGGAGAACTCACCACTTACACGCATACACCCGGTCGGTATTACTGGTAGTGCTACCCATCATTGTTGGCTCACCAGGCCCGCCGGTGATTTGCTAGTAAGAAGCGTCTAGACGCACACGTGGACGTAGGTCACCTCATTAACGGGACCGAACCACATACAAGTCTTCTTTGGTTTTATTTTCTGTCCAAATTACTCTTACCAATTTTCGGCATCATCAGTTTGGCGCCGTCTGTGGGAAACTCGACACAGTTTCCTCATCAACAAAAATTTTTGACTGATCGACATGCTGCCGAAGAAGGGCAAGAAGACCGCCGATTCAGCCGGTCAGGAGGACCTGCAGATCGAGCCTCGGGTAACCTCCATGGCCACCGAACAGGTTACAACGGCGCTGGAACAGCTCTTGCAAGGTCAGCTCCGGACACAACAGCAAATAGAGGCGCTTATGGCCCAGCACGAAAAGGCGGTTGGGGACCATGAGAAAGGCCCTTTGTCGGAGAAGCGGCCTGAAAAGAGCGCTCCCAGCCAAAGGCCCGCTCGAACACGCGAAAAAACCCGATCTGCTCCAGTATCCCAACCAGATCGCGAACGTTATCCGGAGGGAGAACGTAGCCAGGCCACCAAGCGCTCGCAGAGAGGACCTCGGTACATTCCTCGCCGAGCGCGCCGAGTGGAGGACGCCAGGATCCTCATTGAGCGGCGGCGAGCTGCGAGGGGAGAAGCGCCCGGACGTAAAGCCCGGGAGTCAGTCGATGATCCACCCGTCCTGAGCCGGGGGGATCTTAGGCATAGACTATCCCGGACCCACAGCCGAGTGTTATCCCCGAGGTCGACGCGCTTTGAGGATGAGGCCTCATCACCCGACCCTACCTACCGCTCTGACACAGAAAAGAGGACCGGGCACACTGACGTCAAAGCCCAGGTCGAGGAGTTGCAACAGCAGATTGAAAGGCTGAACCGCGAATCCGGCCACGACCTCACAAATACAAAAACAGAGTCACCCTACACTACTCGGGTGACGCAATTTCCAATTTCGCGGAAGTTCAAACCCCCTCACCTCAGCTCATATGACGGCACGGGGAGTCCGGTGGACCATATCCGTACTTATAAGGCACAGATGGCACTGGTCACTACGATAGACGAGCTGCTGTGTCTGGCCTTCCCTAGTACTCTCAAGGGATCAGCCGCACAGTGGTTTCATGCCCTGAAGCCCCGGACTGTTGACAACTTCAAAGCCCTCAGCAAACTCTTCATCAGCCAGTTTGTCGGGATGCTAGACCGATCCCAACCAGACACCCAGCTGCTAGCCGTCAAGTAGCAAAAGGGTGAATCTTTAAGGGAGTATGTGGATCGTTTCAACCAGCAGAGGCTCCTGATCCGCAACCTCAACGAGACGGCCGCAATCATGGCCTTCTGGTCAGGAGTTCAACACACCAAGGTGGCCACGTCTTTTCATCGCAATCGACCGGCAACCCTGGTGGAACTCTCGGAAAGAGTTGGGAAGTATATAGACACCGAAGAGTTTTTGAAGGCAAAACGCGCCAACCAGGCGGGAGATGAATCTCCAAAAGCCAAGCGCAAGCGCGAGGGATCAGAGAAGGGCCCGGGAAAGAAGCTGAAGCAAGATCAAAGGGACGCTAGGGGCCAACCCCCAGCGGCTTTCACACCCCTTTCCCGGCCTATACGTGAGGTGATGGCCGCCGCAGAGGCACAGAGGCTGCTCCCGCAGCCAGCCAAGCTCAGAGCCCCGCCCGATAAACGAAACCGGGAGAAGTTTTGCCGTTATCACAGGGATCACGGCCACGAAACGGAGGATTACTTCAAATTGAAGATAGCAATCGAGAAGCTGATCGAGCAGGGACATCTAGCCGAGTATGTCGCAGCGGACAGACGGCCCCGACAGGAAGCCCAAGCTCCTGGTCAGCCCCCTCCACCGCTCGGCCACATTAATGTGATCTCTGGTGGGACATCAGGCGGAGGTGATTCTCAGTCGGCGCGGAAGAGACATGCCCGAGCATCCAGAGCGGATGTATGGCAGGTCCAATCCACCGGCTCCTCGCCAGTTGATGTTCTGACGTTCTAGTCCGACAGTGTACAGGGCCTCCACTGCCCCCATGATGACCCGCTAGTAGTGACGCTTTCTATAGCTAACTATATGGTCCAGAGGGTACTGGTTGACACAGGCAGTTCGTCCGACATAATGTTTACAGCGGCATTCGACCAACTCGGGATCTCCCGGGATCGGCTCCTGCCGGTTGCTACCCCCCTGGTCGGATTCAACGGCTCCAGCACTCAACCGCTCGGTACGATCGACCTTCCAGTCCTCATGGGGACCTACCCTCAACAGGTTTCCATACTAGCCAATTTCGTGATAGTGGAGGCCCCCTCGGCCTACAACGTCATCCTCGGAAGGCCGACCCTCAACAGGGCCCGAGCAGTTGTCTCCACATACAGCTTAACCGTGAAGTTCCCGACTGCCCAGGGACCCGGGGGCTTGCGAGGAGACCAGACCACGGCTCGAAGTTGTTATGTTAGCTCGTTGCGCCGGGGGGCAATCACCGAAACACTGAATATCCAAGAAATGGACCCCCGGGACCATAGGGACGTAATAGGACCTATGGAGGAATTGGAGCAAGTTGTGCTGGATCCAGAACACCCAGATCGCATGGTCAACATAGGCGCACTACTGGAGCCTACCTTGAAGGAAAAAATAACCCAATTCCTGAGGCAAAACCAGGACGTTTTCGCTTGGAGTCATGAGGACATGCCCGGGATTGATCCCCGGGTGATGTCCCATCGTCTCAACGTCAGCCCGGACTGCCGCCCGGTGAAGCAAAAACGGAGGGACATGGCCTCCGAGAGACAAGCGGCGGTAAGCGAGGAGGTCGAGAAGCTCCTAAAAGCTAATTCCATCCGGGAGGTCCACTACCCCGATTGGCTGGCCAATGTTGTCCTGGTCAAGAAGAGCAATGGCAAGTGGAGGATGTGTGTGGACTTCACCGACCTCAACAAGGCCTGTCCCAAGGACTGTTATTCGTTGCCTAGGATAGACCTCCTCGTCGACTCGACGGCAGGCCACTCACTCCTCTCGTTCATGGACGCCTACTCGGGGTATAATCAGATCAGCATGTACCCCGGGGATGAAGAGAAGATGGCGTTCATCACCGACCAAGGCACGTACTGTTACAGAGTTATGCCCTTCGGCCTCAAGAATGCCGGGGCTACATACCAACGCCTGGTCGACTTCATGTTCAGAGACCTCATCGAAAAGTCCATGGGAAGTGTACGTGGATGATCTCCTGGTCAAGAGCCGGGATGAACCCGATCACCTTGAGCATCTGGCCGGGGCCTTCAGCATTTTGAGAAAATTCAGGATGAGGTTGAACCTGGCCAAATGCACCTTTGGGGTCTCGTCCGGGAAATTCCTCGGTCATCTAGTCAGCAGACGGGGAATCGAAGCAAACCCTGACAAAATCCAAGCTATCATCAACATGCGGTCACCTAAATCAACAAAAGAAGTTCAGAGCTTAGCCGGACGGGTGGCCGCACTGAACAGATTCGTGTCCAGAGCAACTGATCGGTGCCTGCCGTTCTTCAAAATTCTCCGCAAAGCTTTTCAATGGTCGGAGGAGTGTGAGGAGGCATTCCAGGAACTGAAGAAATACCTGGCCTCTCCTCCTCTATTGTCGACACCTACAGCCGGAGAGGAACTTTTCCTGTACCTAGCGGTGTCACCATCGGCGGTTAGCTCGGCACTCATCCGGGAAGAGCACGGGATACAGTTCCCAGTGTACTACACCAGCCGGGCGTTGCAAGGTGCGGAAAGTCGATATTCCCGTATCGAGAAGTTGGCCTTCGCCCTCATTACCTCAGTCCGAAGGCTCCGACCGTACTTCCAGGCCCATGCCATTGTAGTACTGACCGATCAGCCTCTCCACAAAATTCTCTCTCGGCCAGACACATCCGGGAGGCTCGTCAAGTGGGCTTTGGAACTGGAAGAATTTGAGGTAACTTATCGACCCCGGACGGCAATCAAGGGACAAGCCGTCGCGGATTTTCTAGTCGAGTTTACGTATCCAGAAGATCCGGTCGAGGAACCTGAGCCTCCGGCATTACCGCCCGGATTGCTCGCCGGCATCCCCACTTGGGTATTACATGTCGATGGCTCTTCAAACCAGCAAGGTAGTGGAGCCGGAATCATCCTGACTACCCCCGATGGCATCCAGCTCGAATATGCTTTAAGGTTTGGGTTTCGTGCCTCCAACGACGAGGCCGAGTACGAAGCCCTCTTGGTCGGGTTACAGTTGGCCCTCTCAATGAGTGCACAGCAGGTCCAGGGCTACAGCGACTCCCAGCTCGTAGTCAATCAAGTAAACCAAGAATACGAAGCACGGGAAGATAGCATGGTCGCCTACTTGGCCCTCGTCCGGGCAATTTCCAATCAGCTCCGAGGATTCTCCATCAATCGGATACCTAGAGAGGAAAACACTCGAGCTGACAGGCTAGCTCGCCTCGCTTCGTCGGCTGAGTCAGACTTACATGGGATAAGGATACAATTCTTACCCGAGCCAAGTGTGATCAACTCAGAGGGCATGGAGGTTGACCCGGTCACTCTGGGACCCAGTTGGATGGATCCAATCGTGACTTTCTTGACAACAAGAGGGCTGCCGGATGAAAAAGAGGAAGCAAGGCGGGTCAAGTATCGGGCGGTACGATACCATGTTCTCGACGGTGTCCTTTATAAGAGGGGGTTCACCATTCCATACCTCCGCTGTGTTCATCCTACGCAAGTTCAAGAAATACTGTACGAAATTCATGAAGGCGTGTGCGGGAACCACGTAGGGGGTCGGGCACTCTCGAGAAAGGCCCTACTACAAGGATACTATTGGCCAACCATGGCCCGGGATTCGCAGGAGTACGTTCGAAGGTGTGACAAGTGCCAACGGTACTCTTCCATGATGAACCAACCGGGAGAACTTCAGACCCCGGTCCATAGTCCTTGGCCATTCGCCCAATGGGGGATCGACATCGTTGGTCCCTTACCAACGGGAAAAGGGCAGGTTAAGTTTGCTGTGATAGCCGTTGACTACTTCACCAAGTGGGTAGAGGCCGAGCCCCTGGCAACGATAACCGAACGAAAAATGGAACATTTTGTGGAGAGAAATATCCTTAGCAGGTTCGGTATTCCACGAGTCCTGATCAGCGACAATAGAAGACAATTTGATACACCCATCTTTAGACAGTTCTGCTTGGGCTATGGGATACTGAATCGTTACTCTTCTCCCGAGCATCCACAAGCTAATGGTCAGGCCGAGGTGACCAACCGCACGATCCTGCAGTCGATCAAGACGAGGCTTGAGAATGCCAAAGGCCTGTGGGCTGAAGAACTCCCAGCCCTCTTGTGGGCCTACCGCACCACACCCCGGGCAGCTACGGGCGAAACCCCATTTTCTTTAACTTATGGTTTTGAGGCGGTAGTTCCCACCGAGCTTGGGCTGCCATCATACCGGGTCGCTACCTTTAATGACCAAGACAATGGAGAAGCCCTCCGGACGGAACTAGACCTGGTCGAAGAAAGAAGAGACCAGGCCTATCTCACGGTGGCAGCTTACAAGCAAAGAGTCTCGAGGTATTATAATAGCAAGGTGAAGCATCGTAGCTTTCAAGTCGGGGACCTTGTCCTTAAGGCAGTGAACCAGTCTACCCGAGTTCCAAGCCATGGGAAGTTGGGAGCAAACTGGGAAGGACCGTATATCGTGACTCGGGTCAACCGACCGGGAACCTACTGGCTACAGAACATGGACGGGCACGATCTCAGTCATCCTTGGAACGTGCAACACCTCCGCAAGTATTATCAGTAGCATCTGGCTATGGGAATCTAGTACTATATGACAAGTTCTTTTCATGTAACCCTGATCGGGCAACTGTTACAAATTGTTACTTTTTCAAATAAAATCGATAAAGTTTTCTTTGAAAATTCACCGTGCAAATCATGAAAGACCTCGGGCTCCGAGCTCAGGCACAAAACAAAGACCTCGGGCCTAACCCCGAGGCAGAAAAGACCTCGGGCTCCGAGCTCAGGCATAAAACAAAGACCTCGGGCCTAACCCCAAGGCAGAAAAGTCCTCGGGCTCCGAACCCAAGCATTAAAGGAACCTGCAACCACCCTTGTTCCAGGTCGGTTTCCTATGGTCGCCCCTCTGCATGCCCCCGCCTTCGCAAGAAAGTCGGGGACAAAAGGGTACTAGACCTACAAACAGGGAATTAACTAAGTTTTGCCTAGGTCCAGCCGACGACGGGGCCAAGCCCCTAGGTGGCCGACGATGGCAAGCTTCAAAAGCTCCTGCAACCACCCATGTTCCAGGTCGGTTTCCTATGGTCGCCCCTCTGCGAGCCCCCGCCTTCGCAAGAAAGTCGGGGACATAAGGGTACTAGATCTACAAACAGGAAATTAACTAAGTTTTGCCTAGGTCCAGCCGACGACGGGGCCAAGCCTCTAGGTGGCCTACGATGGCAAGCTTCAAAAGCTCCTGCAACCACCCATGTTCCAAGTCGGTTCCCTATGGCTACTTACTCCCGCACTCCCATACTCCCGCCTTAGCAAAATGCTTGGGGGGCAGGGGGTAAAGGGAATTGAGGCGAACACAGGGAATTGTATCGTTCAACTAGGTGTTCTGTGGGTTACCGTCTTAAAGCATTTGCTAAGGCAGATGTTAGGTTGGCCAAAGCCATACGGATACTAGCAAAAGTTAAAGCACAGTACAACAAAATTAATGGAAGGATGACCTCAGGGGCCTTTTCATTAATTAAAACAAATGTACAAAGCTTGGGTGGCAGTTGTAGTGGCCTCCCCGAAAAATACAAAAAGCACTAAAATAAAAACAACAAGAAGAAACCGGGGAGTCAGTTTTCCACATTGACCACATCCTCGGTCTCCCCGGTCTGCTCCCTTGGCACGGCAAGTCCTTCGTCCCCCATGTCCCCGCCCGGGGCGAGTTCTGTGGCTTCAGCAATGGCCACAGGGTTTTCACCAACCGCAGGAGCATCACTGGCTACGGGATCTTCACCGACATCCCAGTAATCCAAGTTAATCCCCTCGTAGGCCGAAAGGGCCCATTCGGGGTAATCCCGGGCTACTCGCCGCTTCAGATCGTCATAGCCCTAGAAGAAGCCGTCATCAAAAGCGCCCTCCAAGGCCCCTGCAGCTGGTGTCTCGGCCGTTGCCTTTGCCCGGGCTTCGGCTGCCGCAGTAAGGGCCCTGGAAACCTCCAGTTCGGCCAAAGCCGCTGCCAGGTCCGCCTGAGCCGCACCCAAACTCAAGGCCAATGACTTCGTCTTGCTCGTCTCGACGGCCAAGGCAGCTTTCGTTACTTGCAGCTCTTTCCGCTCCTTCGAAAGGGCGACTTCAGCAGCGCTAACCTTCCCGGTCAGAGAGGATAGGACGGACTCGGATCCCGCGGCCATGCAGCCAAACTACGACAAGAGGATGAAAATCAGTTAGGCAAGTAAAAAGGGGAGCAAGCAAATGTTTGAAGAGGGACAGAACACTTACCAGATGGGATATACTATACAGCCACCCTTGGATGCCTTGGGGAGATAGCCCTGCGCATGCTTCCACCTGACTTGGGACGAGGACGGATTTCAGCCTTTCCCGGACCTCATCAGGCCCGCCCAGGGGCAGACCTGACGGAATATCAGCCCTGGGCCCGTGCTCGTCAGCAGTCGGCCGATGGGGAGTCGACGTCCCCACAGGTTCGGGACGGTTAGTCGTCCCGTGGCGAATACGCCTGAGCGGGCGCTCACCGCCCAGGGCCTCGGTGGCTGGCCTCTTTCCTTGGGCGATTGCCGCCCGAGCGGCAGTAGTGGCGGCGGCGGCAGCCTGTCTCTCCCGCAACTGGTCCAAATTGCGCTTGGGTGCCATTTTTGCAGAAAACAAGGTCGCACGGTCAGAAGTGTAAGAAAAGAAAAAATGCATGGTTAACGCATAATGTAGCCAGGATACTCACCAGGAATGATGGAAGAAAAGCTGGGGGCTGGAACGGGTTCCTCAGGGGAATAGGTCTCAACAAAGTCCCCTGTTCGGGATAATACGTTCCACACACTAGTGGGCAACTCTGCTAGGTTTCAAATCCTGGCCTGGCACCGTTCGAAGATTTTGGGAGGTTCTGTCGAGCCAGCTGTGCACAGAGAAATGAAGTCAGTTAGCAAGCCATTGTGTTCCTAAGAACCGAAAGAACGGACGAACACGGAAGGGTGGTCTTACCCCTTAACTCCCCAGCCCAGGATGTCCTCAGCTGGGTCCTTGGGGCCTGTCACAAAGGCGAAGGGTGGACACTTGGAAGAACTTGCCTTTCCACCCCTTATTGTTGCTGGGGCATCTGTCCATAATCTTCCTGCCCGGACGGGCAGAAAATGAGAAAAACCCCACTTCCCGGTGTACAGGAAATGGTCGGTGGGCCCAAAGAAACTCGTGGAGGGTAAGCTCGTACCCGAACACCTGAGGCCACAACGATATACACCCTATCAGGAATCTCCACCCGTTGGGGGCCAATTGCCCGGGAGCGATATCGAGGTAGATCTGGACATCCCGTGCAACGCGGTGGAGGGGTAGTCGGAGGCCCGCCATCATGGCATCCTCAAACAGGGTGACGAACCCAGGCTGATAGAGGTGCGCGCCGTCGGGGTTTACGGCTAGGGCGCAACCGTCAGGAAGAGAGTACCTCTCTCTGATCCGGAGAAGGTCATGGGAACGCAGCGTAGAAAGGGTGGACTCACAGGCAAACACTATACGATCGGTTCCCCTGGGCAACTCGTCGCCCGAGCCCCTCGAGACGGAGGCAACAGGGGCCTCCTGAGTAGACTCACTGTCCCCGCTTTGATGATCGGTCAGGGACTCAGAAAGCCGGTCCCGATTGGCACCGTGGGATCCTGACTGATACTGTTCACTCTCCGATCTCGACGCAGAGTTGAAGCAAGAGTGTTCCATCTCTGGCACTCCGACGGAAAGGAACGGACGTAAACTACGACTCACGTATGGATCGGGAACCTCAAGCCTGATATACAGGGGGGCAGAGTCACTAACCTAAATGATAATGAGTAGGCACTCCTCAGCACCAGGTAACACTCTCCCAAGACAGCGCAAGGAACACCTGTTCGGATCAGATGTGTTAAAGTTCCACCCGACTCAAAGAACGCAGAAAATCTAAGGAGAAAGAAATCCCACTCCCGCTCGAACCTCACCAGATTCGTTCTCTCCAGCCTTACTCCGAAGTGAGAAAGGACGGGGGAAAAGACAAGAAGGCAGGAAGTAGAAGATAAGGGATGCAAGAAATGAGGCAAAGTACTCCTTATATAAAGGCCCTGAACGGCCAAGATCAGAGCGGATCCAGCGGTCCAGGAGATTTCCCGCCCAAACTGTCGCTTCGGTCACGTGAAGAGTCGCCTCAAAAGACGCGCGCATTAATTGCGTGACGTGACGGTTTAGTCAGCCCGCAATCGGTTCGGTTACGATCACATTACCATGGTCAAGTTCTAACTCGACTAATGATTGGTTGGTACAGAGCAGCGGTGATCCGAACCCGAGTTGCCGCAGCCCGGGCAAGTTCACACACCGGCCGGGCATCAGCTGCCCAGCGTAGCACGGAATCAGTAAACAGTTGAAGAAGCATATTGAAAGGTAAAACGTGGCCTCAAGGACCTTTTTATTGCTATAAAAGGTGATCTGTACAGAGATCGGAGGCATTTATAATAGCCTCCCTTACAAAAAAAAAAAAAGAGAGAAGAAAAAATATATATGTATCAAGGCCTTCAAGTCCCTCTGTCCTTCAAAGCCTTGACCACCTCCTCCAAGGCCGCCAACCTCGCCAGCAGCTCCTTCACTGTAAGCTCAAGGGTGTGGGTATCCACTTCCCGCATCACCAAGCCTGTCTGCAGGTGAGCGGTCTGTTTTTCCACCTCCTGAATACGACCCTCCAGGTTAGCAAGGGAAAGGCCGGTCCAAGAGCTAGGCACGACCGGGGAATCCACCCGACTTTTCTTTGGTGGAGGTGGAGACCCCTCACCAACTTCTTTTTCTTTGCCCTTCCTGGACGGTCCAGGTGGCGGGCTTGCATCCCCGGACGAGGAGGAGTCACTGCTGGTGGGAAGAGAAATTGGCCCCTCGGGTGCACCAGCCCTATTTGTGGCGCGCGGGCCGGTGGCCATGGACCGGGTGTAGCGGCGTGACCCCGAAGCCGCAGCGGCAGGAGCAGCAGAGGAGGGTCCGGCGCCCGCACCATCCGCAGGTCCCCCGACCAGATCAGAGAACGACAGGCCGGCCCCGATGGCTCGATCAATCGCCTCCGTTTCATCAGCAGTAGGGGCGACGCTGCGGAGGGCGGCAAAAGCTTGTTTGCAGAGGTTGGGATCAAAAGTTGTCGGAGGGCAGAGAGCGGCATCCTCTAGCCAGTTGCCGGCGACCACTACCCAAGGATACCGCCGCCAGTTCTTGTTCGGGAAGTCCAAACCTTGGACAAGGTCCCTCTCCTCGGTTCTAGGACGGAAGTAAGGACCCCCGTGGTCGATGCCTAGGATGTAACACCTGACGACGTCGACGGGACGAAGGAGCAACATAAGCCGCTCGTTCATCACTGATATTCCCCAAAGGAGGCGGGCGACATTTGGGCGGCACTCGGAGAGCGGAATGCACAACCCCTGAAGCAGGTCGCAGAAGGAGATCGAAAGGGGGAAGCGTAGTCCCACAATAAGCAGCAAGTAGCTACTGATGAGGACGAAGGGGAAGGTTACTTCCTCCCCCTCAACATACGGGCGGACCACGACATCGTCCGAAATTTGACAGTCCTCTCGGAAGGCTCTAAGCCCTTCGTCAGACGACAGATTGATATGGGAAGCCATTTGATGGAGATGAAAGCTTGAAGGTTAAGAATAGCAGAGGAGAAGGAGCTCGTAGTGTTTGCTCGGGTGATTCAGTTGATAATTTGCAGTGAGAAACAGATTGAACAAAGTGCTCCTTATATAAGCACCGCGAACGGTTAGGATCAAATTTGATCGGATGGCTGACATGCTCTCCCGCCGAAACTGTCATTTCGGGCACGTGGGGCGTCGTCTCAAAAAGCGTGAGCATTGAATGCACGACGCGATGGTTCGGTTGCCACCTGGACGATTCGGTTACTTCTAAACTGGCAGCTTTGGATCCGAACCAGACCAGTAACCAGTGGGCACGTGGCGCCGGGGGGCACGGTCCTACAGGGCCACCGCTCGGTCGATGTACTGACGAGTCATTACAAATCGGCCCGGTTCCGATGGGGTTCCCAGTCTTTCCTGGTCGGTAAATGGGAGACATTCTTAATTTTCAAATTTCATCTGGCAATCTCAACTTTGAAAATGGGGGGCAGCTGATACGTCCAGAAACATTCTGTAACTGTCCCACCGCCACGTGGTCAGCGGATAGCCCGGTTAGTCCGGAGTGGGAGCATGGAGCCCACACTTCTGAGGTGTTCGGCTATAACCGTCCGGGATGCTCGACAGCTCGGGAACAAGGCGTAGTGACTCCCCGGTAAGCGCGGAGTAGATGGCGTCTCTCACTGTTTCCTTATACGGCCATGACTCTATCAAGAAAGAATCAGTGGTTGCCTAAACCACTTAGGAAACTCTCCTAACATTGTACAAATCTATTGCGATTAGATTAGGCTTCCTAATCTAATCGACTTACCATGTAAGGGTGGACTCTTACATCTATAAAAGAGCCCACCTATCCTCCTTAGAGGGGACCGAAAAAGAATCTCTCGGAGTACACAAGCACTTACGAGGAGAACTCACCACTTACACGCATACACTCGGCCGGTATTACTGGTAGTGCTACCCATCATTGTTGGCTCACCAGGCCCGCCGGTGATTTGCTAGTAAGAAGCGCCTAGACGCACACGTGGACATAGGTCACCTCATTAACGGGACCGAACCACATACAAGTCTTCTTTGGTTTTATTTTCTGTCCAAATTACTCTTACCAATTTTCGGCATCATCAGACCCTTATAAAATGCTAATCAGATGCATGTAGAACCAAGCGGGCGGGTTGCTAACAACATGTGGTTAAGCATTTTAAGGCCAATGTGGGGTGTCTAGTCAAATTGTTAGGCTAGTGGACCACTTGGTATATTATACTACAATTGATCATCTGAAAATTTTTCTGACCCTGAATTTGCTTCTCTATCCATGTATCAATATATTTTTGCCCTATATTTAGAGTCCCTTTTGAAAATTCTAACTTTTTAAGAGAACATTTTTTATTGTTGTGAAATTTTACAATTTTTATTATTGCCCTTTTGAAAATTTAAAATTCTAGTGTCACATCAAAGAAAAAAGATGAAGAGTTTTATTTAGTAAAATATAAACTTGAAAAGTGTGTAACTAAAGTATATTAACTTTTTCAAGGGATTCTGAAATTGAGATATCAAAAATTAGAATCAAAGACTCTTAATTTGAACTACCAAAAAAAAACCATTAGTTTGGGACAAAGAGAGTATATAATTATATATACAAAAAATAAAATTTATCTTACAAAATATTTATAAAAAAAAGAAGCAAACTAACCACCATCTTCCACTTTTGTCATTGATCTCCTACATTTGGCTCTTGCACTCAGATAGTGCCACTCTACTACTGTCACGCCCCGGAATCACTCAGATGATCCTAGGACGCGTGGCACGTCACCAAGGCTTAACTCAAATCATTAAAGTTCCAAGAACAAGTTTAAAATAAGCTTAAACCTATGAAGCTCAGCAAACAACAGACATTTTCAAAAGTTTCTTTTTCAAAGGTTCAAAGAAGTCCCAAGAGACCCTCTCTAACTAAAAAGTTTGAATTATAAACGTTGAAAATCTATCGGACAAAACCCCCTCTGAGAGTTCTATCAACCAATTGCCCTATTTTAACAAGTAGTAAATTCTCATATAACATTACAAAATCATAGTCATGAGCACTGTTTTAAAAATCGGACCGGACCGGCCAGTTGAACCGTCGACCGGTTCAAGAAACGATCCGGTTTGAACCGAAAAAATCGAAAAATGCAAAAAATCGGCCTATTTTGTAAAAATTGAGAAACCCGGCGGTTGAACCAGTGGTTGAACCGGTAAAACTGGCAATTGAATCGGAAACACAAATTTTTTTTATTTTTTGATTTTATTTTTTATATTTTTTATATTTTGTATTATTATTAACATTTATTACATAATTATGATATCACGGTTCAATTCCGGTTGACCCAACGGTTGAACCAGTGACCCGTGACCCGGTCATTTTTCTGATTCAATGACCGGTCCGATTTTCAAAACATTGGTCATGAGCTCCCAAAATTCAAGCAAGAGTTTAAAAGCTCTTTAGGAAAGATACATATTATAATCATTTACCAACCAAACCCAATGAATAACTTACAGGATCAAACGTCCCAAAGTAACCCAACCTCAATACATAAATATTTAACCACCAAACCTATATATTACAAACACCAAAGGTACTAAATTCTTGTTTCATAATATAAGGATTCATCTACAACATGAAATTAAATTAGAAACATTACATGAGTCTTGCTGACTAAATTACAACAAACACCATTCCCAGATTAAAACCATTTACAACCATTTACAAGTTTCTAGTTAAAAGTTTAAAAACAAGTAACTATGAACAAATCTACAACTCCTCTCAAAATCCATGAGTTTGCCATATCAACACCCAGTTCACTTTCCCGATTCCACGCCACGATCACCTATGATGGTTATTCATTAACCATTACAATATATAAGCTATATGCTTAGTGAATAATGTTAATCATGAACATTGATAATAATCATGAACATTGATAATAAACATGCTCAATTCAACACATTACAAATAACTATAGTCTCCGGCAATTACTAGTTCACTCCCACTACTACCGGCTAGCCCGCGCTCCACTCCCCAAGCCCACGTGACTAGTCATGACCCACACCCTCACACGTGCAGTCCCATAGGCCTCTAGCGGCCGTGGTCGTCACCACAAAGATTACCTGATGGTGGTATAGAACTAGCAATTCCATTTATGGGTGGGCAAATAGTTCAGTTAACCGAAATTCGAACTAAACCGAACTAAAATTTTTATTTCAGTTAGTTAATTCAGTCAAAAATTTCAGTTCAGTTTCAAACCAAACTATTTTTTTTTTCAGTTCGGTTTTCAATTGCACTGTCCCAAACCAAATCGAACCTAAAAATCGAATTTTTTTTTTAGTTTAAATGTTATTAATATATTTTTATATACAACTATATATTACAAAAATATAAGTATATTATATATAAGCAAATATAAACATATGTTTTCTTTGTAATATGAAATAAAAATGGGAAAAAAAGCATATAAAAAGTTGTGAAAAAGAAAAAGAAAAAGAAAAGAAAGCATTGTTTTTTTAAAAAAAAATTCAGTTAACCGAATTTTCAAGCTGAGCCGAATTGACCAAAACCGAACCGAAAAATAATTCAGTTCAGTTTCAGTTCCCATTTCTCCAAACCGAACCGAACAAAACCGAACCAAATTTGTCTAAACCAAACCGAACCGACCGAATGCCCACCCCTAATTCCATTGACCCGAATAGGCAACTCAACATGCTCATTTAAACATCACACCGTGCTATCACAATCAAATTGGGCCTAATTTAACCAAATGAATTTTGCCCAATAATAAACTGAATAAGCTAGGTTAAGCTAATTAGGCATGATTTGGCATTACAATTGAACCCAACATGAAAATCATCCAAACATCAAAATTAACATCACTCACCTCTTGGGTTTCGCTCCTAGTCACAAGATTAGAGTACTACTATGAACCAGGTACAAATCCTATACATAAAATTACAAGTAATGAGCTTAAACCTCAAAATGGATTGCGAAAAAACTGTCACAGAACTCAATAAAATTGGTACCATCGAGTTAGACTCACCCCCAGGAGTCCGAATATATAACCTATTTTAAAAAACCGACATTGTTAAGCTCGTCAATCGGCGTCGAAAGTGTCACCGTCTTTCCGTCGAAATGAATCTCCTATCTTTCTGTATTTCTCCACTGGACGTAATAAAATGAAGAAGAATGGAGTTTAATCATCTCCTAGGTGTCTTATATATACAACTTCCTATTTTTATTATAAAACCCCCACTAGTTTGGTGGTTTTGCAATTGCACCCCTACTAGTTATGAAACTATATTAAAACTATCCCAAACCTAAATGGGTATTTGTCTATGTCTCACATGGGTCCTATAAGTGGTCCCATATAATTATATAAAATTTCTAATTAGCTTACTAATTGTGTAACGTGTTCAATTCGTGCTCACAAAGGTACCCCTAATTGACCCCAAAAGTGGTCACTACCTTATAACATGATATTATTAGCAATAAAATAATAAATCGTTTAAGCTTTAATAAACATTTAGGCACATAGGATATTCCACATATAATGTCCCATCTTAACTGGGACCCATCAACACATATCCCAACTTGGGATTGTCGTACTGGCCATAACTGGGTTCCCAACTAGACACCCATAATCAACTTAGTGGGTTAATTCTACCTCCAATAAGTGTCACATAACACATTAATTAACATTAACTCGTGATTATGCATGCTAAAGTAATATTAAAATATAAACCGCGAGAGCAGGTGTTACATCTCTCCCCTCTTTAAAAAGGAGTCTGTCCCCAAACTCGTAGTACCTCAAATTTCGAACAAGAATGGATACTTCTCTTTCATTTCATCTTCTCTTTCCCACGTGGCTTCCTCAACAGAGTGATTCCACCATAGCATTATGACTAAAGAAATAGTCTTTGTCAGCAGAACTTATTCTTTTCTGTCAAGAATCTGGACCAGATGCTCAATATAAATCAAGTCTTCCCTGACTTCCAATGGCTCTGAAACAATCACTTTCTTAGGATCCGATACACATCTTCTTAACATTGATATATGAAATACATCATGCACATTAGTTAATTTTGGTGGCAATTCTAACCGATATGCTACCGGTCCAACTCTCCCGATAATCTCAAATGCTCCAACATACCTTGAATTTAACTTTTCTCGTTTTTCGAATCTTGTAATCCTCTTTGTAGGCGATACCTTCAAGAATACAAAATCTCCAATTTCAAACTCCATCAGTCTTCTTTTCAAGTCCGCATAACTCTTATATCTACTTTGGGTTGTTTGAAGCCGTTGCTATATTACCTTTATCTTTTCCATGGTTTGCTAAATAATTTCAGGCCCTATCAATTTTCTCTCACTAACCTCGGTCCAACAAAGTAGAGAACAACACTTACGCCCATATAAAGCCTCAGAAGGTGCCATCCCAATACTGGATTGATCATTATTATAAGAAAATTCAGCTAATGCCTAGTGCTCTTTCCAGTCACCTTTAAAGTCCAAAACACAAAGTCGAAGCATATCTTTAAGTATTTGAATTATTCATTCTGATTGTCCATCTGTTTGAGGATGGAAGGCTGTACTGCAACTCAATTTAGTAGCCATTACTCTCTGCATACCTTGCCAAAATCTTGATGTAAATGCACTATTTCGAATTGAGACTATAGATACTGGAACTCCATGAAGTCTCACAATTTCTTGGACATACAATTCAGCTAATTTCTTCGAATCATTGGTCTTAATCGGTAGAAAATGTGCCGACTTGATCAATCAATCAACGATTACCCATACACTGTCATTTGATTTTCTAGATCTCGGTAAACCTCCCACGAAGTCCATTATGATATTTTCCCATTTCCACTCTGGTACAGGTAATGGTTCAAATTTTTCCGTTGGTTTCTACTATTCCACCTTTACCCTTTGACAAGCTACACACTTTGCCACGTGCTCAGCTACTTCTCGCTTCATCCTGACCACCAATAGATTTTTTGCAAGTCACGGTACATCTTAGTACTACCCCGATGGATTGAGTACCTCGTATTGTGTGCCTCTTACAAAATTAATTCCTTAATACCATCTATATTGGGTACACAAACCCAATTATTGAATTTCAACATATCATTCTCAAAAGTAAATTCTGGTTGCTTACCTTCAGGTATTTCATCATGTATCTTCTTCAATGTTGGATCTTGAAGCTGTTTAATTCGAATTTCATCAATAAGAGACAGTTGTGCAATAATGGCTAACACTAGAGCACCTCTGGTTTTTGGAATCACCTCTAGCTTCAATTGCTCCATTTCCCGAATTAACCTTTCTTGCGAATTTAAAGCATAAACCAGATTGTTTGTTGACTTTCGTCTCAATGCATCGGCCACTACATTAGCTTTTCTTGGATGATACTGGATTGTCAAGTCATAATCCTTCATTAGCTCTAACAATCTCCTCTGCCTCATATTCAAATCTCGCTGTGTAAATAGATATTTTAGACTTTTATGATCAGTGTAAATTTCACACTTTTCCCCGTAAAGATAATGTCTCCAAATCTTTAAAGCAAAGATAACCGCCGCTAACTCAAGATCATGAGTTGGATAATTCACATACACAACCTAAGCCCCAATATGAAGCATCACTGTATATCACAAACCCCTCAATACCTGAAGGAATAGTCAATATAGGTGCTGTCATCAAACGAGTCTTCAATTCAACAAAACTTTCCTCATACTCTGGACTCCAAACAAAAGGAACATCTTTTCGCATAAGTTGTGTCATTGGCATCGCAATTCTTGAAAATTTTTCCACGAACCTTCGGTAATATCCAGCTAATCCCAAGAAGTTTCATACTTCTGGCACACTTGTCGGTGGTTTCCAATTGGCTATAGCTTCAACCTTTTGCGGATCCACTGATACACCCTATTTTGACATTACATTCCCTAAGAATGCTATCTCAGTTAACCAAAATTCATAGTTTTTTTTTTAATTTTCTAAACAACTTCTTTTCACGAAGTCGTTGTAGGACTAACCATAGATGCCTCTCGCGGTCTTCTACACTCTTGGAATATATTAAGATATTATCTATGAAGACAATTACAAACTCATCTAGATAGTCTTTGAATACTCGATTCATCAAATCCATAAATGCTGCTGGTGCATTCGTAACTCCAAAAGGCATAACAAGAAATTCATAATTACCATAATGGGTCCTGAATGCTGTTTTCTCCATGTCTTCCTCTTTGACTTTTAACTAGTGGTAACCCGATCGCAGATCAATCTTAAAAAAGACCTGAGCTCCTTGAAGTTGATCAAACAGGTCATCGATCCTAGGCAACAGATATTTGTTCTTGATAGTTAACTTATTGAGTTCCCGATAGTCGATACACATTCTCATCATCCCATCTTTCTTTTTAACAAACAAAACTGGTGCACCCCACGGCGATACACTAGGTTGAATGAATCCCTTATCTAGAAGATCTTGTAATTGAATCTTCAGTTCTTTCAATTCCACCAATGCCATTATATACAGTGTTTTTGATACTGGCTGAGACCCCGAGGCTACTTCAATAGAAAATTCAATTTCCCGCTCAACTAATACGTCAGGTAGATCTTCAAGAAATACATTTGGAAACTCCCGTACAATTGAAATATCTTCTACCTTAGTCCCTATGACCTGTGTGTCAATTATTGAACATAAGAACCTCCGACAACCTTATTTCAACAACTTGCTTGTCCGTATTGCGAAAACCATATATGGTGGTGCTACAACACCAGTTCCCTGAAGACTAAATTCCCCTTTTCCCATTGGTCGAAAAGTAACTATTTTCTATTCATAATCGATAGCTGCTTGGTTCATGAATAATCAATCCATACCCAAAATCACATCAAAGTAATTAATGGCCAATGGAATTAAATTTACTATCAAAACCCTATCATTTACCCTAATTTTACATGCTTTAAATATTGATGAAGTCACCATAGGTTTACTTAAGGGTAACGATATCGAAAAATCATACCCCAAAGGTTCTGACATGTTGTCTAAGTGTCTAACAATTTCATGTGCAACAAAAGAATGTGTTGACCCTAAATCTATTAAAACATGCGTCGGGTGTGAGCAAATGAGTAATGTACCTGATACCATGGAATCGGTAGCTACATCATCCCCCAACGTTAGTTGAAAATACCTCCTTGTCTTTGTTCTGGCCCTTTTACCCTATCCACACTTGTTCTTGGTTTTGCCCTAGTTGATGCCACAGAACCTGTCCCTCGCTGTTGTCTTGTTGGGCAATCTTTAGCTTGATGACCTGGTTGTCCACATTCAAAGCATTTTCCTCTCATGTCTAGATTGATACTCCCCTTACTCTGGGTTCGAGCTTGTGGGCAATTTTTTGCTATATGCCCCTTCTACCTACAGATGATGCACACTAAGGTCAAATGGCACACTCCCCCATACTGAAGATTACAAGTTAGACATAACGGGAGACTCTTCCCAAAACCTCGGAGAATGGCTTCTTAAAGAAAACTTGTCCTTTACCTTTTCCCTCAACTGGTCGCTTATTCTATTGGCTCTGTTTGTACTTATCAATATCCCTTTCTGCTATCAAAGCAACATCTTGTACATTGGAAACTTTTTGAAGTTGATGTGTATCTACTCGGCTTCTAATACCGTAGTCCTTCAAATTTCCGTGCCTTATCCACTTCCCTTGGTACTATTCGATGTGCAAACCGAAGTAGGCTATTATATTTTGCTGCATACTCATTTACTGTCATATCCCCTTGTTGCAAGCTTGCAAACTCTTGCTCCATCGGTGTCTTGACGGATGCTGGAAAGTACCACTTATAGAAAACCTTTACAAACTCTCCCACGTCTCTGGTGCCCCTTGATCAATCACATTTGTCCACCAGTTCTAGGCTTCACCCTTTAGAGTATCGGTAGCACACATTATATTTTCCCCATCTGTACACTCTATTACCTGAAAGATACGGTTCATATCCATTATCCAATGATATGCTAGTGATGGATCTGGGCCTCCCTCAAATTCGTTCGGCTTCCTTTTATAAAATTGTTCAATGACACCCCGTTCGGCCTGTTGTTGTGGGTTCGCAGGTACCCTATCACTTACTGCCCTTACAAAGTTGTCACAGCCCGGTCCCACAATAGCGGAACCGGAGCCCGTGGCACGCCACCGAGGCTAAACCAATTCATTAACGTTCCCAAAATTAGGTTTGAAGAACACACGCAGCGGAAAACAAAACACATTTTAAACCAGAGGTTCAGTCGACTGCTCAGTCGACTGCTCAGTCGACGGAGTTAGGCAGGGATTTAAATGTCAATTCCAGTCGACTGATACTGGGGGTTCAGTCGACTGAGGGCGGTGTCCAGTCGACTGCTGAGGGGTCCAGTCGACTGCTTTTGCTAAAATAAGAAGCAGTAGCTAACAGACACAGGGGTTCAGTCGACTGCTCAGTCGACTGCTCCCCTGGCAGCAGCCCAATCTGCAGAATTTCAAGGTTTTGAAGCTCTCTAACTATCACCAAAGATCAACCACCCAATCCAAACTTAACCCAAAGTAATTCTAGCTGTATTAAAACATTTCTAAAGCAGGATTACAACATCTTACTAACTATTACAATGGTTTAAAATCCATTCTTACATACTAAGTTAAACATGGTTTAAAACAACCAAAATCTTATTACAACATTTCTATTACTCCAAAACTACAAGATTATCTTTCAAGTTGCCTCACAAGCGAACTCCCAACCCATGTACTCACTTCTCCAAATCCTCGCCAGCATTTATACCTGCAATGGTTATTTGAATAACCACACATATTTCGATTTGTTTAAGCTAAAGCTTAGTGAATAAAACAACATATGCACATGAATGATAAACATGTCCGCATTCACATCTCTACAATTCATACTAGTCGCCGGAGACTCACGTGCCCGTCCATATTCCCAATTCGCGACTCCTCGCCAATAAGTCCACGCGAAAGGGTAAGACCCACGATTCTTCTCTTCAATCGTGCGACCTTAATGCCTATATCGGCTCCACAAAATGGCACGGTGACCACGTGCTCCTTCTGACCCACATAAGCAACTTAACATGCTCAAATACATATCACCATACTCGCGGTAATTAAAACATATCACCGTGCTATTGAGCCTACTTATCAATATAAATGCCCAATATGAACTACACAATATATCTCTAAAAATTAATACATGCTATTCATACAAAACATGAATACATGTCAAGAAATCATTCCAAAACATAGTTGAATCACTCACCTCCGATTTACGCACTTATAATACGATCCAAAGAAAACCCGTGCACAAAGAACGTGCAGAAGTCCGTCTAGTACAATTCCTATGGATCAGAATTCCATTTATCAACTTTTATGAAAAATTCTAGAAAAAGACTTTTCGGAAAACTTAGCCAAACAGGCCCTAACATATATCAAAACGAAGCTCTTACCTCGAGGAGCTCGAATATGAAATCTGGGAGAAACCAGACTGACGGAAGGTCGTCGTTTGGCGTCGCAAAGCTCTAAGCTCCTAAATCTCCCTCTAGCCCCCTTTTGGCCTCCTCTTTATGGAATTAGGTTAAGACTTAGAAAAATCTAAGTTCATCTCTATCTATATATAGGCAACATTCTCGGGGAATTACGTTTACCTCCCCACGAGTTTTCAAAACTCCTAATCAGTCTCTGAAACTTTCTATACAGCTTATTCATAGCTTTACGAGTGAAACTTCAAAATTATAAAAGTTTTCGACTAAGTTTCGTTTGGTCGCTAAAACGTGAATTTCTATATGACGTTTCCGAAGTTGCTAATTAGCCTACCAAATTAATAGCGTGTTAATTCGTTCTCACCAGGATACTAAATCTAGCAACAGAAATATATTCTAAAACAGAAAATAATACAGATATTGAAATACACAGGTAAACATTTATTTTCAGATAAACATTTAAAATGTTCCACAGTGACCGTCTCATACTCGGAGAGACTTCACATACAATAAATCCTCAATCACAACAGTTTCAAAGGGTTCTCTAATACAGACACCCAAATCAACTCGTGAGTCAAAACTCACTCAAACACGTGCCAAAATGCACAACCCCTCACATCATCATGCATGACAAATGCAATGAAATGCAATAACACAAATGCGGGTGTTATAATACTCTCCCCCTTAAAAGAAGTTTGTCCCCAAACTTGTACCTCATGTCTCAAAAGGTGCGGATACTGAGTACGCATCTCATCTTCTCAAGTCACTAAGACTTCACCCAAGTACTTTCAACATTTACCACATACACAATCCCCTTCACTGAGATGACACAATCTCATGAGGAAAAATAAATCCTCAGGCTTTTAAGGAAAATAAATCCTCAAAGTCCCCGCCTCAATCTGATAGAAGATTCAAACAGAATCCTAGCAACACCCCGAAACATCTCGATAAATGAGAACATCGATTCCTGAGTAGAACTTACTCAATAGTCAAACCTGACACTAAATCACATCACGACGTCACCACGTCCACTCACATATCCTTTTATCGTACTTATCACATATGATGTTCGAAACCCAAAGGTTATATCCCCATCACCAAAACGAAGGAAGTATCGCATCCCCCTTCACCTATCTTTCTTGTTGACTAAAAGTCGTTGACATTACGTCTCAACTGGTTAACATCTATACACGATTCTTCATCCCGAAGTGAACCACAGCTGAGTACTATCACGCATATATACTCCGTTGATAAGTCAATGCTTCAATCAATGGTTTCACATACTATAGATTTAATCTCTTACTCTGCTAATCACCAAACCACTTGTAGCGCTATAACGCATTTCCAACGACTCCCAAGTTCTTATCATTCCGTTCAATTTAACCAATCTCGTACTATACTACCAATCATACGTGCCTCCATTCAGATTTCGAGCTTACATAACGTCCCAAATCACCCACAATGAGGTCAAACATATTCATCATTTAGCTCTCCAAAGTCTGTACCCGAACTACTGCCGATTGAAATAGAAGATCATACCTAACAGTTTTGATTTAGAATTTTCATCAAAGTCAAACACATTTCTTTCATGTTGTTCTTTTAAAACAAATAGATTTAAAATTACCCATAACACTTCATCTCCTTCTCAACACAATTACTCCCAATATTCATCATAACGAATAACATTGTAAATCAAAATTGGCTTACTCAGTCATATACCTACCATAGAGTTCGTCAACACTTATTCCCATGCTCAGAACATATTTTGTTCCTGTCTCAACCCTTGACCATTCACAATTCATTTTATTTATATAACATACACACATCTTGAGTCAATTATTTTTCTGCCGGAGATCTCAACTGCAATGTAATTCATTTTCATCCCATACCCTACTTGTATACTATTCTTTAGTCTATCCGTCTAGTAGACCTCTACCATTTACGTAGTTTACAACTCTATACGTCTCTGGTGTTTCACTTTCACCCTTGCACAAGTCCATATCGATCATACTTCTGTATCTCAATTCTCACTGAGTTCCTAACTGCCTTTTACACTGAACATATAATCCTTGTATAACATCTCGAGGTTTCATACCTTATTTAACGATTTAGTATTTCATAACTCTAGTCAATCTGACTTAACTCCAATTCAGATTCTCTAACCTTCTATATTCGCCATTCTGATCTCAATTTCATTGTTCATGAAGAACTTGCTGTCCTAAGTATTTCATACTATTCCCGTAACCATCTGAAGACAATTCAATAATTTGGTCTTCCCAATCAAGTACCATAGTCTCACTGTGTTTGATAAATTTCTTATCGACTTTCAATTCACATACCTTTCGTGACAATACTCAAGTCAACTCGTTTAACAGCACTACTTCCAACTTACTAAGTCCAAGTGTGCAACATTTCACTAACCCTTTTTACTTTAGAATTTCCAAGTTGATAATCTACTCACGTAGAACTCATTCGTTTGACGACCACCGTTTTGTCTCAAGCACTAAGCATACCATGTCCCACCACGATCCTCGTCTTCCAAAGTCCTCTTGATACCTTATTACAAGTATTTAACAAAAATTTTCTTACTCAACGAAAGTTTTAAAATATTTTAAACACTTTAAAATTTTCTTAGGGTGGACTTCGACAGTCTCAAAACTCTCTAACCTTGTTGGAATCCAGGACACTTAGATCGTATTTCATTGCATCCACCATTATCCTCCAACCATTTTGCATTTCTACTATCATATTCGATAATGTACTCAACGTAATACCATGTCTTCCTCCCATTCTTACCGGTTCTGTTCACTTACTCATCAAAGATTCATCTTCCCATTTTACATTTTCATTTCTCTAACTTGACTTACCCAAAGTCTCTTTACTCTATCCACTTTCACAATTGTTCTTTTTCAGTATCGTAATAATTATTGTACTCCAACTTCCAGCTGGCAACCACTTGCTTCAGAAACCCAAAGATGTTTTAAAAGCATTGAAGAAAAGGTTTTCGTTTTAATTTGAAAATACATTCAAAATCTAGGTTCGAGGTCGCCCGTACTATAACTCTCTGTGATAACAACCTTTGCTACAATATCCCTATCAAGCTCCTCCCATCTCCATGTTATCCAAATATCCACTCGATTCCTCTGAATCTCTTATCACGTTCCATAATTCACACTTATCTTTTACTTCCAGCCTCCTATTTCTACTTCCTTTATTCTATCTCTTCTTACTCTTCATTTCTGTCCATTTACTCTTCATCAAGAAATTCTACAGTTTCTCCTTCAACCCATATCGTCCTTATCGTTACATCTATACGCACATTATCATCAAGTCTAAGTAACCACTCCCGAAGTATGTCATCAATTAAACTTCCACCAACTGTAGTTTCAAACCGTCAAAGTATACTCTATCATTCCTGTTCTTAACTCCTCCTCTTAGGTCAGTCCTCCAATCCCAACATTTTCACACGTACAATCGATCAAGTAGCATTCACTTCTAATCCTCATACCACATCTAAATCTACCTTGGTGCCATAACCATTCGAAATCAGGTTCAGTTGAGAGATTCCTCAATAACCACAATACTCATAGCTCGCTAAGATATTTCTCAATTCCCAATACATAACACAAGATAGGTTGAGATTCCTCAACCGTCTAATACATACCGTAAGATAGGTTGAGAGATTCCTCAACCATCCAATACATACCATATCCCGCACAATAAGTTGAAAGATTCTTCAACTACCCAATAAACACCGTATACACCGTAAGATACATCATAAGATAACCTCGTACGATTGTACCGTAGGTTAACACCGTAAGATAAGGTGAGAGATTCCTCACCTATCCCATACACGAGCAATACATAGTGCTGGACTATCTCGTTACCATGATACCCAACTGCACATCTCTATTCTCTCGCTTCACAGCATCTAACCCATGTCTGAAGAACTATAAAGAAATCTCATCTGACGTTCACGGCTAAAACTCCGTTCTTGGTTAGATCTCCCAAAGGACACTCATCACTATCGTTGAAAACATCCACTGATTCGATCAAAAATTATTTTCTTTTAGCTTAGCAATTCCACTGTTCATCACTACCAAAATATCATCTTTCCCTCTTGTCACAACACGCGGTCTATTATAACTCATGATAACGTCATCTCATCATACAGTTCCACATCCGTATGATTCAACCGATTCACAAATGCATAAATATTATGCATGTATGGCAATAACATAATCATGTATGTATAACAATATACCATATGCATCAACATCTCTAATATGTATGGATGCAATTTAGAATATGTGACAATTCACTCAACACTCTACTCGTCGTCGAACGTTCCCAAGGCTCTAAACTTATGCTCTGATACCACTAAATGTCACAGCCCGGTCCCACAATAGAGGAACCGGAGCCCGTGGCACGCCACCGAGGCTAAACCAATTCATTAACGTTCCCAAAATTAGGTTTGAAGAACACACGCAGCGGAAAACAAAACACATTTTAAACCAGAGGTTCAGTCGACTGCTCAGTCGACTGCTCAGTCGACTGCTCAGTCGACTGCTCCCCTGGCAGCAGCCCAATCTGCAGAATTTCAAGGTTTTGAAGCTCTCTAACTATCACCAAAGATCAACTACCCAATCCAAACTTAACCCAAAGTAATTCTAGCTGTATTAAAACATTTCTAAAGCAGGATTACAACATCTTACTAACTATTACAATGGTTTAAAATCCATTCTTACATACTAAGTTAAACATGGTTTAAAACAACCAAAATCTTATTACAACATTTCTATTACTCCAAAACTACAAGATTATCTTTCAAGTTGCCTCACAAGCGAACTCCCAACCCATGTACTCACTTCTCCAAATCCTCGCCAGCATTTATACCTGCAATGGTTATTTGAATAACCACACATATTTCGATTTGTTTAAGCTAAAGCTTAGTGAATAAAACAACATATGCACATGAATGATAAACATGTCCGCATTCACATCTCTACAATTCATACTAGTCGCCGGAGACTCACGTGCCCGTCCATATTCCCAATCCGCGACTCCTCGCCAATAAGTCCACGCAAAAGGGTAAGACCCACGATTCTTCTCTTCAATCGTGCGACCTTAATGCCTATATCGGCTCCACAAAATGGCACGGTGACCACGTGCTCCTTCTGACCCACATAAGCAACTTAACATGCTCAAATACATATCACCATACTCGCGGTAATTAAAACATATCACCGTGCTATTGAGCCTACTTATCAATATAAATGCCCAATATGAACTACACAATATATCTCTAAAAATTAATACATGCTATTCATACAAAACATGAATACATGTCAAGAAATCATTCCAAAACATAGTTGAATCACTCACCTCCGATTTACGCACTTATAATACGATCCAAAGAAAACCCGTGCACAAAGAACGTGCAGAAGTCCGTCTAGTACAATTCCTATGGATCAGAATTCCATTTATCAACTTTTATGAAAAATTCTAGAAAAAGACTTTTCGGAAAACTTAGCCAAACAGGCCCTAACATATATCAAAACGAAGCTCTTACCTCGAGGAGCTCGAATATGAAATCTGGGAGAAACCAGACTGACGGAAGGTCGTCGTTTGGCGTCGCAAAGCTCTAAGCTCCTAAATCTCCCTCTAGCCCCCTTTTGGCCTCCTCTTTATGGAATTAGGTTAAGACTTAGAAAAATCTAAGTTCATCTCTATCTATATATAGGCAACATTCTCGGGGAATTACGTTTACCTCCCCACGAGTTTTCAAAACTCCTAATCAGTCTCTGAAACTTTCTATACAGCTTATTCATAGCTTTACGAGTGAAACTTCAAAATTATAAAAGTTTTCGACTAAGTTTCGTTTGGTCGCTAAAACGTGAATTTCTATATGACGTTTCCGAAGTTGCTAATTAGCCTACCAAATTAATAGCGTGTTAATTCGTTCTCACCAGGATACTAAATCTAGCAACAGAAATATATTCTAAAACAGAAAATAATACAGATATTGAAATACACAGGTAAACATTTATTTTCAGATAAACATTTAAAATGTTCCACAGTGACCGTCTCATACTCGGAGAGACTTCACATACAATAAATCCTCAATCACAACAGTTTCAAAGGGTTCTCTAATACAGACACCCAAATCAACTCGTGAGTCAAAACTCACTCAAACACGTGCCAAAATGCACAACCCCTCACATCATCATGCATGACAAATGCAATGAAATGCAATAACACAAATGCGGGTGTTATAAAAGTTGCTTTTGGTCCAACCTTGAATGAGGTGAATGTTCCCGATTTAGATACATTTTCTTACCTGTCAATCAATTCAAATAAATATCTTGCATGCTATGCCAACATGTTATATAACAACATAGCAACAATTACTCATATGCATTCATGAAATGCATCTACTTGCTCAACATCTACATGTACTTTCAATCGTCGTCTCTCGTACCCAAGGTTCTAAACTTATCGCTCTGATACCACTAAATGTCACGCCCCGAAACAACTCAGATGATCCTAGGACACATGACACGCAACCAAGGCTTAACTCAAGTCATAAAAGTTCCAAGAACAAGTTTAAAATAAGCTTAAACCTATTAAGCTCAGCAAACAACATACATTTTCAAAAGTTTATTTTCCAAAGGTTCAGAGGAGTCCTAAGAGACCCTCTCTATGTAAAAAGTTTGAATTATAAACGTTGAAAATCGATCGGACAAAAGCCCCTCTGAGAGTTCTATCAACCAATTGTGCTATTTTAACAAGTAGTAAATTCTCATATAACATTACCAAATCATAGTCATGAGCTCCCAAAGTTCAAGCAAGAGTTTAAAAGCTCTTTAGGAAAGATACATATTATAAACATTTACCAACCAAACCCAATGAATAACTTACAAGATCAAACGTCCCAAACTAACCCAACCTCAATACATAAATATTTAACCACCAAAACTATATATTACAAACACCAAAGCTACTAAATTCTTGTTTCATAATCTAAGGATTCATCTACAACATGAAGTTAAACTAGGAATACTACATGAGCCTTGCTGATTAAATTACAACAAACACTATTCCCAAATTAAAACCATTTACAACCATTTACAAGTTTCTAGTTAAAAGTTTAAAAACAAGTAACTATGAACAAATCTACAACTACTCTCAAAATCCATGAGCTTGCCATATCAACACCCACTTCATTTTCCCGATTCCTCACCACGATCACCTACGATGTTTATTCAGTAACCATTACAATGTATAAGTTATATGCTTAGTGAATACTGCCAATCATGAACATGGATAATAAGCATGCTCAATTTAACACATTACAAATAACTATAGTCTCCGACAATTATTAGTTCACTCCCACCACTACCGGCTAACCCGCAGCTCCACTCCCCAAGCCCACGTGACTAATCATGACCCACGCCCTCACATGTACGGTCCCATAGGTCTCTAGCAGCCGTGGTTGTCACCACAAAGATTACCTCATGTTGGTATAGAACTAGCAATTCCATTGACCCAAATATGTAACTCAACATGCTCATTTAAACATTACACCGTGCTATCAAAATCAAATTGGGCCTAATTTAACCACATGAATTTTGCCCAATAATAAACTGAATAAGCTAAGTTAAGCTAATTGGGCATGATTTGGCATTACAATTGAACCCAACATGGAAATCATCCAATCATCAAAATTAACATCACACACCTCTTGGGTTTCGCTCCTAGTCACAAGATTAGAGTCCTACTATGAACCAGGTACAAATCCTATACACAAATTACAAGAAATGAGCTTAAACCCCAAAATGGGTCACGGAAAAACTGTCACAGAACTCAATAAAATTGGTACCATTGGGTTAGACTCACACCCAAGAGTCCGAATATATAACCTATTTTAAAAACCGGCGTCGTTAAGCACGTCAATTGCGTTGAAAGGGTCACCGTTTTTCCGTCAAAATGAATCTTCTATCTCTTTGTATTTCTCCACTGGACGTAATAAAATGAAGAAAAATGCAGATTAGTCATCTCCTAGGTGTTTATACATACAACTTCCTATTTTAATTATAAAACCCCCACTAGTTTGGTGGTTTTGCAATTACACCCCTACTAGTTATGAAGCTATTTTAAAACTATCCCAAACCTAAATGGGTATGGGTCCCATAAGTGGTCCCATATAATTATATGAAGTTTCTAATTAGCCTACTAATTATGTAATGTGTTCAATTCGTGCTCATAAAGGTACCCCTAATTGACCCCAAAAGTGGTCACTACCTAATGACATGATAGTATTAGTAATAAAATAATAAATCGTTTAAGCTTTAATAAACATTTAGGCACATCGGGTATTCCACATATAATGTCCCATCTCAACTGGGACCCATCAACACATATCCCAACTTGGGATTGTCGTACTGGCCATAACTGGGTTTCCCATTGGACACCCATAATCAACTTAGTGGGTTAATCCTACCTCCAATAAGTGTCACATAACACATTAATTAACATTAACTCATGATTCTATATGCTAAAGCAATATTAAAATATAAACCCGCGGGAGCGAGTGTAATAACTATACACCAAATGCAGATTGTAATTCCCAAATGCATGTTAATTTTCTCTTGGGGTGTTTGGTTCCTGCCACGCTTTGGTGGAGCCCGTACGTGGAGGAGAATTTGTGTTACAATTTGTATTCATTTTTTAAATTATCAATAAAATAAAAGTAATTGTAAAAAATATTTGGGTAGATTATCTGACCTCCCTGCATATGGCCTATTACATTGACCTCTGTCATATATAATTAAAAATTACACTAGTAACGGGGACTATAGCCTTAAAATTACATTCTGTACTTAAAAATCTTAAAAGTATAAAGTCAAATTTGAAAAATGAATTGACATTTTTGCTCCATTCTTGGACTTGAGAGGGGGATGGCAAAAAAAAAAGGTTTTTTAAAGGGTAAATTAGGCATTTTAACAAAAAACACAAACTTTTTTATTTGATCAACAAACTACTGACTAACATAGAGCCATAGGGGAGATTGAGTGTCACTAAATTGCAAATATCAAAAGAGGTGAATGTAATTTTCAATTATGCAAGCTATGTCTATGTAATTAGACGGAGGATAGAAAATATATATATATATATAAACATATTTCTAACGAGTTTCCAAAATGAACCAATAAGGTGGTCCCAGGTCACGTGGCACGCCATCAAGGCTTACCAACAATGACTAAAGTTTCCAAAATGACATTTAAAATAAAAGTTTTGCTCCCAAGTAACCAACTTCCAAAAAGATTTTCAAAGGATATATTAAACACGTGCCCAAACACGTCTTAACGAGTTTCGTTTTCAAAAGTAACAATTTCGTAGGTCAAAGGGTCCCCAAAGGTACCCCCATACCTAATTAGAGGTTGATCCGAACATTGGAATTAAGAAGGAGTTTAAAGTTTGTTGTAGGGGGTATTTCGATTGGTCGAATGGGGTCTGGGCAGAACCCAACCTCCAAAAGATCGTATCACAATTGCCGGCGCTTTTTCACAAATGCCATTAATTACCGGCGCTTCTCTAATAAACGTCGTTAATTCCCGGCGCTTCTGCACAAACGCCGCTAATAAAATAATACTCATTTTACCAAAATAAACCAAACCAACAAAACCATTTTAACCAACTCCTTTCAAACCAAATCATTTCAAAAGCTTTGTTAAACATTCTAATAACTTGTAAAACCATACAAACCATTTATACAATAAACCATAAACCTTTCCCGGATTACAAGTACCGAAAGTACAAGCTCCACACGTCTCGGCAACACAAGGTTCTAAGGTGAACCAAGTGCCGTACTCACATACATAACAAGTCTTATTACAAGTTGCATGGTTAAACAATCGGCATAAGTTAAACATATACTACAAACATGATTCAAATTCTATAAACATAAGGAGCTTCTGGTCATTCCTCGCCTCATTACCCGCGATTCTCTCCTCCGGTCTGTGCCCCTGAATGGTTATTTATATAACCAAATATATATGGATTTGTTTAAGCTAACGCTTAGTGAATAATATGAATTAAGCATACGGATGACAAATATGTTCCAATCCAACATAACACATAACTATTGGCCTCTAGGGAATAAGTGCACATTCACCGATCCAAAGCCTTAAGACTCAACCACGACCCATGCCCCTTCGACATGTCACATTAATGCCTTTGTCGGCAAGTGACCGTCGTCACTACTAATCCTCCTCCTTCGAGAGGACGTCTCACAGTGAATTAGCACAAATCCCCCTTTAACCCACATAGGCACATAAACATGCTCAACTAGCAAATCACCATGCTTTTCATTTCAACATGCCTTGGGCCTACTTTACACATGAGTTTTGCCCAATATGAACTACACATGGTATTCATATAAAGTCCCTAGCATATCAAATACATTAAACCATAGAATCATCCAAAAAGCAAGATTAATATCGCTCACCTCCAATTTACGCTCTTAAATGCCGATCCAAGGAAAACACAAAGAATGTGCAGTAATTCTTCTTATACAATTTCTATTGATCAAAAATCCGATTATCAACTTTTTATGAAAATTCTAGAAAATGAGTTTTCGAAAAACTTAACCAAACAAGGCCTAATAGGTATCAAAACGACGGTCTTACCTCGTAGAGTTCAAATACGGAATTTGGTGAAAAACCAGTGGACGAAGGGTCGTCGTTTGGCGTCGAGAAGCTCTAAGTAATCAAATTCTCCATTTGGCCTCTTTCTTGAACTTAGGTTAAATTTTTTGTAAAAATTATGATCGAAAGTCATCACTTTCTATATATAGGCAACACTTCTAAAAATTGTGTTTACCTTCCCACGAGTTTTCAAAACTCTTAATCAGTCTCTGAAACTTTCTGCATAGATAATGCATAGCTTTACGAGTGAAACCTCAAAATTATATAAGTTTTTGACTAAGGTCCGTTTGGTTGCTAAAACGCAAGTTTCTACATGATTTTACGAAATTGCTAATTAGCTTACCAAATTATGTAACGTGTTCAATTTTGTCTTCACCAGGTATCTAATAACTCCGATGAGTCACTATCAACAATATTATAATCACTTATATTCACATATGCCTAAAAAAACATTAAGCACATAATTATGAGTTATTACTCATTTTTCCAACCGTAGTGAATTCTCACATGCCCACCTTCTGGACTGCCTTCAAGGCTAAATACTGGGTTCTCAAAAGACACCCTTAAACAACTAGTGAGTCATCACTCACTTCACACATGTTAATTAACACAACAGTGAGCATACCATGCATGCTAAAAAAATATAAATAAATACCGCAGGAGCGGGTATGACAAAAACAACCTAGAACAAATGCTTCTTATCACGAAAAACTTCTTACTGAGGAACAAATATTTCTTAAGGATGGATCCAAAGGGGGCAAGCAGGGGCGATCGCCCCTCCAAGATTTGAAAAAAGCTTCTCTTTTTACTAGTATTATATATGAGTATACTTTAGGTATAAATACTCGCACACCCCCCCTAATTTTTTTGAAAATTTTTAAGCTCACCCCTGTAGGCTTGCTCGTCCCCCTAAACTTGATTCTTAGATCCATCTTTAAACATTGGGCCATAGGGTAGATGAGTGTCACTCAAACACAAATCTCAAAAGAGGCCAATGTAATTTTCAATTATAGGACATATAATGTCTATTTAATTAAATCATACTTTTGAAGGGTGACGTGAGTGTAATTTATTTTAAAAGAATATATTTAAGATGGATGATTTGTAAAGTAATTATTTACAGAACAGTCAAAGAAATTATTCAGTGAGTCAATTACATTATGTAATTACGCTAACATGGTGTGAACATGCAATCTTAACCATACACATGTCCCCTATTTTGAGGGGGATTATGACAAGTGGTTAAAGATTTATTAGTTTGAAATGGTGCAAATTTGTCATGATCCCCTGGAAATAGGGGGCATGTGTATGGTTAAGATTGAGTGGTCACACCACGTCAACATGATAACATGGTGTGATAGGCTCACTGAATAATTTTTCCAAAAGAGAATCAGCAATGGCTCGGGTATGGAGAAGTTGAGAGATTTTAGGGTGTGAAAATATTTAGTGCAACACATACATGTACCCTATTTTGTCAACTTCTATAGGTGTAGGAGTGATGTGGCAGTTGCTAATTGGGTTCCGTAAATGCTATCGTTTGCAGATCATCCGTCTAAAACTTAATCTCTTATTTTAAAGGAAAAATTGGTTAAAAGGTCATTACGAGAAGCTTTATTAGGATTAAGGACAACTTAAAGTAAACATTGGGGATAAGTCCTCTTATTGTCCATAGACCAAATTACCCTCTAATCGGGAACGAATAGTTCCCGTTTATAGTCCTGAAGATGCGCTTTGTTAGCCCACTTTATTTAGTTATTAATTATTTTTAATAAGTATTTTATGATTTGTAGATTTTGGAGCTTTAACATGAAAATACACTAAAATCCAATGATTAGTGGCTTTAGAATATATTCTGTGCTCAAAAGGTGATTTCGGTGAAAACTAGAGACAGTGGCAGGCTTGATAAATTGTATTTTTGACAATGAAGACTTTGGATTTGAGAAATTTCTCCTGAAATAAAAAAAGTAGATCTTCAATTTACGAACGCATGGCCATAAATGGTGAGTCAATACGAGATCTAAGTCAAAAGTTATCGCAATTCTACGATCGTCGCGCAAAGTTGAGAAAATCGGAGAAAAGTTGGAAAATGGGCATTTCGCTGGAGCGGCCCGTTTGCGCGATTTTGCAGCATCGTGCGCAAGCGGCCTGTGCGTGCAACCCTTTGAAAAGCCAAAAATGCGTATTTCAATGTACTAAAGAGTCTTATGCGATCCGAATTGGCTGAATACATCCAAAAACGTAAATTCATCAGTTTTAGTGCAATTAGGTTTAGGAAAGCCTCCAAAACTTGTTCCAAATCTATATATACCTACTTTTAAGTAAAATTGAGGGTTACACAATATTATGCACATCCTTCAACAACTAAAACTTCAGCCATTGAAGAGGGAGAAGAAAGGAGAAGAAGAAGAAGACCAAGGATTCCCATGGCCTCCTCCATCAACCTCTTGCCAATCTTCGAATCCATGGCCAACTAGACCGAGATCTAGGGTTTCAATGAAACCCTAGCCAAGTAATAGGGTGTGATTTTATGTTTTTCTTTTAGATTTATTATGTATGGATGATGATTACATGTTTTGAGGATTTTGAATAATAAAATCGTACTTCTATTGATTAAATCATTCTTGTCTAAGATCTATTTTGAATGTGATGTGCTCAATAATCTATATTTGTTGTGCATGTATAGATTATTTACATGTAATAGTGCTTATTTGAATTATGATATTAAGTAGTCGAATAGTTCATGCCTAGGGAAGACAAAGTATGCCCCAACCCTAGTTTAGAGTGAGACACCACATGCCAACCAAAGATGAATTACATTGTTATTTGAATCGTAGTTATCTTCTTGATAGAGCGATCGGGCTTGTAGCTATGATTTCCCATTATCATCCAACGAAATAAGCTAATTGAATGCATAGATACCCTTATTATGAAGCTAGTGGTGGATTTGTAATTAATCCTAGGTTCAATACACATATTTATCAAAACAACTTTTAATCGCTTTCATAGTTAGATTTATTTCCTTAGATTCTTAGTTTAGTTAAAATAAAAATCAAAATCAAAATTCTGTTTTATTAATTAACTAGCTTTATGTTTTAAAATTAAAGTGCTTTAGTATTTCAATCTCTACAGGTTAGACCTCTACTTCTACACTACAAATCTTTTAAAGTAGAGTATACTTTTTATCTTGATTTTGAAGGGATCACCCTCATCTTCATCCTCCAACCCTAACGAAACCCTAGCTACCATTACTACTATACCTTCTACCTCCGGCAATCTTGCCTGACCTCCGGCGACCTAACCTCCGGCGATTACCCCACGCCTCGCCTAACCTCCAGTGACAACCATTCTTGCCTAGCCTGACATTCGGCGACCACCACTATTTGTCCTACTCCTTACCTGATCTCTGGCGATCTCCACCCCCACGACCTTGTCTGAAATCAGACGACTTCCCCCACTTAAAAATATTAAGTGAAATTTGACTTATTTGTAATGAAGTTAAGTGAAATTTGACTTTAACTTAATCTATAAATTCTCTTACATTTGCAAATTCACTAAAGATTGGATTTTCACTTTAGAAAATAAGTGAAACTTTAATGAAAAGTCTAAAATCTTCACTTCAAAAATATTTAGTCAAATTTCACTTAAGATTGTACATTCTGCAACTTACCTCATACATGGTGGCCTTGTATGTGTTTGCTGTAGTTTGTGCGCGGACGTGCCAGTACCAAAAGTGGTTCAGTGTGTGCAAACTAATTTCCTAAAGTGCTTGAGTAAATGATACTCAAGTCTTTGAAATCTAACTTCTAAAAGGATGATTGTGAAAGGAGGGTAGGAAAGTACCCTCACCTAAAGGTCCCTAGACAGTACTGAAGCGCACAAGTCTAGTGATGATGAATTTACTAGGTAAACAATCACAAGCAAGTAATAAAACATGTATTTTTTAAGCGTGTTTGGAAAAAATAACCACAAAAGAACTAAGAACAAGATCAGAATAGGCTCTGATTGTTCAAGAAAGACTAAAAACAATAAAGGAAATAACAAGAGGAACAGACCTATTGCTATGGATGATGAGAGCTTAAGAACGCAACGTTAAGTGCTTTGAATGCTGTTGAATGCATTTTGGATGCGGTTTATCGAGTGACGTGGAGTGGATTTTACGTAAGCCTGCTTCCATGTTTATTACGATCATGGAGGAATTACACTATGCCAAGAACTCCTTGAATTACGCCTCAAACAAGATAAGGACGCCCAGACTCCTTCTATATCTCAACTATTTCCTTTTTTCATTCAGATTTGAGTCAATCCCAAAATTCTTGGGATTAACCTTCTATATCCAGTTGGATTATTTTTTCTTTCTCAGACTCTAATTCTTCCCCAATCATAGCCTTAATGGACAAGGAAACAAGCTATACCCACTAGATTTTAATATTGAGCCCGATGACAGTGATGTGAACATCTATGCCCATTCGAGCTCCTGCTGCTTCCATTCCGCCAGACCTCCTGTTCAGGTGTAATACTGAGCCTGATGACGGTAATACGTATGCCTCCGCCTAATCAGCCTGGAATCCTGGCCCTTCGTACCTTTTCAAGATAAGATGTCCGATCGTGCTCTCTTCTACCTCTTTGTCCATCGGACTCTACATTCTCATCCTCCGTGATTGGGTCAATGCCTTGGCCATCATTCACTCTCCCCGTTTCTCAAGCTCGATGGTCTGTGCTAGATCCCATACGGGTCATGGGTCACCCGATCCTTTTCCTTATCGGGCACCAAAACCTTTGGCAGTTTTTGGGTATATGCAATTGCCCCCCAAAAGGTCATGTCAAACGTCTGACATTGATTGATGTGACCTTTTGAATTTAAAAAATTTTCACGCGTCCTTCACATAAGGATTGGCAGTTCTTGGGAAGTGCGTCAGTCATTTCTCTCTCATTACCCACCGTATATATATACGAGATGATTGCAAAAATCCTCACTTTCCCAATCTTCTTCTTCACTCTTCTCTCTTTCTACAAACAGAGCCTCCCACTCTAAACTTTATCTTTTCCAGCGAGCCTATTCATCTTCTTCCCTGCTATGGCCCCTAAAACAACTCCGACAGCACCATCCAAGGCTAAGAAATCATTTTTGGATGCTCCTCCTCCACAGCATCGATGCAGAGGTTCGTCAACTGGATAAGAACCATGCTTCTGACATTTCCACTGATTGTTTTACCAACTACAGTACTTCCAACGACTCATCGACGGTGCCTTGTCTGCTTACGGTGTTTCGTGATGATCCCCCTGCTGCCTTTAACCTTTATTTCTCCCCGGTGGCAAACGAGTTGTTTCATCAACTTCCGGCCTGCTGGAACAAGGTCTTGACTGCCACCCATCCGATCAGGGGTTAGCCTACACCTGATGCAGATTGGGACAAGTATGGTGGTCTCCGAAGTTCATTATAGTGGCAACATTCAAATCAATATCTAGATCTAGATCTAGTTCTCAATCACTGGTCAAGATCTAGATCTCAATCATGAGATTGCACGTCGTCGGAGATGAAGAAGAAAGATTGGTGGTCAAAGATGACGAAGACGATGGAGGTGATGAACTAGTGGTAGAGGTGGTGGTGGTGGCTGGTGCTCGCGATGTTGGTGGTGGTGCGTGATGGTGGTGGTGTGTGATGGCAGTAGTGCTACACATGGTGGCGGCGGCGGCTATGGCAATCATTGGTGGTGGTGGTGACATCGGGCGATGGTGGTGGTGGTGGAGGTAGACTGGTGGTGAGAGAGTTTGAGAGAGAGAGAGAGAGAGAGAGAGAGATCGTAGAGTGAGAGAGGAGAGGATAGAATGTGGGTTCCCAAGGGTAGTTTGGTCTGAGTTTTAATAGTTGTAGGACTTCAACCATTAAAATGTAATTATGATGGGTTTTAGGATGTAATGGTTCTATTATTGTGTCCTTGTGTAGGTTTTTGTTTATAGTTTGTCTTTTAGTTCAAATTGTCTAAGGCTTACCACGTGGCTTTTTAAAGTAGCTTGTGAAATTTATTATTAAGTTGTTTGATAATTTTGTACAATTGACACATTGCTCTCAAAAAAATATCATGAAACCAAAAAGCAACCTTGGGCTTTTAAAAGCTCCATTCTAGAGCTTTTAAAAGCTCCCCCAAAAAAGCCCTAAGTTCAATTTTTCGCAAATCTCATAAACTAGTTACCAAATGAATTAACATGAAATTGTGCTTTAAAAAAAGAGAAGCACCAAAACGGGGGCCAAACTAAGCCCAAGCCTTCCTATTTCAAATACTCTATCCGTCCCAAAATAAGTCCATCTCTCCTTTTTTGGATGTTCCAAAATAAGTGTCAACTTTGAAAGTCAACTACAATTATTGTATAAACTACCTATAATACCCTCACAATAATGAGAAACATCATTTCCTAGGAGGGTAGGAAAAGGAAAATGAGTAAGAAGGTCAATATCACATCAAGGGTAAAATGGAAAAGTGGAAAACTGAAGGACAAAAAAAAATAAATATAATGCACATTTCTTAAACAATGTGCAAAAGTGGACACTTATTTTAAAACGGAGGGAGTATATTTTTTAGGGTTAAAACACTTACACCCCATATGGTTTGGTCGATTTGCATGTACCCCCCTGTGGTTTAAATTTTGGCATTAATTCCCCTTGTGGTGTGGAATAAAGTGCAACCGTGACTTTTTCCATCCAAATTTGTGGTTTTAAACTTGGGAGCCTTAATTTGAAGGGTAAAAATGACTCTTTTGCCCCTAGAAGTCATATAAAAGGAAAATAAGTCATAAATTAATTTCTTTGGGTCAAGCACATTGCATATACCAAGAAGATCCTAACAAATATTAAAGATTCTTACTCACCAAATTCAAAACCATATGTTTCTTCCTAAACGAATTGAAGTAAACAAATTATATTCTTAATATTGTTATGAAGACTTCGAGGTAATTTGGTCATTTAGCTTGCTCCATTAGCAAGTTTTAATGGTTACACTTTAGTCTGAACCACAGGGGGTATTAGTGCCAAAATTTAAGGCACAATGGGGTAAGTGAAAATCGGCCATACCACAGGGGGTGTAAGTGTAGTTTACCCTATTTTTTAGAGTGCAATTTTTCTTACCCCAAAATTGCACACCCAATCCTCACCCAACTCTCCTATTGGCTAATGCAGTGGGACCCATGACTTTTTACCATTATTTAATCTTCATTTAATCTTAGGTCCCACTGCATTAACCAATGTGAGCAATGGGTGAGCAAAAATGTATTCTATTTTGGGTAAATTACAGAGACCTCCCCAGAGGTTTGGTCAAAAATATATCCAAATGTAAGAATTCGGAAGGAAATTTGTTTTCGTTACTAGAAGCTTGAGAGAGGAAGCTTCTACAAGGAATTGAGCAACGAAAAATTTTCCTTGCAAAAGGGATTTGCAACGAAATTGTGGCCTTTAGCAAGAAACTTTTTCTTTGTGAAAACCCATTTTTGTTGTAGTAAGGGACATCCCTCGTGGTTTACATAATTACACTAAGCTCCCTTATCAAAAATGGTAAAGTAAGTGCGTTAAATCTAAAGTAAAAAAGAAATGTTTACCGCTACATAAATAAACAAATTTATAAACCTGATCACCTGATATTATACAGATTTATACACACATATATATACACATACATATCTATATAATAAGATAGAGTGGTGTGGGTCCCTCACAAATTAGCAACTTTTAATCCGAGCCATTGAGACAAGTTTAGATATTTTCAACCCTTGGATTGTTTATCCATCAAATCTCACCCAATGTCTAAAAATCTCATTCTCAATATAGTCCCTCTCACCTAACTCAATCTCATTTGAAATTTGCTAATTTCTCTCAAGTGTTATTTTCAATTTGGAAGGATTTAGTCACTTTTAATTATAAAAAAAATCCATTAATTTGTTAGACTAACAGATACGTATATATCTGAACAACTAATGTAAACAATGCTAGAATTACTACTAGAAATTCTTCATGCTGGAAATATATATATATAGATACATATGTATCTAATAATTGCCTTTTCCCCAAATCACTATATAGAATTGAAGAGTATAATGACAACTCCATATGACAGTTGTCATATCGCTAGATACATATTGTCATTTTAAAATAAAAAAAATCATTAATTGCTTCTTTTTTTTGTTAGAGAAACAAAAACTTTCTTTCTTTCTTTTTTTTTTGTCTCTCTCTCTCTCTCTCTCTCTCTCTCTCTCTCTCTCTCTCTCTTTCTCTCTCTCTCTTATATTGGGCAAAGGTGTGGGTTCCAAAATTTTTTTATCTATGGGTCAAAAGTTCTCCATGTACTCAACTTTAGATCTTGGCCCTTATCCACACCATATCTACTTTCCATCCTTGGATTAACTTAATCCAACAGTTCACAAAAAATGCACTAATACACCTCACATACCATATAAAAAAAATCGAGCATATGCTTTCCTTTCCTGTCTCTTTCTAATAGCTTAGAAAAAGCATTTTATTTATTTATTTATTAAAATCTGGGTCTTTCTTTCATACAAATTACAACCAAAGAGAATTGAAATCAGGATACTTCCCATGTGTGTATTTCATTACTGGCATATAGTAAAAGAAAATACTTTTGCTCCCCAAAAAAATAGTTCACCAATGCTTACCTAAGCATCTCATTGGCCAATGTAGTGGGACCCAGGATTAAACTTTATTTGTTTAATCCTGGGTCCCACTGCATTGGCCAATGGGATGCTTGAATGATCATTGGTGAACCATTTTTTGGGTGAGCAAAAATGCTCTCATAATAAAATAATAGAATCAACAATCAATGTAAGATAAATATATGGTCCATTTAATATACACATTATATTTCTCAGATTATATTTCAAAGTACGAGTATAATATTATATCTTCACAATTTAAATTGGCAGTTTTCAAATAAGGGAATGAAAGGAAAAAAAAGGCCTATATCACGTCGTCTAATTTTAATAGGTAGTTCTCAATTCTATATATCACGTCCATATTCTTAAATCTCTCTCTCTCTCTCTCTCTCTCTCTCTCTCTAACTTCCTACCTATCATTAATCATCTAATCTCCTCTCATAACTCACGTAATTGCTCACCTATCCATCTCTCTCTCTCTCTCTCTCTCTCTCACCTATTTAGACTCTCTCTCTCCTCCTCAGGCACGTATTCCAAATTCAAAAAAAGGGTGAAATTCATCACACGATTCATACCAGTTTGCACACTCTCTCTCCTCTCCCTAATACGTCTATCTCTTTCTCTCTCTCATCACGGCACACTCGGTTCCTATCTGCACCGTCACCATCGTCATTGCCGTCTTCTTCGGCTTCTTCGTTGCCTTGCTCTGTCTCTCCACTCCCTCGTTAATCTCACCCTCAATCTCTCTCTCTCTCTCCCACTCTCACACACTTAGAGAGCCTAACACATACACACACACACATACACACACACACACACACACCCCTATGTATGTTTTGATTATCGAAGTTCTGTACACGCACGCCTCAGTGCATGTATGTTTTGATTTTCCTGAAGATAAACATAAGGGTTTGACTCTTTTGAACGTTAAATTATTCTGGTGGGTTTTGGATGGATTTTCGGCTTTGAAAATATTAAATGTAAAAGTTTTTAGCTTTAAATATTTAACAAAGGTTCTTATAAAGCACATTTTGTATTGTTCTTCACTTCATTTTTATATAATTTTTCTATAGTCTTTGAATTGTTTGAGATTACTATTTTTTTTTTAATTTTCAATTCTTATATTTGCTTTTCTTTTTTCTTTTTATTTTTATTTGGCTTTGAGAATTGAACAGGGAAAGTTAAAAGGTAATTCTCAAAGGGACTTCTCATGGGTAAGCTATAGAAAGCCATATATGCAAGTTTGATGTGGATAGTTTGTGTTTTTTTGGCTATTGAATGAACTCATATTGTATTCAATAATTTTTCTTTTGTAGGATTGTGCATAATATTTATTCCCATTTGTCCATAGAGTTTGGCAATTTCTGCTTTGATTGATTGTTGGGAGAATATTGTATTAGTACTTTGTGATGCAGTTATTTGTCATGCTAGCTTGAGGTAAACTAATTTTTGTTTCCTTCTGATCTATTTTTTATCTTCTTCGGTTTTAATATTTTGCAAGTAGGATTGAGAAGGTAAACCATTTATCTACTACGTAGTATGCGCAGACTAATATGGTTTCAATATACCAGTTTAGGATGGTATGATCACTCTTTCGTTCGCAGGTGATGTTCATTTTTTCCCCTTAATAGGATTATTTGAGCTGATTTTTCTATAGCATTGTAGTTATCTAAAAAATTGCATAAGCAATCTTTAGAAGCTCACAGGCGTCTAGCCTTTCAAAAGAGGTAGAGTCCACATATGTGTGAACCAGCTCTCCGATTTATAAAGAGTGATGAAGTTCTAAAATTGATGAAGTTTAGTTGATTTATAATTTAACCAATTTGTAGTAATCTTTAACCAATTTGATTGCCATTCAAGCTCAAATAGAAAAAGTTTATTTATATTGAGTTTAGATCGGCTATCAAGCCAGGATTGAGTCCCGCTCAAGCATTGAACAAACTGATGCTTAATTTTCAACTTCAATGTATCTGGGAGGAAATCTATTTAATGACTATGCATATGTAGATATTTATCTGCTTTCATACAAGTTAAAGAGTGAGAAACATTTCTGAAAATGGTGAATACAATCCGAAAACTAAGCCACAAGTGTATTTTTTTTCCTTTTGTCATTGGTTTATATGCTTGCCGACAAAGTTGGGGAAAAAAATGTAACTTGGAATTCAAAAGAATTGCTACAATTAAGATAAGTTTTCTTTTTATTTTATTTTTTCCTTTTCTAATCAAGACTATAATATTGTTCCTATCTGGGAAATTTGTCTTTCATCTTTTATTGCATTTAAATGAAGAGTAATGCTATGCTTACCAAACCCAAATCCCAAATTCACATCCGAAATTAATACGAATTTTAGGAAAATAATAGTTTTTCGCAGGAGATATTTTATTTATCTTCTACTATTTTTCCTTTAGTTCCTTCATTGGTGCTTTTAGGTTCTGGCATCGAAAAATGCCATTGTTCTTGGAACTACTGGGTATTTGTTTTTTGTACAGAGAAAGAAGAGGTAGTTGTGGTGATATTCTAACTCGATGGAGATCGAAATCAAAGCTTGGTTTAGACAATAGAGGCACAAGGTCAATCTGTTCGGTTACACTGGCATGGTTTGTTTGTACTATATTTATGACTTTATTTTATCAAAATCATTTTTATGTACTGTTATTGACTAATATAATGTAGATCATAGAGTAGCATTTTGGTATAATCAAATTCTTTGTTTTCTTCTCCAAATGTCTTCAAGCATGTGGTGGGTAATGCCATATTACACTAGCTCTACACTAACTGTACAAGTATTTACAACCCATTCAATAATCCAGGTTCACTTAAAATAAAAATAAAAAGAGCAATTCATGGTTTGTGTTTAGGAATTCAATAGCTTCAAAGTCAACTCTGAATCTTTGTTATTGTTTTGCATCATTAGCTTTAAAATCAAGCATAGTTGGTCTTTGTTTCTCACATTAATCATGGTATTTTACTTTGTATGATTAGAAAATACTTTAATCATTTGGGTGTTGGTGTCATGAATCAAAACTGCCGCCAAAACCAGAACCACATACCATCTATCTCTCGGTACTCTCTCACTCCAAATATTCTTCCCCCTTTTAAACCAACCACCACCAATTTATTAATTAAAGGGTTTGGTAATATTTTTATTTGCTTAGCCTTATTGGCAACATTTTTTTGATCTTGCTTTTAGTGTTGCGCTCTATACATGAAGTTCCATAGTTTATATTCCAACTAGATTTGGTGCTTTTGTTATTGGTTATTATAAAAAGTATAAAAATGTGTTGGACTACGAGCCATTGGGACAATAGATATTTGACTAAAAGAAATGGTTAGATGATCTTGTAGGAGCTTTAGACTGATCAACCATTAAAATGGTTGAAGATTATAGATTGATATGTCATTTGATATGGCTTTCATTCCTTTGGATAAGTTTCCAAATTCAAATCCTAAATTTTGTTCCCATGTAGTTTAATAGTTGCACCATACGTTGTGTCAGTCGGTGACTCGGTGCTAGCTACCACGTGCCATTGCATGTAGTACAACTGTCATAGTATTTGAGAAACAAAAGTTTGGATTTCTAATTTGGGAAGCAAAGCATTATCATTTATATATAGACTCAAAGAAGGATACACGTAAACAACTAATAGTACAATTCCCCTCATTGACAGATAAATGTGTCCTATGTATTTGGATTAGTGACTAAGGATTTTTTTTGGGTCTAAACTAATGGATTATTTTCAGCTCCTAATTTGTATTGTTCTTAAATGACATAGGCAGTTAAGGTCAAATTTTTTTTTTTGGTCATTCGAAAGACATGAATTACTTTACGCAAAGGATTATATAGATAGCTTCATTATTTTTTTATTTTGTTTTTGTTTTTTTTGTTTTTTTTGTTTTTTTTGCGACGTGCCCACGGACACGGGTACGTACTAGTGTATATATAAAATATAAAACCCGCTAAAGCTTCATAGCATTACTGTACCACCGCCGTCCTCTTCCTCTACCACCACCACCACTACCACCACCAATCTTCTCTCTTTATCTCTCTTTGCTTCTCTAACAATCTTCTCTCCTCTTTCCTCTCCCTCTCTCTCTCTCTCTCTCTGATTGTAACACCATAGAATTAACCATTGATCGTGATGGCTTCCTTCACCGATCTAGAGAGAGACTAAACCAAATCCCCAATCAAGCTAAATCAAACACCAATCTTAACCTTGCGTTGATTTTTTCCCTAAACCAAAATTGATTTGGGGATCGATGGACGTTGCTACAATTTGGTGATCCATGAGAAAGTGGGTTTCAGATGCTTGCTGGTAGTTTAGATAAAATGGAGATAAAGATAACAAAGATGAAATTTTGTTGGTAAAATTTAAATGTCTTTACTTTTCTCTCCTCTCTCTCCCCTCATTTCTCATGATACCACCCCATCTTCAACCAATTTCAACCACCCAAAATTGAAAATACAGAGAATGAGGGTAATTAACAATTTAACTCAGAAAATGTCTCTAATTCGTTTCGTATTAGATATGTGATTTAAAGCCTAAGCTTTTGCTAATTGTAGGTTATTGATTGGTTGATATTTGGGGACTTTTTGACAATGGTTTGTTAGTGTGTGATTCACTTTAGCTCATTATGTTGGCATTTTTCAGATCTTGTCCGATCCGAGGGAGAAGTGTCAACACCGTCTTGATTCATTTCTGCTAAGTGTGATTCGATCAAAATTTGGGCGTGGAATGATATTCATGTGAAAGACATCGCGGCTACACTGTAGGGCTTCAATTTTCTGCTACCACTTCCGCCCCCACCCCCCTGAGCTTCTCTCTCGCGCTCTGATCGAACTTCTCTTTCTCTCACTCCCTCTGTTTAAAATATATGGCTTTCTATGACTAATGGAGCATCAGTGTTTGTTGGAGAGAGAAAGGGGAAGAGAGAGTTAAAAGCATTTTAATTTGGGTAAATTACACAAACCTCCCATGAGGTTTGCCTTAATTACACGGACCTCTCCACTTGTTTCAAAAATTACACAGACCTCCCTCGAAGTTTGAATTAGGTAACAAAACGCCCCCTCCCCTAATGGTTCGTTAGTTTTTTTTACATTAGCCTCCCCTGAAAATTACAATTAGCCCCCCTAATATTATAAATTATCATACTAAAGCCCCCTTTCTCTTATATTTTTGTGCTAATTATAAAATCCCTCCTCCCTCCTATGTTTTTGGGTTAATTTTTTTAGCATTAATTTATATCTACACAAAATATACACACAACATATATAAATAGGTCCAAAAAAATTTTCCCCCGAACAAACCTCTATCAAGCCCCCCCTGTATTAATTTTCTAGATCCGCCCCTGTCCCTATGCTTCAAAAGTGGACACTTAATCCCCTGTGATTGTGGACTAAAATAGAACTGTTATGATTTCACTCAAACAGCGTTAACCCCAAAATTAACATCACAAAATGGATTAAGTGTTTATAGTTTTAACCAATTTTAGAATTTTTGTCAGTTTTGAGTGAAATCATAACAATTCCATTTTAGTCCACAATTACAGGGGGTTAAGTGTTCACTTTTGAAGCATAGGGACATGGGCGGATCTAGAAAATTAATACAGGGGGGGCTTGATAGAGGTTTGTTCGGGGGAAAAAAATTTGGACCTATTTATATATGTTTTGTGTATATTTTGTGTAGATATAAATTAATACTAAAAAAATTAACCCAAAAATATAGGAGGGAGGAGGGATTTTATAATTAGCACAAAAATATAAGAGAAAAGGGGCTTTAATATGACAATTTTATAATATTAGGGGGGCTAATTGTAATTTTCAGGGGAGGCTAATGTAAAAAAAACTAACGGACCATTAGGGGAGGGGGCGTTTTGTTACCTAATTCAAACCTCGAGGGAGGTCTGTATAATTTTTGAAACAAGAGGGGAGGTCCGTGTAATTAAGGCAAACCTCAGGGGAGGTCTGCGTAATTTACCCTTTTAGTTTCTTTTGGTTTGAGTAAGGGTAGAACAGTAATTTAAAAAAATATTAACCAAAAACTTAGCTTTTTCATTGGGTCAATTGACGGTTGACCAACAAAGGGAGGTAAGTGTTACATGATCATAAACCTCAAGGGAGGTCAATATAATTATGTAAATTAAGAGGGAGGTCCTTGTATATTGACCAAACCTCAGGGGAGGTGTGTAATTTACCCTGCTATTTTATACTAGAAATAGTGCGGCAGCACAGGCCCGCGTCATTCAGCAAAAGGAGTGAAACGTGGCACACGTTAATAATCAAAGACTCATGATCTGAGAGGCGTTGGAGTCACCTTGTCCACAAGTATTTATTCTCTGGGATCGCACGCTCTCTCTCTCTCTCTCTCTCTCTCTCTCTCTCTCTATATATATATATATATGTATTACGGAGTATATACACGTGTATATATATATAGGAAATTGTTATGTATATTCATGTATTTACTATGTACACCAAAATTCTTTTATTCTAATAATTTTTCTTCTACAAATTCTTATTTTTATAAAATTGAAAATTAAATAGTGATGTACATAACAAAACTAATGGTGTACATAACAATTCCCTATATGTATTACTTGTATATTGCACACAGCACAGACTTTGAGACATCTGATGTGTTGGTGCTGAGTGTGTACGTGTGAGAGAAGGGATGCCTGTGTTTTTTAAGTGGCTTGCCGGCTGCCGCTTGCAGCTGCCCAATACTATAAACTACTCCAAAGTAAAGATTTTGACATCTCTAGGGTGTGTAATGGGTGCTTCAGAATACTAATCACCGACTATACTATCTTATAGTGTTGTTTAAGGGTTTAATTATAAAATATACCTTTAAAGTTTAGTACTTGGTTCATTTTAGTCCATATAATTTTAATTACATCAATTTAGTCAGTGCAGTTTTTTTTTTAAAATAAAAGCAATGTGGTCCAAATATCCAATTCTGTGAGTGAGAAAAGTTGACAAAATTTATTCACAATAGTCACGCTTTTCAGGAGAAAAATAGAACACCTCTAATCTCTGCCTACCTGCTTATCAGCGTAATTGCGCATAGTACTGGGTGTGTATGGACACGAGCCGAGCCGAGCCGAGCTTGCTCGCGAGTTTTTTCACGAGCTCGCAAGCTCAAATGAGCCGGGTTTTCAAGTGATCGCGAGCTTTTTCGCGCACTCTTTAAAACTACGTATTTTAATGATTAACTAGTAATTTATCAAGCCTATTTACGAGATTTGTCATATTTTCTGTAAAATTTTATAGTTTTATAATATATATATATAAAGTCACTATGCAAACTCTTTATCATATCTATTAACGAGCTTTTTCACGAGATTTTTTGCGAGCCTTAATCGATCGTGTTCACGAGCTCAAATGAACGAGCTGGGCCTATCTTTATCGAGTCAAACTTTGAGCCCTTATTGAGCAGCTCTCTACTCGTGTCCACCCCTATCAATGGGTGAATTCTATCAAATTTTATGACGGAATTGGAAATTTGGAACATATTACTTCTTTTTACAAATTTCAGAGACCAAATTAATGCATTTAAAATTTTAAATTACAAGAACTATAATCAGACAGTGACCAAACTTTAGAGATATATTTTGTATTAAATCCATTGTTTTATGCTAATAAGTGATTAGTTTTTTCATGGATGAAATTTGAGCTGACATCATGTGTTTGAATTATGACTAATCCAAAACGTGATTGACAAAATGACATCCTGAAGTACTTGAATTTGGGCTTGGAAACAATGGGCTAATTTAATTTTTTTTATTCGGTTGAAAAGTCAGCATTTTTTAGAAGGTTCGAATGAAATTCAGTAAATATAGACCAAATTTATAAAAAAACAAATTTAAAAGTAAATTTTCCAAAATGATATTTTCTTTTGTATATTAATATTAATTCAGAAAATTTCGGTTCACGTATGCTCCGCACATTTGTATGATATAGGTCAACTTCTAAAACAATACAAGCAAGTAATGTACTACTATGATAATTAAAAAAAGAAAAAAAGAAAAAAAAAAAGTAAAGTACTGCATTTATTCGAATACAAACCATTTCAGATTTCCAAACTTTAAGGAAGCTTATTTATTTTATGGTTAAATTATACCTTATTTGGCACTTTGGTTCTTAAATAAACTTTTTTTTTCTTTTTTTTTTCTTTTTTCCGTATTTTAGTCCTTCAAGTAACATTTTATGGCAATTCCCCCCCCCCCCCCGTCACTAAAAGTGACGGAAAAAAGCCACTTTTAGTGACGCCAAAAGTGTCGCTAAAAGTGACCGAGGGGGCAAACTGCAACAAAATGTTAGTTAAGGGACCAAAATGCAAAAAAAAATTGTTTAGGGACCAAAGTGCCAAATAGGGTATAGTTTGAGGGTGCAAAATGCATTTTACCTTTTATTTATTTATTTATTTTGGTATTAGGGAAGCTTATTTATTTATTTTGATTAAATTGTGCCATTTTGGTGAAATTTGTTAATTTTGATTATTACTCTACTTTTAAATTTAAACTAGACTTGTACCTCATGCGATATACAGGAGAGTTACTATAATTCAAACATTGAATAGATACAACTCTAAAAAATCATTGATAAAATTGAAAAATTAATTACCAAAAACTAAGTGCTAAACTTTAAGTATTGAAAATTTTAAGTTATTGAATTTGTAATATTAATAATAGTGTTTTATGTACTAAAAATATACAGCATTCAATGATTATTTTTGTTTGTATTTATCAAAAAGATGGGAAAAAGTGGTGATTGGAAAGAGTGAATAGTCGAGCAAACCCAATTTAAGAATTTAGATATGACTAAAATGAAGTGTGGATAACTTATTTTTGGTTAGAATTCTTGCACTTGTATTCAATTAGATATGATTTAAATTATATGGATTTGATTAGATATGAAATAAAACGTAGCAATGATATATTTTGATTTAATGTTATATATATATGTGAAAAATTATAGAGTTGTCATGTGATAAACGTCTGATTATACTTTATAATACACATATATATATATATATAATTTTTAGTGTAAGATCAAACAAGAAATGAGAGATATATACGGTGATTTTGAAAAGTGTCTAGTTAAAGTGTTTACTTTTCGATTGAAATATTCTAAAATAGAATAAAGGATGCAAAATAGTAACACAGGAAGTGAATAATTTAATTTTTTTTCATTTTAAAAACATACATAGAATATAAATTTTGGTGATCAACGACTAGAAAATTCCAATTGTTTTGGACCCCAGTATGGGAATATACTTGTGACCCACTCATTTATTTGGGATTTATTTGGTCTTTAGTTTTTCCTCTTTGGCTTAGACCATCTCCAAAGGAGAAGGTAAAAATTTGACATCAAATGACTCATTTGCTGCATAAACTCACATTTGCTGCAGGAATCAAATTCCTGCACTCCAAAGGATGCATCAAATATATATTATTTTAATATATTTTTACTTTTTCCTTCTTTTTATATTCAAACTTCTTTTTATCACTTTTATGCCCAATATTTATGGTTATTTGTAGTTTTTATCACTCCACAATCTGTTATACCCAAAATTTATGCACTTTACCTACCCATCTACAATCCACAATCTGTGTACCCAATTCACGGTTTGCAACCCATTCTTCTCTCTCTCTCTCTCTCTCTCTAAAAGCAAGTCTATCCCTCTTTCAAGCAAACCCAGAAATGTTGATGCTTGTTACAATCAATTGATGCTTGATTGTAATTTGATGGTTCAAATCCCAAACAATGGGGTGCTCAAGAACACACACAGTGGAGGCTCATGGCAGATTTGGCGGGGCTGCAAGGAATGGGCCGGCGACTGTGGTTGTGGCGTTGGTAGGAGCGGCGACGACTGGTGGTGGGGCTGCTTGGAGCAGCGGCAGTGGGTTTGTCTTCTGATTTTTCTTCATGTCTTCTTCATTGGGGGGTTTTTGTAAATAAAAATTTGTAAATTATGAAATTGATTTTCAAGTCTGATTGTATCAGATTCTTTTTTATTGTTAAAATTTTGATTTGCTGCAAGAATCAAATGTAGCAACTTTGTCTTGGATGAGGGAGGCATCAACTTTGCCTTGTCTGTTTGCTGTGTCCTTTGGAGCTGAAAATGATGACATGAAGCACCAAACTGAGTTGCTGCAAGGATTTACTGCCCTTGTTAGAGATGGTCTTAGTTTTGATAGCCAAAGTTGAATTGACTGCACGTGAAAAAGAGGCGTGACATGGACCATACATGCCCCAACCTCCATTAAATAACTTCCGATCCATATGGTATTTAAAAAAATAAACTTTAGGTAAAGCTACCTTTGGAATCCAATGACCAACTTTTCTTAGTCATCTTCTTCCAAGCAAATTCTATATACTTTCCTATGAGTCCCTCCCAAATTCGATTACTATAACTTCCAAAGCTTTTCAAATCTTTATGGTCATTTCTTCGTTGTATTGTTGAAAAAGGAAAAAAGATGCCACACTTTATATATTTGACCAAAAATATATATGTAAGGAATATATATATATATATATATATAGTCGGTGTGGGTGTGTGAATGGAGAGCAGAAGATACACTTTTGGTATAAGAATATTTAGGTCTCAAATTCTCAATGATGGGTTATCCCATTTTTATGTAGATATTTTGGAAGGACATATTGATCTTTTTGCGTGAACGCTACCCATGAAATAGAAACGAATAGGACATATTCTGCACATTTGTCATTTTTGGGCTTTTTTTTTTTTTTTGGGATACGACAATGAATCTCGTTAGCTTGATTTTCTCGATTTGGGAATAGTTCCTCTTATTGTTATTGGAGTAGTATAGAGAAGCAAACTTCGGACACATGCACTTTCTCACAACATATATACAAAATTATTCAACGAAACAAGTTGGGTAGTAGGATTTGAACCTTGTGAAATCTCTGGACATACTACACGAAAGCCTTGAAGTTTGTTGTTTCCCAAGGGGATTTTGAGCATTATATTATGTTGGATAGAAACAATCACACGCAAATAATATATGAAAAATAGAAAGATGAGACGCAGAGAATTGTCATGTGGTTCAGCAATGTGCCTACGTCCACATCGGAGAGCCAGAACTTTCCACTATATATCAAAACATTACATCATATATATCTCCTATAGGTATATGGCAAAATTCCAAAAAAAATAGCCATACCGTTACGCTTCGCTCCGCCATGGGCCACAGGACCCTCCCCTTGATTCTTGGACTTAGTGTAACGGACCCATTACAATATGAGTCACACCCAACATATTATAAGTTTTGAACATATGCTCTTCAATTGCAATTTATATATAAATAGTGAGGATTAGGTGCGGCTGTTAAGGGGAGGACTTTGGGGCGGACCACTTTTAGCGACGAAAATGTCGCTTTTAGCGACGAAAATTTCGTCGCTAAAAATCATTGTTTTAGCGACGCAAAATTTCGTCGCTGAAAACGACATTTTCGTCGCTAAAAGTGGTCCGTCCCAAAGTCCGTCTTTTGACACCCGTTTAAGATCCGGACTATATACATATATATATATATATAAGTAAGCCAAATTATTACTGTGACAATTAATGACCATCCTCGATGTTTCTGATAATTGAAGATAGTATCCCTTATGTCTCTAAAGTTACCCCTTATGTCTCCAAAGTTACGCTCACTTAAATCAAATGCTTTGATTCTTAATAATGTCTTCCTCTTGAACATTCAAAGGTGGATGAACGAGTTTATTCCTATACAACTTTTGAAATGAGTTTTGATTAAAGTATATTGTTACCTAATTGATGGGGAAAACTTGTAATTGCACAAGTTGAACGAACGATAGTAGCAAACAAATCTGACATGGGTGTTCAGTGTAATTTCATAAATAAGAGGGGTATCTCTGCAATTTTTGTTATTCAAATGTGACTAGTGCTAATTATTCTCTTTTTCAAACTTTAATCTTGTTCAACAACCTTACATTTGATGTTTGACTGAACAAGTGCATGGGTAATCATGTAATTTGAAATGAGATTAGTTGCTCAAAACCTAAACATTCTCACCAATAGAAGTTTGCGGCACAATTATTTTAGAAAAGAAGGGCATATACCACTTTGATCCTTTCTATTTTTCCCAGGGTTTTGGACAAATTCAAGTTCACACCTAAGACTTAACATTATTATTATTAATGTAACACATTTGAATTTAACACATTTGAATTTAACTTCAAATATGCCCTATCATTATTTGTTGACAAGATGGGTGTTGGGCTTTTCTACGCCTTGGCCCATTTTAAATTATTTACATGGGTTCTAGTCTCATGTGGAGAAAGCCCATTTATGGGCTTGACCTTTTATGTTAAGATATACTACCTTCGTCCCATTTTATGTGTCCATCTTGGGGAATCCAACTATTTAAGGGGACAAAAAGAATCTACACATACTTTCCACAATTGCCCATAATTATTGCACTTTTTTTTTTGTTTGTTTTGGTGTTGATTGCAAGGAAGGGTAGTTTGGGAAACTAAGTAAAATTTGCATACTAATTTAGGAAAGTGGACAACAATTTTGGGACATCCCAAAAAGGAAAGATGAACACATAAAATGAGACAGAGGGAGTATATTAGTAATATAAGTCATTTGGAAATAGTGCTTTTGAAATGCAAGAGGGGTGTTTAGAAAGAGAGATTGTCTACAAGAGAGGGTTTCTTTCAAGGGCTTGAAGAAGAAGACTTGAAGCTCTTGATCTCTACAATTCTACTACTCTCCAAAGAGTTTCATTTCCAGATTGGTGTTCTCAAACCGGGTTCCTCTCCAATTTGAAGTTGGAAGGTGTTTATATCACTTTGGTGGAGTTCTTAGAATTGGGCTTTCTACTCTCTTGAGGTAACATTGTATTTGTTCACTTTTTATTGTTGTACCTCTTGTACTCATCTTTCATACTTAGTGGATTATTCTCCAGCGCCCGGTGGTTTTTCCCTTCTTAGGAATGGTTTTTCACGTAAATCGGTCTCTTGATTGTGTGTGTTTATTACTTGTCATTACTATTTGTATTCTTGGTGTTGGATATACTTTATTACTTTCATAGCTTGCTTAAAGAGGGAAGAGGTTTGTCACGCCCCGACGTAGCATAAATAAGGAAAGCGTTTAATTTCCTTTATGAACCCGTAGGTCGCGACAGTTTGAAGGATCGATTCCGTCCCAAACGTCAAACAACAAAACATAATAATCAGAGTAAAGCAATCAAGGCTTACAAAAAATTTCTATCTTATTACATTTTATAAACCGGGGTCAACTAAGGCACAGACCGCCTTGAAAAATAAAATAATATCTTAGAGTCTGTTACAGTCATCCTTAAAACAAAACAGTTTAAAACTCAAACAAGTAAACTTAAAGCATATAATAAGCAGTTTCTTGTCCCAACAGCAGCCATTCTTAATTAGCATAATCGTATGATTCCTCCTGATTGTAACCTGAAAAGCCTGAACACGAATGTCCAGGACGCATCAACGTCGTCAGCTTCAAGAAGCTGGTGAGTATTAAAAACATGACTTTGAATGTAAAACATACCAACTTACCTTTTTCCAATTCAAGATTAAATCCACAAGTTTATAATTATGATTAAAGAGCTTGTTTAGAAAAACATCCACAACATTATTTAAAGAGGGTAAATTTACACAGATGAGACCGTGTATGAGAAACAATGCACCACACTCATCTTGCCGACTCTTTTCTCTCGACAGCCACAACAACCCACTATCCTACTCCTGGTATCTTTGAAACACTCAGATAGCCACACTTTAGCAACGGGGCGCCAGGGAGTGTCCAGTTTGCCTCACACTTTGGTCCGGGGTACCAGGGAGTGTCCAATGCCTCACACTTTGAATACCCTAACCGCCATGCAAATACCGGGGCGACCCCTCACACAGTATCCAGACTCGAGTTATCAAGGAGTGTCCGTAGGCCACACTTTAGCACTACCATGGGTGTCAGGGAGTGTCCGAGTTCGGCTTCACACACTTTAACGCTTCCATGGGCGTCAGGGAGTGTCCTTATTTGCCACCGTCGCATTTCAAAGATACCCTCTTCCACAATCGCAACCACAACCACAACCACAACCACAACCACAACCACAACCACAACCACAACTCATACTCAACCATAACCACAACCACGACCACAAAACACAAACACATACTCTTTTCCACACTACCATTACTCTTTTCTACACAGACTGACACCCATATGCATGTACCACTGACCCACATGAATGGTATGCATTTAAACAAAAATGCTGAATTAAGAAACAACACGCGTACGGGGATTAATGAGTCATACTACAATGTTTTAATCATTGAAACATAACCAAATAGAGTTCTGATCAACTAAATTCCCAAACAGAGCCTTAACAGTATATAAATTTCATCCAAACAGTCCCTTAACAGAAAAACAGACAGAAGCAGAAACTGCAACACCTCGCGCGCGCGGGCCGCTCGCGCGAAGGGTTGCTCGCGCGGGCCGCTCGCGCGATAAGCCCATTTTTCCTTTATTAATAAACTTTTCTGTCTGCCTGAGGAAAGCAAGATCGCGCGCGCGGATCGCTCGCGCGAAGGGGTTCTCGCGCGATCCTCGCTCGCGCGACCAGCCAATTTTCAATTATATATATATAAACCCTTACGTCTGCCTGGGGAAGCCTACCTCGCGCGCGCGGGCCGCTCGCGCGAGGGGTCGCTCGCGCGGGCCGCTCGCGCGATTCTCGCGCGCGCGATCGTGGCGCGAGATGAAGCTGAGGCTTCGTCTTCTTCCCCCAGACTTCTCTGTTTCAGCAAAACAGGGGTCTTTTTGACCCATTTCAATTCTGTGATCAACCAAGCCTTATCTTATATGATTTTCTTTGTTTTTAAATGAGGATTAAGATTCCAAGGTTAATTTTACAAGAATCAAATCATATCTCTTGAATTTTATGAAAAACTAAAACATGTCAAAAACTAATTCTTAATATACTTTCTCCTATGAACGAATTAAGCTCTAATTTTACAACCATATACTCTACACACTATAATCTATCATATTTCATTCACAAAACTAATTTTGGTTAAGTTTTGGAAATCCATGTTTTCAAGCTTTGAAGTTCATACCAAAATTCATCAATGGTGATTTTCAATATACATATACAATCAGTACTTAAGCATGAAATTACATTGGTAGTGAGTTTAGAATACTCACTGTGATTAAGAGCAAAGATGTTGTTGAGAAAGAAATAAGAGATAAGAAGATTCCAACTCAAGCTCTCAAGCTATGGAGGTTAAGAGCTCTCTCTATGAAATTCTGAAATTCTCTGTGAAATCTCTCTCTCTCAACTCTCTGTGTTTAGTGATGTGCAGAATGTGTGTGTGTAATGAGAGGTATACATATATAGGACCCAATAGAGAGAACTTGGGCTCCAAGTTCAACCTTGAAGACTCCACATTAGATTGCAAGTACTAGTTTTTCTCATTCAATCCTAAATGAACTACAAAATCACAGGTGTGTGTGTGTGTGATACACTTACGTATACATATATGCCCTCAGATTGTGAAGAGGTAAACTAGAGTAATAGGGGGCAATTCAAATAGTGTTTGGGAAAAATAGCTTTTGGCACAACAACACACACACACACCAAGCATTGACAAACAAAGCTTAAGCAAATGATGAGTTTCCATTAATAGCAATAAAGTACAAGTCATGTCATACTTTACGTCACTTCCAAAAATCTGGGGAAATTAAACACAACATGGACAGTTTTGAAAGTAAACTGGTATTTTCGTGGCGCGGTGTCCGTCACAAAAATACAGAAAATTGATTTTAACGTAGGAAGTGATTTTCTAGTTTTATAAAAATACTGATTGAGTCCATAGAAGTTATTTTCACCGTTTTGAAATACAGACTTTGAAATCCACACAGGTATTACTAATTTTGTAAAATTGCAGTTTGGCCCCCAATAAAATATAAATGTGAATTAGATAAGAGATTAATATTCCAAACATGTGACTGAAAATAAAATAAAAGCAGACAATGCTAATTGATTTTAAATATGCCAATGCGATTACAATTAAATTAAATATGGACATGAATTTTAAATTGAATGGAAATGCAGGTTATTACAAGGTTACTTCCTAACAAAGTGGTATCAAAACCTTGGTTGGTGCACTCAAGGTGTTTGACAATTTGCCTAGGTCAGTTATGGAGGTGAATACTAGTAGAATGCTTATCCTCAAAGGTTCCAATTGGTCTCTTTGGAAGGGAAAGATGTTAGATCTACTTTATTTTAGAGAATGACATGCTCCCATTGAAGGTGAAGAAGCCAAGCAAAGTGAAATAAGTGAAGACAAGTGGTAACTTTTGAACCGACAAGTTGTTGGGTTTATTAAACAATGGGTTGATGATAATGTCTACCACCACGTTGAGAATGAAACTTCTGCTCACACACTTTGGAAAAAGTTTGAAGAGTTGTATGAAAGAAAAACGGCGAACAAGTCATTCTTGATTAGAAAACTTTGTGAACTTGAAATTCAAGGAGGGGACGTCCATAACGGAGCACTTAAGTGAGATGCAAGCAATAGTAAATCAATTCTCTACCATGAAGATGGTGTTGGATGATGAGCTCCAAGCATTGTTACTCCTTAGTTCAGTACCGGAAAGTTGGGAAACCTTAGTAGTTTCACTTAGTAGTTCGACACCGGATGGGATAGTGAACATGAGTCACGTTACAAGTAGCTTGATGAATGAAGAAACTAGAAGAAAGTACTCTATACAATCACAAGTCCTAGTCACGGAAAATAGAAAAAGAAGCACAAGCCGCAACTATTTTCGATGTGATAAGTCAAAGGGGAGGTCCAAGTCAAAAGGAGCTATAATATATTACAATTGTGGAGAAAGGTGGCACATGAAAAGGGAGTGTAGGAATCCCAAGAAAGAGAAGAAGCAAGGAAAATGTAAAGAGAAACAAGATGATAAAGAGACCACGGCTATTGTTTCCGATGGAGATATTATTGTTCTCTCAATTTGTGATGATTCTTGCTTGAGTGTTATTTCTCATGATATGGATTGGGTTGTCGATACTAGCGTTTCCTACCATGCTACTTCTCAATTAGATTTTTTCACATCTTATAAGGCAAGTGATTTTGGTTTTGTAAGAATGGAAAATAACGACACTTCAAATATTGTTGGAATTGGAGATATTTGTCTTGAGACTAATGTGGGTTGCAAATTAGTTCTCAAGGATGTGAGACATATTCTGGATCTTTTTCTTAATCTAATTTCTTCCAGCAAATTAGATGAAGAAGGCTTTGACAATCATTTTAGCAATGGGTATTGGAAACTTACCAATGGCTCACTGATGGTGGCAAGGGGAAAAAATGTTATACACTTTACAAGACACAAGGGAGGATATGCAAGGCACAAATTTTAATGCAATGGAGAATGAGTCTACCATGAATTTATTGCACATTCATCTTGGGCACTTGAGCGAGAAAGGTATGAAACTTCTTACAAAGAAAGAACTCATCTCTGATATTAAAGGTACGCCTTTAAGCATTGTGTTCATTGCATTCTTGGTAAACAACACAGGGTTTCATTTTCACACACTTTTAGAAGAAAACATGATTTGTTGGAATTGGTTCATTCCAATGTGCATGGCCCTATGAAGGTAAAATCATTAGATGGTGCTTCTTATTATGTCACTTTTATTGATGATGCCTCTAGTAAAGTGTGGGTTTATGCTATGAAACATAAAGATGATGTTCTTGGTATTTTCAAGTACTTCCATGCTAAAGTTGAAAAGAAAAACGGTAAGCCTTTGAAATGTATTCGAACCGATAATGGTGGTGAATATATTAAAGATTTTCAAGAATATTGTAAATCCCACAACATGAGCAAACCGAGTCGGGTACTCCACAACATAATGGTGTAGCAGAGAGGATGAACCGAACTATTTGTGATAGAATTTAGTGCATGTTGTCACATGCTAAATTGCCAAGATCTTATTGGGGTGAGGCAATGCAGACTGCTTGATACTTGATAAACTTATCCCCCTCGGTTCCTTTGAAGGGATATTATCCGAAAAGAGTATGGAGTGGTAAAGATGCTTCTTTTAAACACTTGAGAGTGTTTGGGTGCAAAGCATTTGTTCATATTTCAAGAGAGAAAAGATCCAAACTTGATGATAAATCAAGACCATGCATTTTCTTGGGCTATGGAGAAGAAGAGATTGGTTATAGATTGTGGGATCCCGAAACAAAGAAAGTGACAAGAAGTCGGGATGTAATCTTTTGTGAAGACCAAACAATTGAAGATTTTGGGAAGATTGATAATCTTCAAGATTGCATGAAGGACCTTGTTAATTTAGGTTCTAATGCTCCTCTGGTGATTCTTGAAAATGGGGAAGATGTGCAAGAAGTCCAACATAAAGTGTTTGGTGAAAATCCTCACTTGGGAGAAGATGTTGAGCAAGAGGAAGACAAATCCCAAGAACTATCTCAAGTGCCTCCACCGGAACCTCAAGTAAGAAGATCTTCAAGGGAGTCACAACCTTCCACAAAATACTCTCCAAATGAATATGTTTTGCTTAGTGATGTGGGAGAACAGAAAAATTTTCAAGAAACACGGGTTCATGCACAAGAGGAGAAGTGGCAAAGGGCTATGCAAGATGAGTTCGAATCTTTGCACAAAAACAACACTTATGAGTTGGTGCAACTTCCAAAAGGCCGAAAAGTTTTGAAAAACATATGGGTTTATCGCTTGAAGAATGATGGTGAAAAAGGTATCAAGTACAAGGCAAGACTTGTTGTGAAAGGCTTTGAACAAAAGCAAGGTGTTGACTTTGATGAAATTTTTTCGCCGATTGTCAAGATGTCTTGTATTCGCACTATTCTTGGTCTAGTGGCCTGCCTAGATTTAGAAGTGGAGCAACAAGATGTCAAAATCGCCTTTCTTCATGGTGACTTGAATGAAGAACAACCTCAAGGCTTTGAGGTTAAGGGTAAAGAACACATGGTTTGCAAACTCAAGAAAAACTTATATGTCTTAAAGAAAACTCCCTGGCAATGGTACAAAAAGTTTGACTCCTTTATGGTGGGCCATGGTTACAAAAGAACAAATGCGAATCATTGTGTTTATGCTAAAAAGTTTGGTGATGGTGATTTAATCCTTCTATTGCTCTATGTGGATGACATGTTACTAGTTGGGAAAGACATTGGCAAGCTTGACAAGTTGAAGAAAGATTTGAGTAAGTCCTTTGACATAAAGGATTTGGGTCCATCCAAGAAAATCTTGGGTATGGAATTCAAGCGGGATAGAAAAGCAAGGAAGTTGTGGTTCTCATAAGAGAAGTATTTTGAAAGGGTACTAAAAAAGTTCAAGATGAAGGATGCAAAACCAGTCGGCACGCCACTAGCAGGTCACTTTATATTGGGCTTGAAGTAATGTCCTTCCAATGAGAAAGAAAAGAGTAAGATGAAAGGTGTTCCTTATGCATCCGCCATTGGAAGCTTGATGTATGCTATGGTTTGTACAAGACCGGACACTATACAGGCCGTTGGGGTAGTGAGTAGAAGGAAAAGAGTAAGATGAAAGGTGTTCCTTATGCATCCGCCATTGGAAGCTTGATGTATAATGTGGTTTGTAGAAGATTGGACACTATACATGCCGTTGGGGTAGTGAGTAGATTTCTTGCGAATCCGAGAAAAGAGCATTGGGTCGCAATAAAGTGGAATATGAGATACCTCAAGGGGACATCAAAGTTATGTTTGTGCTTTGGGGGTAAAAAATCGGTGTTGGAAGGTTACACGGATTCCGATATGGCCGGTGATGTTGATAAAAGAAGATCCATTTCAGGTTACTTTTCATGGCAATCTAAATTGGAAAAGACTCTTTCAACCACCGAAGCCGAGTAAATAGCCACAACAGAAGCATGTAAAGAAATGTTATGGTTTATGCGTTTCTTGGAAGAATTAGGTGTGAAGCCAAACAAGTATGTTCTCCATTGTGATAGTCAAAGTGCTATTGATCTTAGCAAGAATGCCACTTCCCATGCTAGGAAAAAGCATATAGATGTTCGCTATCATTGGATTAGGGATGTCTTAGAAACTCAATTGGTGAAGATTGAGAAGATTCACACAAATCATAATCCTTCGGACATGATGACCAAGGTCCTTACAAAAGACAAGCAAGAACTTTGTAGGGACTTGGTTGGCATGGATGCCACGTAGTTTAGCATTTGCGCGGAGATATTCACTAAGTAGAGGAAGCCCTCCTCATGGGTCTAGAGGGGGAGATTGTTGGACTTTTCTAAGCCTTGGCCTATTTTGACTTATTTACATGGGTTCTAGTCCCATGTGAAGAAAGCCAATCTATGGGCTTGGCCTTTTATGTTAAAATATATATTGGTGATTTAAGTCATTTGGAAAGAGTGCTTTTGAAATATAAGAGGGTTGTTTGGTGATGTTGTCAAAATCAAGTTCTTGTTCAATCCTATTAAAACCATTTTGATGTTGTCAAAATCAAGTTCTTGTTTAACCCTAGTAAAAATGTAGTACAATGGAAATAGGGTGTCGAGTTCACAGGGATTAGAATGCAACAATGCTTGTTGGGCGCTTAATAACCAATTATAATGCGAGGATCATTTAACGAACTAAGAAATAAAAAGGAGTCTTTTCGACTATGAGTTTGATTCAATTTGTGTTAAAATTATCCTATAATGACTATTTAGAAAATGGGAAGTAACTTTGAACAAAGCTAAGTTTAATTAAAAATTGGGGGTTTTGCAAATAGAGAAATCGAGGTTGGGGAGCATTCCCCCACCTTGGACCAACCGATACATAGACTTCGTACTTGTAGTAGTTTCTAGAGTAGAAAATTCCATTGCGGCAAACTATCAAACATGTGGTAGTTAGCCTACATGCTTGATAGATGTTCCAATGCAATACATGAGTATAGGTTTGACATCTAGAGATTTAACAACTTTCAATGCTTGACATTGTAAGTGGAGTCTCAAGAAGTCAAACCTTGCACCCATGAACTCTAGATATGCTACAAAATATGATAATCCTTTATTACAACATACATGGGTCCAATAGTGGGTTTATGATCCCCAACCTACATGATTTAGCTACTCATAACTATAATGCAATTAATATTGAAGAGAGGGGAAGAGAAATTATACCAACAAGAGAAATCCACAATAAATGCCATAGAAATTCCAAGTAAATCTTCAATATAAAGTTGCAAGCATTCAATACTTTCAACTATCTCTCTCCCTCTCTCAAACTCTAAATGGGAGTAGATGGTGGTAGATGAGGAGTAATGGGGGAGACAGAGATGAGGGGATTAGAGGGAGAGAGAGTTTACAACCTCCAAATGTAAGTAAATTAAAAGCTAACCCTAACAAAAATCTATCACTAACTATTTATACTAAATGCACATAATGGCAATCTTGTAATTAAAAAAGAACTCTATCAGAAGCTGCGGATCGATCCAAGGCTAAAAAGCGGATCGATCCGATTCTTCAAATACGGAGTAGAATCTTTCACGAAACTCGCGGATCGATCCGAGGTAATATGCCGGATCGATCCGCATTGAATTTTCTGGCCAGTGAATTCTTGTGGAACATGCGGATCGATCCGCACGATACTCCTGGATCGATCCGCCTGGGCTGGATTCTGAATTTTTGTTTCTTTTGAAGTACCATCTCACATTTTGGTCCAATTCTTCAACCATGCTTCAGACATCTAAAAGAAAGAGATCCTTATTAGTAAAAAGTGGTCAACAACAAGAACTACAAAAGTACAATTTATCCATTAAATCTTCTGGTTCAAGTGATAATTCGTGTTCAATAAGAGTAAAATCATGAAGTTAAGAATGCAATATTGGACACGAATCACACCCCCCAACTAGCATGTTGCTAGTCTTTTAGCGACAAAGCTAAATATCAAGAGATTCAAGAGTAACCTTGCACGACAATTTATTTAAAAAGAAGGATAAACCGTTGTCGTGGGGAACACGATTGCATTGAGCACATGCAACAAGCCGTAAAACCTCTTGGTTACCCGTAGAGGCGGAGTGTTGTCTCCGGAGGGTTCTCAGAATGATACCCACAAACATTTTGTTTCCTCATGATAGATGCCCCTATCTAGCACCGACACTCAACAAAGTCCTATAAATTTTCAAAAGATCTTAGCACATGACACGCAAATCCAAAAAATTCTCAAACTATCAAGGTTATTAGATAAACTTCATTAAGCTCAATCTTGGATGCGTGTGTGGTGAAAAGTGTATAACTACAAACTATCAAGAAGATGGCAATGGTTTCATAATCCAAATTTTGTTCAAAACGAGCTTCAACTCAATTCTCACCGGTACTACACTCTAAAAATGAATCGCTCGAAATGGGTAATACACTCGGGGCATGCGAGCAAACAGAGTAATGGAAATGGATACCAAAGCCATACACATGCCAATGATGAAAAACGTAAGTGTGAAAAACGAGTAAAAATTAATCTCATGAAAGATACCATTCACTAGAGGATGTGAAATAACTCTAACTACTTGTCATGATAGTCTCAAACTCCGAATCACAAAAATTGAGAATCAATTAGGGCCTTGAGGGAGTTGTAAAGTGGGAAAAAGTTATGAGGTGAAGGACAAGGGGAAATGAAGTGAGATGTTTGGGTACAAACTCGGGATTTATTGGAATGCATGGATACAAATAACCACAAGAGATGAATCATCCACAATTATTTCTTTGAAGCTCACAAAGAGAAGTACAATTGACTATGGAGCTCTTTTTTTTTTTTTCCTCTCCCCCTTTTTTTAGAACTTTTCTTTTCTTTTCTTTGTACTCTCACAACAGCAAGATTCATTCTCTTTTACAACCTTACAAACACGATCTCATGCAAAGACATCCCACAAATGTAATTCAAACGCGGATATGAAAGGTGTATGGCCAGGTGAAGGAAGGGTGTGTTTGGTTGAGGCTAGAAATGGTAAAAATGAGGACCTACAATCAATTCTTCGGGAAATGTGATTCTTTGTTCTCCACTACGATGACAAGCAAGCACGAGTTTGTATTCCACAAAATGATTTCTCCAATGAACAGTCAAAACAAGAAGATGAGATTATCTACGCCTTTTGTATGTTTTTCAAAAATACAGAATTGAAGTATGTAACACTCAAAAATGGAGAAAAGGGAACTAAAGCTCACAAAGGTGACGTCTCCACATATGTTTCAACGATTTTCAGATAACAATTACATTAAACACCCTCCTAACACAAGTAGTCCTGCAACGTGCTCGAAAATCCAAGATTTAAACTTCATGGAATTTACTATAATCAAGATAGTAATAGAACTAATGGGATTAACAAGTGTTACATACTAAAATCGGAAGAAAACTTCAAGGCGAGCTTCATCGCTCGGCATTAGAATGGGGTAACTATACTAAAGTCATTGGAAACACAGGACGAGGCAAATTTTATTTTTTTTTAGATTGCAATGAGAAGAGCTAGTTAGCTCTCACACCCCTAACTAGGACCAAACATTGTCCTCAATGAACTATAAAGTGCAAGGGGAGGAACAATATTACCTGAATCAAGCAACGGGAGCATGTGGTAATGAACTGTGCCTACAACATTAGACTTTACAAAGGAGGAAAAAGAACAGAGAAAGTAGAAGTTGACATGACACAATAATAAAGAAATAAACAAAAGCCAAATATTCAACAAAACTAAAAATGCAAATCATCCACATTGTACATAACGAGAGAAAAGAAGTTAAAAAAAACATCCACAAACAACAACAAGTACCCACAAATCTCAAAACATCCAAACACAAAGCTAAACCCACACACAACTATCAAACTCTAATCCCAACATGGGAATGCCTAACAAAAAGAACGACCTACAAATTCTAAACTCACTAAGAACAATGCTAATGCACTACAATTAGACCCTATAGAGTTAGAATTTGAGGAAATCCCTTCTAATCATCCACTCCATCACCTCCACCGCCTTGGCCACTAGCTCCACCATAAGCCCCAGAGCCACCAGCGCCACCATAAGGATTTTGAAAGTAGTAGGAGACGTCTGCTCCGGGGAACTGCATCTGGTAGAAGTCACTCTGGAAGCGCATCATCATGCCAATGTCGCGCTAATAATCCCCATGGAAATCCTGAACCTCACCTCGTAGTCCTTGCAAATCCCAGCCTTGCCTCTACTGCTCCTCACCTAAGCTATTGAGGTGCTGGTACACCTCGAACATGTCATAAGCGGGGCCAGCCTCCTCCTCACGCGTACCACTGGGACCCTCTTCGGTCCTAGCCCTCTTAGAATGCGAATGAATTTGCGCGTCACTCTTAGCGATGGTAGTAGAATTAATCGGTGAAGGCGCGGGCTTTACAATGTCAGTGGCTAGTGCATTGCACCCATGGTGAGTGCAAAGGCGGGTGATGAGTGTAGGAAAGGGGAGGCTGCCTGAAGTGGTGGTGTCCAGAGAAGCGACAATCATATGAAGAATGACAAGAATCGCAAAATCCACCAGGATTGAGGTGTCAGCCACTGCATACAACAAGGCGGCATGGTCCCTACGCACAGTCCTATGTTTGGTGGGCGACACTGCCGCCGTCAAAATGAGGTTAACTAAGCGAAAAAATTTGGTGAAGGTAGAAGGAGGTAACTGGTCTGAAATCCACTGGGTGGTTTGGCCGACAAAGTGGGAGGCCATAGCATGGGTGGTGGGTCCTTGGTTAGGGTCCTCAATCATCCGCGTGTGATTTTGGACGTGCGGGATGCCCATAAGCACGGACAGGGATGCGACATTAACAACAATAGGGACGTCCTGCACATAAGCCTCGAACGAGTATGGCCCCACGGTGACCATACTGGAATAGAAAATCCTCACCCACGTCTAATTAAACCCCCCTGTATACTCGAGTTAGGGTATCCAACGATGATTTTGGAAGATAACTTCGATATCCGCGGGGAAGTCGTCAAAAATAATTCCTCGCTCAGGCAACATGGGCTTTTTTTCATAAAGTAGGTCTCATACCATTTCTTTTCCGTCTTCGCCCTAAAACCCTCAAATCCTCGATTTGTCAGGGTGAGTTGGGTCCGGTTGTACTTAAGTGTACTCGTCATTGTTCTTGTAAAGATGAAGAGCAACCACAATAAGTAAGAGAAAATGATGAATACTAGGCACAAGTGGAATGCTCGTAACCCAAAGATAAGCAAAAGAGGAATCAATGTCTGCAAACTAAGCATGTGCAAAAGGGAGTGTCGACCCTAGTCTAGGACTTTTATTCATACAAAACATGTGAAAATTACAAATGTGAAGCAAACATGATGGACAAATACTTAGACTAAGGAGAAACATTCAAATGAGCATTTAATCAAACACCTAGTGTGCATAGTGGAAATGTGTGTGAAGGGCACAAGATGTGAAGTGCAACCCTCCCCCAATATCATCACATTTAAGAAGAACATACAAGAAATAGACAATGCATTGCCCACAATCACTGAAATGTGCACAAAAGGGTATGAGATCCAAGTCCTAAAGGTTGATGTGCAAAGAATGTGAACAATATGAAGAAAACTCCCAACCTCGGTTGAAAATCCAACTCAACAAGTGAACGGAAAAGAGATCATAGAGGGGAGATTACCTTGGGTGGATGAGTGTGTGAATCTTGGATTTGAGTGCTTGAGAAGGAGTCTCCAAGAAGATTGTTGAACTTTTGGGGCAAGAGGGCTCTTAAGAAAATGTATGAAATAAGAGAACAAATGAGCCCCAAATTTCATTTTAAAAACTGTTACTCTGCCCCACGGATCGATCCGTGGGTAATGGCCGGATTGATCCGACCACACGAAACGACGTTATAACGCTTCCTAAACGTCATGGATCAATCCAAGGGAAACAAGCGGATCGATCCAATTTCCAAATTTATAAGTAGAGACTTTGCTAAAAAGGGCGGATCGATCCATGTGAATAAAGCGGATCGATCCGAGATGCAAAACCTGGAAAAGAATGGGTGAAGAACACGCGGATCGATCCATGGGAAACAAGCGGATCGATCCAATTTCCAAATTTTCAAGCAGAGAATTTGCTAAAAAGGGCGGATCGATCCAAGGGAGAATTGCGGATCGATCCGCAACACCCAACCTGGATACTAATTTTAAGGGGAACACGTGGATCGATCTAGGCGAAACATGCGGATCGATCCAAAATTAGAATTTTGAGGCAGAGAGTTTTCTAAAAAACAGCGGATCCATCCAATTGGAAATCCCGGATCGATCCAATATGCAATTTTTGTGCAATGAACCCCTCGAAATGCGCCGGATCGATACATGTTATCCAGGCGAATCGATCCGACCTAACCCCAGCAGCTCTAGAAACTCAATGATGGATGTGGATAAATAAGAAGATGTCAATGTGGATGAAATGCGCGAGTAAGAGAACAAAAATTATGCCATGAATGCAACATGGGGCATACAAAAAACAAAGGAGCACGAGAGCCTACTCAACCCCAATATTGGGGTTTTCCAAAGGGATTGACAGCAAATCGGTGTCAAAACCTTCAAGGAAAGGTTTGAGTCGTTGCCCATTAACCTTAGAAATGGTCCCATCCTTGGGATCTTTGATTTCCATGGCTCTGTGGGAATAAACTTTATGTACCATGTAAGGGCCAATCCAACAGGATTGCAACTTACCTGGGAAAATGTGGAGCCGTGAATCATATAATAGCACTTCGTTACCAACAACAAATTGTTTTCGGACAATCCATTTATCGTGAAAAGCTTTGACACATGCTTTGTACGCTTTAGAACTCTCGTAGAGTTCTCCTCAAATTTCGTCCAACTCATCGAGTTGAAGCTTTCTCCTTTCACCACTCTCATCTACATCGAAGTTGAGCTTCTTAATGGCCCAATAAGCACGGTGCTCAAGCTTGACGGGTAAGTGACATGTTTTCCCGTAAACTAGCCGGTAGGGGGACATACCTAAATTTGTCTTATAGGCCGTCCTATACGCCCAAAGCGCATCGGTTAGACTAGAAGACCAATCCTTTTTTGACGGATCGACCGTCTTCTCAAGAATCCCCTTAATTTCATGATTAGCCAATTCGGCTTGGCCATTTGTTTGCAGGTGATAAGTGATGGAAACCTTATGGGTGACGCCATATTGCTCCATTAACCGGGCGAATGGGGAGTTGTAAAAGTGTACTCCTTGATCGCTAATCAAAGCTTTGGGAGTCCCGAACCGCAATAAGATATGTTCTTTTAAAAATTTTAAAACCACCTTGTGGTCATTGGTTTGAGTTGCTATGGCTTCCACCCACTTGGAGACGTAGTCCACCGCCACCAAGATGTACTCAAAGCTATTGGATTTAGGGAAAGGAACCATGAAATCTATTCCCCAACAATCAAAAACTTCTATGGTAAGTATGGGGTTTAGAGGCATGGAGTTCCTCTTAGTGACTCGACCAAGTAATTGGCATCGAGGGCATGTCTTGCAATAGGCATGCGCATCTTTGAAAATCGTGGGCCAATAAAAACCACTATGGAGGACTTTGAACGTGGTCTTTTGTGAAGAGAAATGACCCCCACATGCTTGGTCATGGCAAAAAGATAATATACTCGGTATCTCATCATTAGGCACACATCGCCTAACAATTTGATCGGCACAATATTTGAAAACATAAGGATCATCGTAAAAGAACGATCGTACCATCAATATTAGCCTCTCTCGGTCTTGAGTAGACCAATCTTGAGGCAACTCTCTAGTGATAAAGAAATTCACCACGGTCGCGTACCATGAGAAAGTAGAGACCTTGAGCAATTGCTCATCCGAAAAGCATTCTGGGATAGGAATGGGGGTCTATATGATTGTGATCAAACGTCAAACGTGACAAATGATCGGTGACAACGTTTTCTACCCCTTTCTTATCCTTTATGGATAGGTCAAACTCTTATAGTATTAGGATCCAATGAATAAGCTGCGCTTTAGCATCCTTCTTAGAGAAACTTAAGAGCGGCATGATCAGTAAAATAAGTAATCGGCGATCCCACTATATAAGACAGGAATTTCTCAAGGGCAAATACTAAGGCGAGCAACTCTTTCTCCATTGTGGAGTAGTTGGATTACGTGCTATCTAATGTGTGGCTCGCATAGTAAATGATATGGGGCCTTTTGTCTTTCCTTTGCCCCAAAACGGCTCTAATGGCATAGTTACTCGCATCGTAGATCAATTCAAATGGAAGACTCCAATCGGGAGGTTGCATAATTGGTGTTGAAGTGAGTAATGCCTTGAGCTTCTCAAATGCCTCTTGGCAATCTTGGGACCACTCAAATGGGACGTCCTTAGCTAAGAGGAGACACAACGGTCTAGAGATCGCGCTAAAGTCCTTTATAAATCTACGATAGAAGCCCGCGTGGCCCAAAAATGACCTAATATCTTTGAGGTTCCTTGGAGGGGGGAGGTTGGAAATGACATCTATTTTGGCTTTATCAACTTGCATTCCCTCGCTAGACACAATGTGGCCTAGTACAATCCCTTGTGTCACCATGAAGTGGCACTTCTCCCAGTTAAGAATGAGATTCTTTTCTATGCATCTCTTTAGAACCTTTTCAAGATTCCCAAGGCATTCATCGAATGAATCTCCAAAGACTGTGAAGTCATCCATGAATACTTCCAAAAACTTATCCACCATATCATTGAAGATATTAAGCATGCACCTTTGAAAGGTCGTCGGTGCATTACAAAGTCCGAACGGCATCCTCCGATAGGCAAACGTGCCAAAGGGACAGGTGAAGGTGGTTTTCTCTTGGTCCTCGGGGGCTATTTCTATTTGATTGTACCCTGAGTAACCATCTAGGAAGCAGTAGTGCTTATGGCCCGCTACTTTTTCTAGGACTTGATCAAGGAAGGACAACGGGAAATGGTCCTTTCTAGTGACCAAATTCAACTTCCTATAATCAGTACAAACACGCCACCCTGTGGTGGCTCTGGTGGGAACCAACTCTCCACTCTCATTCTCAATGACAGTGATCCCCGACTTCTTAGGGACCACTTGGGTAGGGCTCACCCACTTACTATCAGAAATGGGATAGATTATCCCCACATCCAACAACTTGATGACCTCGGTCATCACCACCTCTTTCATATTAGGATTGAGCCTCCTTTGCATTTGACGTGAAGGCTTGGCTTCATCCTCTAGATAAATCTTGTGGGTGCAAATCTTCGAAGAAATGCCCCTCAAGTCCGCTATACACCACCCAATAGCACTTTTGTGCTCCTTCAAAACCTTCATCAAGTTCCCTTCGCGACAAGGGTCAAGATGGGAAGATACTACTACTGGAAAACTCTCGTTCTCTCCCAAAAAGACATACTTGATCTCACTTTGAAAGGTTTTGAGATCAAGTTTTGGTGTGACTATATTGGATGGAAGAGGAAAAGTATCCCTCGGAGGTAGTCTTTCAAAATTAGAGGTCCACATGGCCTCTCCTAAGATTCTTTCAACATCCACATCTTCCTTAACCACAACTTCCCCCTCACTCATCTCTGCTTCCCTTCCAAACTCATGATCACACTCAACAATGGTGTTATCAATAGCTAAGCATTTTTCAACATGTTCAAGGATAGCTATGTTATCATCAAAAATACATGCATGATTAAGAGAAGAAATGATGCAAGAATCATTAGCACTTGAAGTACCAGAATTATCAAAAAAATCCTGCACCAAAGAGTCAACAAGAGAGATTTCATAAATATCATTACCATTTTCCTCGTCAAGATCCGGTTGCTTAAAGAGCGAGAAGATGTTCACATCCACAGTCATATTTCCAAAATTTAAGCACATGAGACCATTCCTATAATTAATTAAGGCATTAACAATAGCAAGGAACGGCCGCCCTAAGATGATTGGAATTTGTGATTGCTCATTGACAACGGGTTGCGTGTCAAGTACGATAAAGTCCACCGGATAGTAGAAATTACCCACTTGGACTATAACATCTTCTATAATGCCCCGTGGCATCTTGACGGACCTATCGACTATTTGCAAGGTGACACGGGTCTCCTTAATCTCTCCTAATCCTAATTAGACATACACCGAATACGGGAAAAGATTCACACTAGCACCCAAATCAAGGAGTGCTTTATCTATGTGGTGTTGTCCAATCACACATGCTATAGTAGGACAACCGGGGTCCTTGTATTTGGGTGGAACCTCGTTAAGGATAACGGAGCTCGCATGTGCGGCCATGTAGGCACTCTTTTTTACATTAAGCTTTCTTTTAACGGTGCAAAGATCCTTGAAGAATTTGGCATAGGCCAGAACTTGTTTAATTGCCTCTAAATGGGGGATATTAATTTCAACTTTATTAAGCAATTCCAAAAATTCATTATTCTTGGTATTCTCGACCTTCTTTTTTAACCTTTGAGGAAATGGTGGGGCGGGGTTAAAAAATTCTTGGTTCATGAAGTCGGGGGCTTTAGAGAAGTCCCCATCCAAGTCGACCACATTCAGGATCAAAGTGTCCCCACTATCAAGTTCGGCCTCCTCCCCAATCGGATTATTGCTAATTGGTGGTTCTTGGGGAGCCTTTTGGACCTTGTTGTCCACGACCTTACCACTTCGAAGAGTGGTGATTTCTTTTAAGTGCTCAACGGGGCCATTGGGGTTTGAGGCCTCACCATTCATTTATCCATTGGGATTTTGGAATGGTTGTGCGGGAAGTTTTCTCTTTTCCATGACTTGTTGATTTTGAAGCAATTGGGCCAACTGAGCTTGTAAAGCTTGCATTGATTGAGCATACAATGATTGCATCGCTTGTATGGACTGCTCAAATTGGCTCATTCTTTGGGCCAAGCCATGGTTAGGATCCTCAAAGTGTTTCTTGTGAGGGGGCACATAAGGAGGTGGTGGATGTTGTGCCCCTTGATTTTGGCCGAAAGGAGGACCTTAAGGTTGAGGTGTGGATGGACCAAAATTTTGAGTAGCATAAGGTGGTGGGAGTGGTTGATGCGGGCAATACGGTTGTTGGGGAACATGGGCAGCTATAATCACCCCTTTGTTACTATGGTAGTTGAGTCCTGGTGCACTCCACCTCCAGTGAGGATTGTAGGCATCATTTTGGGAAGGATTATACCTATGTATGATGTTCATCCCAAGAGCACAAGCATGCTCCAAGGCTTGTTTTTGGAGGATAGGAAGAGCGGGGCACTCGTTGGTTAAGTGCTCCGGGTCATAACAAAGGTAACAATGAGATGGATTGTTTGGGGGCAATAATCGGAGGAGGAGTGATGGGGATAGTGCTCTTTGTGATTCCAAGGCTTCCACTTTTCTAGTGAGTTCGGAAATGGGATTGGCCTGAATTGACACTTGATAGAGATTATGATTCAATGGAGCTACAGTAGCTGGCAAAGTTTGGTCATGGGGGTTAGATGTACCCCACCCGCGAGAAGTCTCATAAACATATTCAAGATGAGCTTCGGCTTGCTCGGCCTCAAGAGTCAAGAAACTCCGGACACACATAGTTTCAGTTAATTGTTCGGTGCTGGGTTGTAACCCCCCATAACAAATGAAAATCTGATGGAATTTGTCAAAACCATGGTGCGGGCATTTCCTAAGGAGATCCTTGAATCTCAACCAACACTCAGCAAAGGTCTTGTGTTCTCCTTGAGAGAAATTTTGAATTTGTTTGACTAATGTTTGTGTTTTGTGCATAGGGAAAAACTCCTTATAAAATTGCTTTTGGAGTTCCGGCCATGAGCCTATGGAATTTGGAGGTAGGGTCACTAACCAATCCTTGGCCCTATCTTTGAGTGAGAATGTAAACAATTTGAGCCTTATGAGCTCGGGTGTGCATCTTTGTTATTCAAACGTTCCACATATGTCCTCATACTCCCTAATATGCTTGTAAGGATCCTCATTCTCTCACCCATGGAAGTTAGGCAAGAGATTGATAATTTGGGCTTGAAACGGAACACTCCCGCATTATACGAAAATGTTATGCAAGATGGGGATGATACGGTCTCGGGTTGGAGATAGTCCCCGATTGTTCTCCCGAAATGTTGATCCACAGGAGGGGGTGGAGGCGGCTATGTTGGGTTTGTGCCCTCAAACCATAACTTTATGTATGAGACATTGACATTTTAATATATGGATATCAGCTTTACATTTCATTGTGTATGTTCTTTTCATGAGATGATTGTTAATCCTTAAGTATTATAGTAAGTAATTCGTGTGTGTATGAGATGCACACAAGTGAGATACGAATTACTATTCTTTAATACTTAGAATGTGTCACAGTGGATGATGAGACTGGATACCTCATCAAGTCTACACTGTAGCATAATTAACTACCATTGGATGGAGTGATTAATCTCAATCACTAGAGTGTAGCTCTTAGTTGATATGCTAGTGCTTATAGTGCATTGACGGACCTGAGTTTCCTATTGACGCTTAAGACTGTCAAACAGTCAATAGGAACTCATAACTTGTATAAGGTACGTGTTCTTAATCTTGAGACGATTATGAACACAGACTGTGGATATGGCTGCTTTGACTTACCAATCAGTGAGGTCTATAAAAGATCAACACCTGGGTATTTTGGGTATGTCATATTCATAGGGTTGTGAACATATATTGTCAAGATAGAATCTACCCTCTGTTTCAGAGTAAGCATTCCCTTGAGAATGTCACCATGTCGATTACTGAGTACTGCAGTCTTGTTGATAAGAGTTATCAACATGTTTGGTAATCATGAGAGGTGAATGGGACTCAAGGAATACAAGAAGTAATCATGATTCAGGTTGACAGTAACAGTTATCCGATGACCTGAATATGACTACGAATGCTGACGGTAGAGGGACATTAGTACAACATACAAGTCTAGTTATCGCTTCGGATATGTTCTTTTGCGTTGGAGTTCAGTTATCGTTTTATAGTGGAGTAAACTTTAACTGACCAGTTAGTTAGTTTGCTGATCAAAGAGTTTGGTCATGGTAATTAACAAACTGGTCTGAGCCAACAATAAAGAGCCTAGGAGGTCCCACTCTTAGCTCCTCTAGGATGCTTGGAAAGACGCTTGAGGAAACTGTCCTGACAGGTTCGATCGATTGAAGATAGTTCGATCGATCGAAGGCATCAGGTTCGATCGATCGAGAAATGTTCGATCGATCGAATGTTCGATCGATCGAAGTCCTTCGATCGATCGAAGGTTAGGTCGGTTCTGGGAATCTATAAATAGGGCAGCTGCGTTCTGGAAAAAGTTGTTCGTCGTTTTGAACGTCAGAAGCTGCAGAAACTGTTTTGGAGTCCCAAAACCTTCTCTATCCTCTCCATTAGGGTTCCCACCAACCCTAGTCTTTCTGGCAGGCATCCGCAGGAGTCATAAGGGTGAAGATCATCTAGTGGAGGCTGCTGGAAGTTGAAGATCAGAATTGGGTTCAAGACACTAAGGTATAACTCGTGTCCCCTCTTGTGCGTATCTGTAGAATTGACGAGTAGTAGATCCAGGCATGCCAATAAAGTTTCATAACTTGATTTTTCCGCTGCGCGTTTAAACTTTCCATTTAAACCTGTTTTTCCAACAATTGGTATCAGAGCCACGCTCGTTTGGATCTATAGATGCGTTTTTTGGAACACTATTTTGATTTGCATGTTGATTTTAGAACTGTTTTCGAAACTGCATCGTCACAGATCTGTTTCTGCAGTGTTATCGCAGCAGTATACAAATCTGTGATTGCATTGGATGCAAGATGGGTTCGATCGATCGAAGTAGTCTCGATCGATCGATCGAACGCTCTGTACTCGATCGATCGAACAGGTTTCGATCGATCGAAACCTTCTGTTGTTCGAGCGATCGAATAGAGTTCGATCGATCGAGACAGACTCTTTGTCAGGATCTTTGTTTCACAGTTTTAAAAGTATTTTGAAATTAAAAGTTTAATTTTAACGTATTCTGCAAAATTTTTAATCATTCTGTGAAATAGAATGTTCAAGTGATTGAACAGTGTTCAATCGATCGAAGGTTCGAGCGATCGAACGGTCTTCGATCGATCGAACTATGACAGAGAAGTTAGATGCTGTTTTGAGTTCTAATTCAGTATGTAAAGAGTTTATATACTGTGTGAATCAATTAAGGGTTCCAATAGTTATATTTTGTTATATATATGCGTGGATGTGTGTTCAACTAACCTTTTGCAGCAAAAGATTAGTCGCTATCTCCCATGGCGCCAAGAGCATTTAATTTTGTGTTTGAATGTTTTTAGATTGGTGTGTTATTTTAAGTTTGGTTTGGTTTTAAGGCATATGTAAAGGGCGCTGCGACTTCAATCCTACGAAAAGGAAAGTCGCACCGGTTTCCCTAACCTTTTATTTTGTTGTTGCTATTTCTATTTCTAGATAAATTGTAAGCTTCAAAAGAGGCATAGGTTCAATGTAATAGAATTAGAATATCCATGAAGATGGAGCAAGGAGCCGTTGTCCATGAAGATGGAGCTGGAGGCGATCAAACCAAAAGCAGGTTCTATGGAGATAGAGCCATGGGAGATAGAGGCATCGTTTGGATGTCTTTTATTTCATTTTAGTTTTTTGTTTTATGTGCTTTGTTTGTGATTGGCGTACAATACATTGTTGCATGCACGCAAAACAAGTTTTCTAAAATAAAATTCAAAAACCGTTTTCAACACATTAGTAAACATTAGATGTTTATGGGAAGTGTGTAGAAACAGATTTTCTCAAAAAGCAAAATCCTTTTTTACTAAATCTAGTGGGAGAGGGTCTTATTAATTACACCCACGATCTTCCATTAACGGTTCACTGTAAGATGAGTGATGCATTCTGTGTCACCTCGCCAGGGGTGATCATTCCATACGGAGGGTACACTGCTCATTGGTTACTAGATGTGAACTTCCTATGGATAGGATCAATCAGACGTGTTAGAGGGTGACCACCACACGGAGGCGCTACTTGAGACGGTTGTGATTGGATCTTAGTTAATGGTATACACTAGCTAAGCTATGGATAAGGGATCCCACACGGGGCATTATTCAGAAACTTAGAGATCAAATAGGTTCGGGAGTCATAACTTGTTGTGCAAGAGTTGCATAGCGGACAAGTCATGATTAATCGAAAGATCGAACATTGACCACCACACGGAGGCTTTATTCTTTCGTTTCGATATTCCGGCGACTTTGTTTTTAAATAAGAGTTTTAAGGATTCTTTTATTTCAAACTGTCAAAATCTGATATCCATATTTATTTTGCCTTTTGATTTTTACAGTAAATCACAATGTCTGGATCTGCATTTAGTCCACTTGCCACCATACTCACTCAAAACAAGTTAACTGGAAATAACTACACTGAATGGAAACGTAACCTTGACATCGTGTTAACTGCGGAGGATCACATATATGTCCTCACCACCCCAAGCCCTGAAGAACCCGCGGCAAATGCTTCGGCAGCTGCCAGACGCGAGTTTGACAAATGGAAGAAGTCGAATGGAATGGCTCGTTGCTACATTCTGGCCTCAATGGCTGGTGTGTTGCAACATCAATTCCAATCGAACGATTCCGCCAGTGACATTATCACATCCCTGAAAAAGATGTTTGGGGAGCATGGCAGGCCTGCCAGACAGGTAGCCATGCAAAAGATAATGAGTGCGAAGATGTCGGAAGGGACTCCAGTCAAGGAACATGTTTTAAAAATGATTGGTTATTTAAACGAGCTGGAGACCCTAGGTGCCAACATCGATGCACAGACCCAAGTTGATATGATCCTTAATTCGCTGTCACCTTCATTCGCTCAATTTAAACTTAACTATAATATGAATCAAATGAATTTTTCAATGAGCGAATTGATGAGTTCTCTTTTGGCAGCGGAAGGGGTGATCAAACCTGGGGGCAGCGTTTTAAACGTTGAAAAAGTGCTTCCTCTTCCCGATCTGTGCCGAAAGGAAAGAAAGGGAAGAAGAAGGCTAGCACTGGAGGTTCAAGTGTTGGACCAGTCCCTAAGATTGCAAAATCTAAGGGAAAAGGTAAGGGCAAAGGGAAGGTGGGTGGCCAAGGCAAAGGAAAGTGTTTCCAATGCGGTGAGAAGGGCCACTGGAAGAGGAACTGTCCAGAATTCTTAGCTACAAGAGTTCAAGGTATGATTGAATCACATGTGATTGAAGTAAGTTTTATAACGGATACTTCAAACACTTGGTGCATTGATTCTGGTGCGACTAACCATATCTGTAATTCATTGCAGGGGTTCAGATCAACCAGGAAGTGCAGTGATGGGGAAATCGTACTTACTCTAGGTTCTAGCGCAACCGTTTCTGCAGTTGCTATAGGAGTCGTAGTTTTAGAATTTCTAGACAATAAAGTTTTGATTTTATCAGATGTACTTTACGTCCCTTCAATGAGACGTAATTTAATTTCAGTTTCTAATTTATCGAATAATGGTTATTCTTTTCATTTTGGAACTGAAGTTGTGATTAAAAGAAATAGTTCTTTTATATGTTCTGGTGTTAAATCAAATGGTTTGTATGTGATTACTCCCAATATTTCTAAAGACTCTTGCATGGAACTTAATAACTCAGTGGTTATTGTACCATCTAAAAGAAAGGAACCTTCCACTAATCCAACAAGGCTTTGGCATATGAGGCTTGGCCATATCAATCTCAATAGGATTGGCAGACTAGTCAAAGAAGGGGTCTTAGGCGATTTGGTTCTCGAACCAATAGAAGTCTGCGAGTCTTGTTTAGATGGTAAGATGACCAAAAGGCCCTTTCCTGCAAAGGGCAATAGAACCAATGCATTGTTGGAATTAGTTCATACTGATGTGTGTGGACCAATAAATATTAGAGCAAGGGGTGGTTATGAGTATTTCATAACATTTACTGATGACCACTCTAGGTATGGATATGTGTACCTAATGCAGCACAAGTCTGAAGCCTTTGAAAAGTTCAAAGAGTTTAGGGCTGAAGTGGAGAAGCAATTGGGCACACATATCAAGGCCATTCGATCTGATCGAGGTGGCGAGTATCTCTCTAATGAATTTATTGATCACCTCGTACAGAATGGGATTCTGTCACAGTTGACTGCACCTGGTACGCCTCAGCAAAACGGTGTAGCGGAGAGAAGGAATCGGACTCTTTTAGACATGACTAGGTCAATGATGAGTTATTCTGAGTTGCCATTATTCCTTTGGGAATATGCTTTGGAAACCGCTGCTTACATACTAAATCTAGTACCAAGTAAATCTGTTCCAAGGACACCACGAGAGATGTGGATTGGGCGCAAGCCTTCTTTGCAACATCTCCGGATATGGGGGTGTCCGGCACATGTGCTGAAAGGAAAGATGAGCAAATTGGATTCTAGATCGGAAGTATGTTACTTTGTGGGTTATCCAAAGGGTACTTATGGATGGTATTTTTATGATCCAAGGGAACAGAAAGTGTTTGTTAGTACAAATGCTGTTTTCTTAGAGGATGATTATATCATGAGCCATAAACCTAAGGGAAGGATAGATCTTAGAGAGATAGAAGGAGAGCCCTCAGTCCAACCCGCAGTTGATAACGATGAAAATCAAGAAAATACCACTTCTTCACCTATTTCCGTACCGGTACCTCGTCGTAGTGGGAGGATTATCAGCCAGCCTGATAGATACATGTTCTTAGGAGAAGTTTTTGAAGCTGTCTCCATAGAATCTGAATCTGATCCTGCCACATACGAAGAGGCAATGGCTGATGTAGACTCGGCTCATTGGATTAAAGCTATGAAGACTGAATTGGAATCTATGGATTCAAATCAGGTCTGGGATCTTGTAGAACTTCCAGCCAATATTAAACCCATTGGCTGCAAGTGGGTCTATAAGAGGAAAAGAGGATCTGATGGAAAGGTTGAGACCTTTAAGGCAAGGCTTGTGGCGAAAGGCTATACTCAGAGGGAGGGCATTGACTATGAGGAAACCTTCTCGCCGGTAGCCATGCTCAAGTCCATCAGAATACTCTTATCTATTGCTGCATGCCTAGATTTTGAGATCTGGCAGATGGACGTCAAGACTGCATTCTTGAATGGCAATCTTGAGGAGGACATCTATATGCAACAACCAGAAGGGTTCATAGCTGGTCGGAAAGGTAACTTGGTATGCAAGTTGCAAAAGTCCATTTATGGGCTTAAGCAGGCATCCAGAAGTTGGAACATCCGATTTGACCAAGCAGTCAAGTCGTTTGGTTTCATACAGAATCTGGATGAACCTTGTGTATACAAGAAATGTGAAGGAAAAGTGGTGGCTTTTCTTGTGCTTTACGTTGACGACATTCTACTCATTGGAAATGATGTAGCGGCGCTGTCAACGGTCAAGGTTTGGCTAGCTAGTACTTTCGATATGAAGGATCTAGGAGAGGCGAGCTATATTCTTGGGATAAAGCTCTTTCGGGATCGCAAGCGAAAGATAATGGGATTATCTCAAGCTGGTTATATCGATAAAGTACTAACTAGGTTTTCAATGGATAATTCGAAGAAAGGTTTGTTACCTTTCAGGCATGGTTTAGCGTTCTCCAAGGACCAGTGTCCAAAGACACAGGAGGAGAGGAATCGCATGACAGGAGTTCCCTATGCTTCTGCAGTGGGAAGTCTCATGTATGCGATGTTATGCACTAGACCAGATATCTGCTTTGCCGTTGGCATGGTTAGCAGATATCAGTCGAATCCGGATCCAGAGCACTGGACAGCCGTTAAGCACATTCTTAAGTACTTGAGAAGAACTAAAGATTACATGCTTATGTACGGTGGTAGTGAGTTAATTCCAGTGGGATACACTGACTCGGACTTTATGTCAGATAAAGATTCGAGGAAGTCGACGTCCGGTCATCTCTTTACCTTGGGAGGTGGTGCTGTCAGTTGGAGGAGCATTAAGCAGAAATGCATTGCAGACTCAACTACAGAAGCTGAGTATGTGGCTGCTTGTGAAGCCGCAAAGGAAGCTGTTTGGCTCAAGAAGTTCCTTATGGAACTCGAGGTGGTACCAGCGTCGCTGTCGCCTATTACGCTTTATTGTGATAATAGTGGGGCAGTGGCTCAGTCCAAGGAGCCAAGGAACCACGGAAAGGGAAAGCACGTAGAGCGGAAATATCATCTTATCCGAGATATTGTTCAACGTGGAGATGTGACTGTCACCAAGATTGCCACAGCTGACAATCTTGCTGATCCGTTTACAAAGGCCTTGCCACAGAAGGTCTTTGATCGTCATCTAGATAGTCTAGGTCTTAGATGTAGTTCTGAATGGTTATGAGTGCAAGTGGGAGTTTGTTGGGTTTGTGCCCTCAAACCATAACTTTATGTATGAGACATTGACATTTTAATATATGGATATCAGCTTTACATTTCATTGTGTATGTTCTTTTCATGAGATGATTGTTAATCCTTAAGTATTATAGTAAGTAATTCGTGTGTGTATGAGATGCACACAAGTGAGATACGAATTACTATTCTTTAATACTTAGAATGTGTCACAGTGGATGATGAGACTGGATACCTCATCAAGTCTACACTGTAGCATAATTAACTACCATTGGATGGAGTGATTAATCTCAATCACTAGAGTGTAGCTCTTAGTTGATATGCTAGTGCTTATAGTGCATTGACGGACCTGAGTTTCCTATTGACGCTTAAGACTGTCAAACAGTCAATAGGAACTCATAACTTGTATAAGGTACGTGTTCTTAATCTTGAGACGATTATGAACACAGACTGTGGATATGGCTGCTTTGACTTACCAATCAGTGAGGTCTATAAAAGATCAACACCTGGGTATTTTGGGTATGTCATATTCATAGGGTTGTGAACATATATTGTCAAGATAGAATCTACCCTCTGTTTCAGAGTAAGCATTCCCTTGAGAATGTCACCATGTCGATTACTGAGTACTGCAGTCTTGTTGATAAGAGTTATCAACATGTTTGGTAATCATGAGAGGTGAATGGGACTCAAGGAATACAAGAAGTAATCATGATTCAGGTTGACAGTAACAGTTATCCGATGACCTGAATATGACTACGAATGCTGACGGTAGAGGGACATTAGTACAACATACAAGTCTAGTTATCGCTTCGGATATGTTCTTTTGCGTTGGAGTTCAGTTATCGTTTTATAGTGGAGTAAACTTTAACTGACCAGTTAGTTAGTTTGCTGATCAAAGAGTTTGGTCATGGTAATTAACAAACTGGTCTGAGCCAACAATAAAGAGCCTAGGAGGTCCCACTCTTAGCTCCGCTAGGATGCTTGGAAAGACGCTTGAGGAAACTGTCCTGACAGGTTCGATCGATTGAAGATAGTTCGATCGATCGAAGGCATCAGGTTCGATCGATCGAGAAATGTTTGATCGATCGAATGTTCGATCGATCGAAGTCCTTCGATCGATCGAAGGTTAGGTCGGTTCTGGGAATCTATAAATAGGGCAGCTGCGTTCTGGAAAAAGTTGTTCGTCGTTTTGAACGTCAGAAGCTGCAGAAACTATTTTGGAGTCCCAAAACCTTCTCTATCCTCTCCATTAGGGTTCCCACCAACCCTAGTCTTTCTGGCAGGCATCCGCAGGAGTCATAAGGGTGAAGATCATCTAGTGGAGGCTGCTGGAAGTTGAAGATCAGAATTGGGTTCAAGACACTAAGGTATAACTCGTGTCCCCTCTTGTGCGTATCTGTAGAATTGACGAGTAGTAGATCCAGGCATGCCAATAAAGTTTCATAACTTGATTTTTCCGCTGCGCGTTTAAACTTTCCATTTAAACCTGTTTTTCCAACAGGCTAGCGGTGTTGGAAAGGTGGTGGTGCATGTGGTGGATATGCCTGATGAACGGGAGGGGGTATGGGGTTATTTTGACCCCATTGCTCCCGAGGGATCCATCGGGATTCACACTAGAGATGGAAAAAGTTGCATGATCTGTGGGTGTGTCCCAATCAAGGTCTTGGTGACCAAACATGGAAGAATGCGGAGAGTTCGAGGGTGAGAGGTCATGCGGGTAAGGGCTTGCTTGGGACGGCGGTAAATGAACCACTACCACTACCACTCGAACTCGAACTAACATTATTTGGATTAGAGAAGGGATTAGTCATACCTTGATTGCTCGGATTGGACATTGTAGTAGATTGTCGATTCTCACTTAAAGGAGACTCCTTCAAAGGCAATCAACAAGAGAACAAACAAGATTAAAAGCAAAAGCACAATAATTAGAAACTAAGCGACCGAAGGTTGTTGCCAATTTCAATCCCCGGCAACGGCGCCATTTTGATGTTGTCAAATTCAAGTTCTTGTTTAACTCTATTAAAACCATTTTGATGTTGTCAAAATCAAGTTCTTGTTTGACCCTATTAAAAATTTAGTACAATGGAAATAGGGTGTCGAGTCCACAGGGATTGGAATGCAACAACGCTTGTTGGCATCTTAATAACCAATTATAATGCGAGGAGCATTTAACAAACTAAGAAATAAAAAGGAGTCTTTTCGACTATGAGTTTAATTTAATTTGTGTTAAAATTATCCTATAATGACTGTTTAGAAAATGGGAAGTAACTTTGAACAAAGCTAAGTTTAATTAAAAATTGGGGGTTTTGCAAATAGAGAAATCGAGGTTGGGGAGCATTCCCCCACCTTGAACCAACCAACACATAGACTTGTACTTGTAGTAGTTTCTAGAGTAGAAAATTCCATTAGAGCAAACTATCAAACATGTGGTAGTCAACCTACACGCTTGATAGATGTTCCAATTCAATACATGAGTATAGGTTTAAAATCTAGAGATTTAACAACTTTCAATGATTGACATTGTAAGTGGAGTCTCAAGAAGTCAAACCTTGCACCCATGAACTCTAGATATGCTACAAAATATGATAATCCTTTATTACAACATACATGGGTCCAATGGTGGGTTTATGATCCCCAACCTACATGATTTAGCTACTCATAACTATAATGCAATTAATATTAAAGAGAGGGGAAAAGAAATTATCCCAACAAGAGAAATCCACAATAAATGCCATAGAAATTCCAAGTAAATCTTCAATATAAAGTTGCAAGCATTCAATACTTTCAACTATCTCTCTCTATCTCTCTCTCTCTCTCTCAAACTCTATATGGGAGTAGATGGTGGTAGAAGAGGAGTAATGGGGGAGAGAGAGAGATGAGGGGATTAGAGGGAGAGAGAGTTTACAACCTCCAAATGTAAGTAAATTAAAAGCTAATCCTAACAAAAATCTATCACTAACTATTTATACTAAATGCACATTATGGCAATCTCGTAATTAAAAAAGAACTCTATCAGAAGCTGCGGATCGATCCAAGGCTAAAAAGCGGATCGATCCGATTCTTCAAATACGGAGCAAAATCTTTCACGAAACTCGCGGATCGATTTGAGGTAATATGCCAGATCGATCAGCATTGAATTTTCTGGCCAGTGAATTCTTGTGGAACATGTGGATCGATCCGCACGATACTCCTGGATCGATCCGCCTGGGCTGGATTCTGAATTTTTGTTTCTTTTGAAGTATCATCTCACATTTTGGTCCAATTCTTCAACCATGCTTCAAACATCTAAGAGAAAGAGATCCTTATTAGTAAAAAGTGGACAACAACAAGAACTACAAAAGTAGAATTTATCTATTAAATCTCCTGGTTCAAGTGATAATTCGTGTTCAATAAGAGTAAAATCATGAAGTTAAGAATGCAATATTGGACACGAACCATTTGGAAAGAGAGATCGTCTAAAAGAGAGGGTTTCTTTCAAGGGTTTGAAGAAGAAGACTTGAAGTTCTTGGACTCCACAATTCTACTACTCTCTAAAGGGTTTCATTTCTGGATTGGTGTTCTCTAAACGGGTTCCTCTCTAATTTGAAGTTGGAAGGTGTTTATATCACTTTGGTGGAGTTCTTAGAATTGTGTTTTGTACTCTCTTGAGATAACAATGTATTTGTTCACTTTTCATTGTTGTATTTCCTCAAGTTTACAATTAAGAAGACCTCTTGTACCCATCTTTCATACTTAGTGGATTGTTCTCCGGTGTCCGGTGGTTTTTCCCTACTTAGGAAAGGTTTTCCAGGTAAATCGGTCTCTTGATTGTGTATGTTTATTACTTGTCATTACTATTGTGTTCTTGGTGTTGGATATACTTTATTACTTTCATAGCTTGCTTAGAGAGGGAAGAGGTTACTTCCCAACTATAGGTAGGTACCATCTCTCTCTCTCTCTCTCTCTCTCTCTCTCTCTCTCTCTCTCTCTCCCTCTCTCTCACACACACACACACATACACACACACACACACCCCTACTAGCACATCCGCATACATGCACACATTCACATATCAATTACAGACCATAGGGGTGTCTAGATGGGTTGTAGCATCCCATTTCAGAAGGAAAAAGGGGTAAATTACACTTTACACTCTTGTAGTTTAGATGCGATGTCATTTTAGTTCATGGAGTTTCAATTTTGCCAATTTGGTCCTTACAGTTTCAGTTTAGGTTCAATGTAATCCATTCATGCAAATCTTATTACTATAACTAAAAGCGAAGGGTTAACTCTGTGATGGATGTCACACTGACACGTGTTTCCATTTTTCTCTCTCTTGTGATAAAACAACGCTCAAGTCTTAACTAATGTAAACAGTGAAACGTCTCTCTCTAACACTAATACGTCTCTTTCTCTCTAGATATATAATTGTTACAGTCCCACCAAATCTGCCTTCTCGATTCTTTCCTTCCCTCGCTATCAACCTCTACACTTCTCCATATCCTTATTCCTTCCTATTACCTCCCACCATATTTCTCTGTTACTATGAATCTTTGAAATTTTCTCATGGTTTGGCAGGGTAGAGCCATATACAAAGCTCAAAAGGTATCACTAAACTTTGTATGTTTCTATTAAGACCTTTGCGTGTACTGCTTGTGAAATTAGTTGTCATTGTAATCTTAGAAACATTTTTGTGCTATGATCCATTGTTTCTTTTGCTTGATTTGCTCACCAAGAAAACAGAAGAAGTTGAAAGAATATGGAAGGAACATATGATGGGTTTTATTATGTTTCTAGAATGAACATTTTGTTACCTCAAATTGATTCAAATTTGAATACATTCAGTACCCAAATAAAGGATGCAATGACTTCACTAGGTAATTAAAGATTCATGTGCTGATATTGCCTACAAAACAGATATATAGATTATAGCTATATATATGTGTGTGTGTATGTATGTATCTATAATATATATATATATTATGTATCTGATCATTTTGTGCAACTTCTTTCTAATTTTTCAATTGACATACTGATTGCTAGCAAATATTTTTTGGGTTTGTGGTTCTATATTTTTTGCCATTTTGATTTCTCTTCTCTAATTGTAGTGCCCAATCCAAAGAGGGATTACGACTTGATTTTATTTGAAGTGAGTGTAGGATTTGCATTCTCATTAGTCATTGGGTAGGCTTTGCTCATTTGTTCCCTATCAAGGCCGACAGCTCTGTTTACATGGAGACTATATGGATATGGTTGCTTATGTATATCAGATTGGGTAGTTTATATATTTCTTGCTTGGGGTTTTAGACAGATTGGAGACATTGAGTCAACTCATTGTGTGTTGATGGTGTGCACTTGCTGGTCACAACATTCTAGTCAGCGCTGCCCTTTAATTTCGATTTTCAATTCGCTTTAATGGGCCACAGGTTTTGCAGATTGATTCTTTGCTTAGAGCGGTGCTTTGATTTGTTAAGGTTTTTGTTTTTCAAGATTTAGAAACCAATGCTTATGTGTTTTTAGTCATAGTTTCACATGTGATGGTTGTGAAGCATTGTTTGGAGCTGCAAATTTATTATTATTTTTTTTTTTTGCAATGCAGTTCTCCTGATGTAATTGGAGCTGTAGTTTGTGTCCCTTTCGATTGCATTGATTTCTATGGCTTCATCTTCATGGCTGGTATGTTGTTTCTCCTTCTTTACACTTACTGCTACTTTATGAAATAGAAACTAAAAAGTCATAGTTTCATGACTATAGAGATTAATTCTTGCTAGCAATTTTAAAAAGGTTATCTGGTTTTGTCTTTGGAGGATAAGAAATCACAAGCTTGCTTCTTCCACAACTAAGGATTGCCTTGAACATGCACTTTAAGTAAGCTCATTTCAATCCATACTTTGAAAATTGTGTTGTGACATATTTTGGATTGTTGAGAATTGGATTTATTTTCTATTTATGTCATTGTACCATATAATTTATCATTGTTCAATGGTGTTTGCCTATGTTAATTATTCTTTGAATGTCAAATTTCCTTCTAGATTTACACATTCATTTATTTTTCTGGTATTTTCCTTGCCCAAAATACTATTATCAATAAGCCTTGACCGTCTAGTCTCTACAAGCAATAACAAACTCGGGCGCTTTAGATCTTTAATAAATGAAATGCTTCTCAAATGGTTCCCAAACACATGTGGGTTTGCAAACAATTTTTCGTTTCCTATATATTGAAGTTAGGAACCACCAATTTCTATAGTTGAATTCCACAAAATGAACACAAAATTGGAGTTATAATCATTTTCTCTATGCTACTTTTTTATTCCCCTAACATGAAATAATACATGTTTCCCGAGCTAATAAAAATAGAAAAGAAAGTATATTTTTTCCCTGAAACAAAGTCATTGATCTCAAATCTTATAAAGTTGATCATAACATGGCTGTCAACGAATTATGTTATTTTCAATGCTTTTGTGCAAATTAGTGTGAATATTTCCATAACTTTTGATATGATTTTGTAGTTTTAGGCTCTGTTTGGTTCATGGATTTAGGGAGGGAAAAGAAAGCACAACATAATGAAAAACTTTTCTTAAGAAAAAACTATGAAAAATAGATTCGACTATTTGCATGGTTAAGAGTAATCCTACGCTTTGGCAGTTCCCTTTTACTTTTGTGATGTTTGTGCATTTTTTCATGGATACCTGAAAATTTTTCTTTAAGATTGTTTTGCAATTTTTAAAACTCAAATTTGGCTCTTTTCTAGCCTATAAAACGGAATGGGCCGTGGGGGACAAAGTATATGGTTATGAAGCAATTCTTTTGATACAGAGCTCTCATTTCTTCATTGGTGCAAGAAATTGATCTTAGTGCAAGGTTCATTTTCTTCATTAAAATCCTTGATCTAATATAATGAGGTTTGTAACATTGTTGTTCCCTCAAACAACCAAGATGAGATTATGATTTACATTCCTTGATATATTGAGTTTACAATTTACCAACTTGGAAAGTTGGAATGCAACTCGCTGTGATAGAGGCACTGGGGTTGGAGAAAAGAGGAAAGGTTCTACCACTGACACAACTTTTTATACATACAGATGACCATGTATCAACTTCTTCTTTCAAGCTAGGGAAAAAGACGACAACTGGTTCTACAAGATTTATCAAAGATTTCATCCAGCATCACTAAAAGGAAATACAACCTCATCCTTTTGGTTGACCATTGGTTTCCTAAATTTGGCACTTCTTTTCCTTCATACTTGGATGACAACCATCACTCGTGCTATTTACTACTCTTTACTAGACATTGCTGCCATTGTAGGTTCTTTTTTATTTTTCTTTGTGTGTCCTAAAGACTTTTAAATTCTATTTTGATGGGTTAGAAATGTACATATTGTGATTTATGGGGTATTTTTTGTTCAATGTTCTAACTATTAAGATATGTTGGCAAAGACCGTCAATTGATTATTGACTATTGATTGGCTATTGTGTTTAGTGTTTAATGTGTGTCCGCGCATCGTGCGGGTTTTATGCTAGTTTTCTATAATTTTTTTTATAAAAATAGGTCATGTGATGCACACGTGAGTTATCATTGAGTTCGTAATGGTAAATTTACTTAAAGAAATTACTCTTTACACACCTATATTGAACCTAAATCTATCAAAAATAATAAGAAGAATTGATGAATAAACTATATTGAACCTAAACTAAAATTGTAAGGACCAAAGTAAAATCACTCCCAAACTATAAGTGTATGAAATGTAATTTACCCCAAAAAAAATGTGTAATATGTGTAATAATTCTTTCTAAATTTTGAAAGAAAAAAATTATTTGTAATATATTTGTCCAGTTGTATTTCACATCAATCACCTGTTCGTATCACTTCTCAATTTAGTCAAACCAAAATTATTTTACCATCAGCCAAGTGATTTACAGAAAATCCTATCCCAAAAAAAATGTTTAAATAGATCCAATAAAATCTTGTCTCGAGACGCATTGTCTGTAAACTCTCATAAGTTTGCCATTGTTTGCACGTCCACTAGTGGACCTACAAAGAGTTTAGGGGAGCACTTATATCCTCTCAACTTAGTTCTTACCCTATGCATTTTAGATTTAATGCAATTGTGTCCCTCCTAAAAATTTTAACTCACTCCTGTTAACTTAGAAACCTTACCTTGGCCCGTGAAAATTTTCTAATTTTTACCCAAATTTTTTTTTAATTTATTTCACTAGCCCCGAGTATTTAAGTCATTATAGAAATCCCTTTTGAACGCATTAAGGATTCTTTGTTTAACACGTGCAACTAGTGTTAATAATGAATAAATTAATTAAGCATATGAACACAATTTTTTTTTCTAAAGAGTAATAGATGGATACATTCATTTGTTGTTGTATAATTGCAACTAGGAGAATGGTTAGTGTACCAAACTGAGGAAGGTATGCGAGATGTGCTTTCCGAACACGCTATATTGCTTTATATCTTTGTCATTTCCATCATCTCGGCTTGGTGAATCAATCTATCCTTCTTTCAAAGCAAGCGACAAACGGTGTCTTAGAATTTATTTTTTCCTTCTTTATTCTTAAGATTTTTTATTAGGAGATATTTGATTTTTTCACATAATAATATTCTTCCTTTATTAGTGAATTTCAAGTGTCCCCCTTTGTAGGTTTTCCCTTGGCCTACTTCTAAGGATAGATAGAAAGGTTGGAGATAAATCCTTCCGCACATGCCACTTTAGGATTAAAAAAAAGTCTTCAAGCTTAGCAGGTGATAGCTATATTAAAAGATTGTTGTTGGCTTTCTTTTCTTTCCCGCTAAACTTTTTATGCTCAATATATGTACTCGCCGTGTCAATATCTATCTAACTTGTTGCACATATACTTGTACTACATGCATTCTTCTGTAATAGAATATGTGTTTGACTTAGCTAGGTAACACAAGTCAAAACAAAGAATGTCTAGTTTTCTGAGGTAGGTTTTATTTACCTAGAGTAATTTACCTGGTTTTATTTCGCGATCATCTTGTTATGTATGTACAAGACAAACTATTGACTTAAAAAAAGACCTTTGGCCTCTGGGGAAGGGTTAACCGATTATATAAGCAGTCAATCTAGATCAGATGGACCTGACAAGTAGGCAATAGAAGTCAATTCCACCTTAGATGCCCCCTTCTATCGATTCTGCGTGCTTACCCACCAGATAGAAGACAAAGAATATAGAACTAAAGATGTGGGCGAAGGATAGAAGGGCAATGAAAGATTAAGAATACCTTATATATGTTACGAATAGTGTCCTCCCAGTGAGGCATGAAAGACGTTAGTAAACCTTAGGGGACTTCAATCCTTATGGCTTGACTTTCCTCCCGATTAGAAATGAGCTTTTTGCCCTAATTCCCCTTCCTTCAAGTATGCAATTTTGTTCCAACTCAGCCTGTAAATGGATCGGATCCGGATCGGATCCACAAGATCCAAATTTGATCTGTTAAGAAATTCTATTATCTAGATCCAATCCATTTATCCTCTAGATCTACTTTAGTTTGATTCATATCCTTATTTGTTAGGATCCGGATATTCGGATCTAAAACAACCACTCAAATGCTTATATAATCTAGTGTTACCATAGAAAAATTCTTTTCACTTTTTTCGTTATTACATATAAAAAAAAAAGTCAATCATCGTTTATCTCATCAAAGTACTATATTATGTAAACAATACCTATCATTAAATCAAAATAATGTACGAGTGTTATCAAATTTTGTATATTATCGTGAATATTATGTATGCCATTCAATCTTATTTGTAAGAGTAATCACATGTTTGATTTAGTTTTAGAAAAACTTAATTTGCAGCTGAAAATATGTGAAAAAACCTTTAAGTATTAGAGACCTATTTCTTATTTAATCTAATGATGCATAGTAAAGAGAACATACCTCTTTGAATGCTAACAACAACGACTTGAACTCTTGCTCTTGATTTCTAGCATCTTCCTCCACTAGATCTTTACTTTTATGTCTTCTCGAAAGCAATCCCGGAAGACTAGGGCTTGGGGGAACCCTAATAGAGAGAGAAAGAAGGTCTAGAATAATAATAATAAAAAAATAGGTTTAGGATTTTTTGAGAGCTCAAAACGACATTCTGTGTATTCTGTTGACATGACTAAAAAGTTGTCACGCCCCGGAAACCGAAGCGCGAGGAAAGAGAAAAAGATAGAGAGAAAAGAATTATAATTCAATCACAAATGCGGAAGCGACATTGGGATCCCAAGGGGATTCCTACAAATATGACTTACTAACATATAAGCCAAAATGGACTTACATGTTAACAAGTCCAACAAAGATGAAAACATTTGAAAACTTACTTAAAAAACTATCCGAACAAGTACTAGTTCAAGGAGAAAGGGAAAATACAATAGATTTGATAAAATGTCATTTTTAGATAGTTGCTGAATTTTAAAACACCTGTAAGTAACTATATCTTTGAAATTCTCACATTCTGTTCGCGAAAGTCCATGTAAAATTTGATTTTGAACAACTTTTGTCTAATGATATTTTTTCCAATTCTGCACCATTTGGGCAGAAAATAAAGAAAACAGTAGCAGTTTTTCTATGACACCAACTTTTGACAGCATTTTTACAACTTGTAGAAATGTTCCCAATTATGCTAAATCCTCAAATTTAAACCTCAATACATGACTAAACAAGTCCTAAATGACATATAACACATGCCTAGACCAAACGGAACTTCATATGCTCGAAATTTATTAAAAACGAGAAGTGAAAGAGATAAAGAGAGGAAAAAGGAGAGAGAGGGAGAGATTGGGAGAGAGATATAGGGAGAGATAGGGAGAGAGATATAGAGAATGTATTCTAAACATACACACATGTGTATTTTCACATTCGGAAACATTTTAAAAGCATATATATACATAATTCCAACATAAGTAAAAGGAGAGAATATTTGAAAAAGGGAAAGAGATCAAAGAGGGGAGAGGAGAGAAAGAGAATGGGAGAGATTTTTGAACATTTCCTTTAAAAACAAAATGGACAAATCCGACAAGGATTCCATACAATTACAATGAGTCCGGCAAGGACAAAACCAATCATAAACGAATTCGACAAGGACTCAAATCCACACACATATATAAAACTCTAGAAGAAATGCTACGGTCTCGGAAACATAGTTACATAACATAAATAAAAGGACTAACACTTGTCCATCAAACTTACAACAAGACCTTCCGATGACAAAATTATGGATTCCAAACTTTAGAAGTTTAATAAAAGTAATACAACAATTTTCTTGAAGAGCTCTAACTATTATAAACTTCTCAAAAACTAAAATTCACATGAGAACTATCCATTTACATATGTAGACACGAATCCTCAAAGTAGAACAAAATACATCAACGTCTATACGTCGGTCACATGTGCCCTTTTTGCCCTTATCAAGTTCACCTGAAAAATGTTTTGTCGTTTTTATGAGAACGACGGCTCGTAGACAACATTGTAACAAATCTATATGCTATCCATGACTAAAATGAAATGAGATGCAATGAATCGCCACCATGGCTACCATGAAATGTTTAAAGCCGCAGGGCTATGCGTGACAAATGCACATCTCTCTCGTTACCGGACCATGAGCCACCCACGCATGGAGTGTAGCATACCAACTTCCGGGAGCTACCCGAATATAGTTTGGAGTTTGAATGTTTCTAAGGGTCATTCTCCCTGTCTCACATCACAACCCACGTCCGGATTTCTTAAACCAAAATTCCCACACATGGGGTTTTTCTCTCTTTTTCAAATAAAACCTTTATGTCGTGATATTTGAATGTTTGCCGATTTGGCCTCAATGCATGAAATGTTTAAAATGACAACATAGATGCTCCAACAAAATAATGAACACAATAATTCTTGCATGTTGAACATGTATTAAAGACATCAAGAGTTAAATTAAAATTCATAATATAGCACTCCTAACAAGGATTTCTAAACTAACATCCTAACATGCTTTTACACATAAAGGGAGCATCCTAGGCACGTCTAGCATCACATAATCAATTATAGAACAACCAAAACATGTAAATTCACAATTAGGCATATAACCCTAAATTTACAACTTTGGGGAAAACCTAATGCATGCGTCTAAATTATTCTCATAACTTCATTTTAATTACATTTAACACCCCAAACTTTCAACTAGTACAACCAAGGCATATAATTCCACAATTTGGCATACAACCCTTACATTAGAACTTTGGGGAAATACCCATTGCATGTGTCCAAATTATCTCCTAGCACATATATATGAACTCAAAACACCTTAGGCAAGTATAACATATATAATTGCACACTGTAAATCTACCTCAAAGCTTTGAAATCCAAACAAGGAAATATTCAAGAGAGCTAGAAAAGGAAAACCCAAGTAGCTCCAAAGCTTGCCAAATTTTGAAGGATGCTTCAAGAAGACTACACTAAGCAATAACAACCCAAGGTTAGGATAGAAACATAAAGCTAGTAAACCCTAGGTTGCTAGAGATTGGGAAAATTTACCCACACTAGAAATCCTCCATAGAAATGGTTAGGATGTGAAAGAGATACTCTATATACTCCAAGGAAGCTATAAAAGAGAAGAGAAGCTCAATCAAAACCCAAAAATTTCGAAATCTAGTGAAACCCTAGAATTTGGGGATTTTCTAGAAAGCTTACCCAATGATGATTCCAAGCTCTAGGATGGTTAGAAATGCTAGATAATGAACTTCTTGACAATCCCTTGAAATCTTGAAGGATGAGGCTTGGAAGAGAAGGAGAACTATGGAGATATTTGTCTCTTGGAAGGAGAAGAAGGAGAAAAGAAGAGAAGGAAGGAGAAGAAAGAAAAAAAAAACTAACATGAATGAGTTGGGGGTTTAGTTTGGCCGGCCATATATGGGAGTGGGGTGGGGTCCACTCTCTTGTATTCTCCAAAAATAACTGTTTGGTGCTCCAATGGACAGTCTGACCCAACGGTGTAACCCCAAAATTAAATAAACACATCCACGGGTACAGAAATTAATTTCTAAAGCATATGAAAGACAAAATAAAATAATTTAATCATGCTCTGAAAAATTTAAATACAGTAAATTAAAATAGCAGTCCACACAGAACATGCGAAATTACCCAATTACCCTTATTAAAATTCTAAAACATTACAAAAGTTGTGCGCTCTTGTGCAACACCCAAGTGTAGGCGTAATACTGGATAAGTCCAGGTCGAACCCAAGGGAAGGAATAGGACAAACAATTCACTAGATTACTTCCGAAAAGAAAAGATGATTTAAATAAGAGTAAACTAAAACTAAATCAAACTAGAAGTTCAACTAAAAGGTGAAACTAAAGATTGAACTAGTGGAATTAACTAAGTAAACTAAAATAGCAAAATAAATCTAATTTAATTCAAATAAGACAAATGGAGTTAGGGATATGCAAATCCATGGTAACCTACCCAACTTCCATACCTAAGGAAGGATACGACCTCCTAAATAATCCATAACTATGCCTCTTTGCTTATAGGATCATTAAAGTTATTGAGACATCAACTATATACATATATATGATAAGAGATGTAAAACGACTTTTATAATTCATTTTTATTTAATCAAGGCAGATCTGATTGTAAATTCAACTCATTGATTTAACCGTACAAAACATATATTTTATTTGATATATGAGGTGTTAACTAAACCTATGGGTTGTTTTCACAATAACAAGTTGAAATCCAAGCTTAGATCATCTAGGTCATGTTAAATAAGTGTTAGAAAACATGAATTCAATGAGTTTGACTTGAATCATAATTAAAAATGTAGATTGAAAGGATGCCCAATTAAGAACATGCATGAAAATCTAATAAATCACTATTTCATCACATAATCCTAACTAAAAGTTTAAGAATATGCACGAAAATATAATAAATCACTGTTTCATCACATAATCCTAACTAAAAGTTTACGATTACATACTAACATTAAAATCGAAGCAATATAATAAAGCAAACATATTAATTAAACTAATCAATACGCAAATAAAGAAAATGAACATTAGAACCTGAATTAAAGCTTGCATTGAATTTGAAATCGCAAAGAAAGTTTGTTGGCTTCTTGAATACAATCATAAACCCTGGCTATGGAGTGTAGAGGATGAAGAGGGGAGGAAAACTACTCTAATCTACCCTACTCCTACTCCTAAACTATCCTAATCCTAAAATATAATGAAGAGCTGCTGATTTTTGTTCATAAACATATATATATATATATATAAGTAGGAGATGGGCCGAGCCTTTTATTTTCGCACTGGGCTTTTCGCTGCTTTTGACAGCTTCACACACCAATGGGGGAACTAGCATATCTCTCTGGTCGGACATTGGATTGACGCACAATTTAAGACCACGCATCCATAACTCGTCGAACTACAACTTCTATCTCTGGACCAAATTCATAATTCTAAGGTCTTTAATGTCAAAAACGTCATTTTCTCAGCTGCTTTTGTTATTCTCTTCACCAGAATCACTTTTTATGCAACGACTATTTTCCATAACCTATAAAATAGTGTAAAAACACATGTTTGAGTATCAACATCATAGAAAACACTTAATCATTGATATGCATCTAAATCTAGGGACTTAGGGATAAAAGTATGCACACATAACCATAAAATGTGTTATAAATATGTAGTTTTCACCTCTAATCATCTGTCTCACAGGTCCTCTATTTATAAGTATTTCTAACTGACCTTAGTTGCAATCGATTGCCCAATGTGGGAATCGATTGCCAACCCTAATAGATTTCCAAGAATGGCAATCGATTGACTAGACTAGTGGCAATCGATTGGTACTCCTTTTTCATGCCTTCCTTGCTTTCTTTGTGAAGCTAAGAATGTGACCTCCTAGGTTCTTAATTATCGGTTTAGATCAGTAATCAATTCCTCCATGCTTAAACTCTTTAATGAGAGAATTAACTAACTGATCAACTAACGTTAGTACCACTATATAACGATAATTGCATGCTGATACATAAGAACATATCCGAAGCGATAACTAGACTTGTAAGGTGATCCTAATTCCTAATGTCCTTCTACCTTCAACATTCATATTCACATTTAGCACACTACAACAAAAAATCTTATTATGACTTTAAAAAAGAGTCATAAATGTATATTTATGATTTTTTTAAGCTTTTAAAATAAGTCATAACATTGCAGTGATAAATAAGTTCGAGTTTGTTAAAAAAAGTCATAAAAATGAATGCTTAGCAAACATTAATTAAGAATCAGAGTAGGAAAGACTGAAGAAGAAAGACACAGATAAATAAAGAAGACAATAAATAACTGAAACTTACAGATCGATTGAATTACTGGGAAGCAAGCACTGAATTGCTCAGTGTATACATCAAGTATTACAAACTATGAACTAAATATGGACTAGATAATCATAAAAATTCGTTATGAAAGAAGTAGAGAAGAATTATTCTAAAGGAATCTCCACTAACTCTATCAAAAGACTCTGCTTGAAAACTCTTTTGAAAAACTCTCTTGAAAAACTCTACCTAAAACTGAATGTAGAACTGGTTACTTATAGCATTCAAAATTGTCCTGTGCATCTCGTGAATGGACCATGAGCTGTAGAGAACTTTTGAAAAGCTGGAACTTCACATGGGGTTACTGTGGATGAACAATGTCATGTCTGTTACTGTATAATCACGCAGAATCTGAAAAAGCCTATTGGTTACTGTGGTCGAAAGGTTGATTTGACTTGTCCTTTTTCCTATAGTTTTAACCAGTGTTAATAGGAGTTTCACTAAGAAACTTTTGCATTGACCATGGTTAATATTGTCCATTTTACCAAAAGAGCGTTGGATGCCTCACTGTGGGTTAACTTCATTCATTGAACTGAATTGGACTATTGCAGATGAAGACTTTTTTAACTTTTGCAAGGAAGCATCATTGGATGCCTTCAGTCTTCCATTGCATTGATGATGTTGGCTTCTGCATCTTCATCAAATGGGTAATCATCATCAAAGTCACTATGGTAATGAGGTAACCAGTCACCATTATAACTTCGGAGCATATGGAATTTGTTGTAAATGATGTCCCTTGGTTCTTCAAACTTTGGATACCAAAATTGGCATTCTTCTGACTGGATGTTGATATCAGAAATTTCTTTACCAATATCATCATATGAAAAGTGACCACTATCTGTCTTTGAAATCCATGGATCTCTTATTGGATTGCATGACTGGGCTACTATTCTTTTGGTTCTACCCAAAGTAAACCAATTCCTGTCAAAAAGTTTCATTCGAATAGTGTTGAGAGCTTTGGCTCTTCTTTTACAATGATTAAGGAATGAGTTACTTGCTGGTATTGGCTGACTAAACTGAGTTTCAAGATCAGGTAGATCAGGTATGTTAATAAGAGTGAAGTTCCAAGCATTGGCTCCAAATATTCTTACTAGATGGACTGAAGGGTAGAGATCATAAAAAGGAGGGATCCATTCAGGATTGGCTGAAGTGATGCCAAGAATTGCTATGTAACCAAATCTTCTATTATCAACTTGTTTAGTATAATCTTTGACTGTGTTGCGAATTATCTTTGGAAGTAACTGGAGTTGTTTAAAAGAGGTGACTACTAGAATTTTTAGAAATCCTTTTTCAAAGATTTCATAAATGACTTGTGGATTTTGAGACTCAAGGCGAACAACTCTGTAGATTTCTCCACAATTGAATTTTTCAATGTAGATAAATCCATTTGGGATATTGGGAATCTGAGGAAAAGTTGACAGGTGGAGTAACTGGTAAAAATCTAACCATGACTTGTAATTAGCAGATAAAGAGGGTTCAAATTGACTCATTAGATCAATATTATGGGAAAATAACTGGCTATATTTGTGTCTCAATAAGGGTTTGACTTTGTTAGAAAGAGATATGGCTTGAAGATTAAAATGATAATCCTACTGGATTATGCTTTCAGGCCATAAATCATATTGACTAGCAAAATGATTTTGTAAACTATAAAATGTTTGAGTGCATGTTGGGAGGTGATGATTCTTCTCTAACAAGCAAAGAATACTTTCTTTGGGTTTTACTGGGTTTGGTCTCCTTTTGGAGCTCAAGTGCCCTTAACTGAAATTCTACTGCTAACATTGATTTGTTAAATAGTATTTTATGACTCTTTTTAAAGGCTGAATATAAATTATCAAGGATGACCACGGATTTTTCAGATAAATCACATGTCATACCTGGATATTTATTCATGGGGACTAGAACTGATTGTAAAATGACTGGGGATGACTGACCATGAATAGGGGTAAAGGTAAAATCTTGCCTTGGATGTTCATTCGTAGCAACAATTTTTTCTTTTCCCTTGGACATTGCTGAAACATCAAAAATGATGTTAAACTGAGGAAAAGGAATGGGAATAAAACTTCTGACTGTACTGCTAATATTAGTTCGTGAAATAAGTAAATTGAACGAATATGTCTTGAGGACATAATCATTATAACTCTTTGAAAATTTGCAAAATGGATTAAAAACAATGACCAAATGAGCAATTACTTGGTAAAATTTAGCCTTAATAGGAATAGGTCTAATAATAGGTCTAACTTGATAAAAATCTCTAATGTAAGGAATGGTAACTATATGCCAAACTTCAATCATTAAATTTTCTAATAAATTGCTTTTGGTTAACACATTAATTGTCTTATTTTTACAATACTCATCTTGACATCCTAACATTATATCAGGAGAATTAGATTTTCTTTATCAGACTCATAAGGAGATGAACTAAATTCATTATCAGACTGTTCAGAATCAGCATTTCTTAATTCTAAAATCTTGTAAATACTTTCTGTGACTTCATCAGATAATCCTAAATATTTCATCTGGGGTTTAACTTTACAATCTTTAGCATAATGACCAAATTTACCACATTTAAAACATCTATTATTATTATTATTATTATTACTAGTTTTACCTTTATTTTTAAGATCATTGATTTTTGGATTATTAGTGTTACTAGGTCTAGAGTAAAATGGGTCTTTTGAGTTTTTTCGTTTTATGTGTTTACTATGGTTTATCCTATTTTGCCTAGAAGGGGCTATTGGTGGCAAGCCATGTTGTTCACAAAAATTACCTTACTCATATTTAGCTTTTTGTTTATCATTTTTAGCTTGATTACTAATTTTCATGTCTATACACATTCTTAATCATTCTCTTTGGATTGTACTAATTATTTCACCATAAATTAAATTATTATAATCTAGGATTCCTTTGTCATTACTAAGTACTTCTCTAATTTTATGTGCAAATAGGCTAGGTAAACCATTTATGAATTTTTCTTTCCAAAATGGTTCATTACTATCATTTCTAAGCATAACTCTAGATATGAAAACATCTTTATACCATCTAAAATTATTATGTGTGGAGCAAGTTAAATTACTTAACTGGTCATGTATTCTAGCAGTTATATTACTAGGGATACCAACAAAATGTTTAACTATAGTATATATTAATGTATTAACTTCATCAAGGACACCACTGTTAATTCTTTCATCAAAGATGGGATTTCCCTCATCATCTTGTTAAATATCATATCTAATTCTATCTTTGGATTCTTCAGTGAGATGTTTTTCCCACCAAGATTTAAGCATTCCACTAAATCCTATAACAAACAAATCAACTATCTCAGTTTGACTTATATCATGATTGGTTATGTAACTATTGGTAACCATGGTCATATGGGTTAACTTGTTGAGGATTTCTTGTTCAGATAATCCATCAATATTCCATTCATATAATTTATCAGCAGAAACTGAAATCTGGTTTTGAATATTTCTTTAATCAAATTGCAGGTCAGGAGGTGTAAGTCTTGAGTACCAATTTTTAGTAAGGGTAGTAGGTGTGACTTGTGATCTATAGGATTGGTTTATTCTTTTTAATTCTAAATTAGCAAATTGTGCTTCTATTAAACTGACATTATCACTAAAATCTTCTTCTATGGAAATACCAGTTTTACTAATGGTACTGAGGTTTTGGAATAAACTATCATCAACAACTTCTGTTATTTCAGATCTTTTTCCTAGAGATTTTTCTATATCTTTTAGCATTTTTTCTATTTTATCAACAGTTTTACTAGTGTCTAATTTAAGGGATGTACTAATGGGTTTAACCTCTGGTAATTTTATTAAGGGTTCTTCTATCTTAGGGGACTTAGGATTCCCTATTTTTGATTCTATATTTTTTAGTTGTTTTCCTAAAACAATTAGATATTGATTAGTATAATTATTTTGTTCTACATCCTTTTTAATCTCAATATCAGTAGATAATTTAAAGGGTGATGCAATTATATCTGTTTCTTTATGATTAATGACTATAGATTCTAACGGTGGAATTACTGAGAAAATTTTACTATTATCTTCCCTTTTTATCCATGTAGTTCTGGTGATTACGTTAATAGTATCAATAGGTTTACTGTTATGGAGTGATTCTAGACTCTTATTTTCTCTGCTTTCTTTAGTGATTATATTTTACTTGCTACTCTAGACTTTTTAGACTTAACTATCCTACCAATTTGCTCATTCTTGTCCGTAAGGAATCCTTCTATAGGTATTTTTTGAGTTTTACTTTTACTATTTCTAGTGAGATGATCATGTTTCCCCCACTGTGTTTGCCAACACCCGATTGGTGTGTTTGTTCTTGTAGTCATTCCCTCTTTCTGTGTTTTTGATATTCAAAATTTTGATACAGTCATAATTAATCTTTAAAAAAATCATAAATAATCTTTAAAAAAAAGTCATAAATAACCTTTTAAAAAGTCATAAATAATTTTTAAAAAAAATCATAAATAACCTTTAAAACAGTCATAAATAATCTTCAAAAAAAGTCATAAATAACCTTTTAAAAAGTCATAAATAATCTTTAAAAAAAATCATAAATAACCTTTAAATAGTCATAAAAATAATGTTCAAAATAGTCATAAATAACCTTCAAAAAGTCATAAATAACCTTTAAATAGTCAAAAATATTCTTCAAAACAGTCATAAATAACCTTTAAAAAGTCATAAATAATCTTTTAAAAAGTATTAACCTTTAAAAAAGTCATAAATAATCATGCTATTTATGACTTTACTATAACTATTGTTAATTTATGATTATTTTTTATGAAACAGTCATATATAATATAAAACATATTTTTTTAAAAAAAATTGTTGATAATCCAATAATCAAGAATTACACAATTTAGATACATCAAAACATATTACATAATTCAGAATATATATATACATATACAAATCAGCTCAAGAACTAAATTTAAATATCATCTTCCTTCCAACCAAAATTTTTCATTCATCAATCTAATAATTAGTTACGTACAAGAAAAATGTAACAGTAACTACTAAGTATGTATTAAACTAACAAACCAATAATGTATATGTAACATTGTTTAAAAAAAAACATATTAATGTCAAGTTAAACTCTTCAATCACCGCTAGTACATCAACTTATTTCCAATATTTGTTTTATGTAGTCTAACTGTGTAACACTGAAGCAAAAATGAATATCAATGAATTAGATTATGTATAACAAATATACAATTTTCTTAAATTGTAAAATATGGATTACCTGGAAAATGAAAAAAATGCTGAAATTTTGTATTCTTGAATGAACTCATTGAACTCAAGTTGAAGTGCATTTAGCTCGTGACTTTCATATTTCACTTTTTGAGACAACTCTTTCATCTGAAAAAGTTCAGGAAACAATAAATTACTGCAATCACAAGTCATGGTAAAACTAACTTATCTTGGAATGAATGTTGACCTAGAATTTCTAAAAATTCCGATAGAGTCTCCTCTATAAATAGAACCTCCCAAAAATTTCAAGCAATGAAAACATACCCAGCAACAATTGAATAACCGCAACATACATTATATCACTACATTAACCATAACATACTAAGTAAAATTTAAACAACTACTAATATATCAACCATGTTTTTATTCAGGTTTAATTACCTTTACGAATTGCCAAATTGGTTGTGGCCTTCTTTTCCCTTTGAAATTTAAAGCATTGAGTCCACTTCAAGACAATATTAAAAGTTAAAATTAAATAATAAAACGTCACTTATAAACATTAGTACACTTAAAATCAAAGGAGTAATACTATGCTTCACAAATTTGAATCCCAAATTTGGTTCCCGACTTTGAATCCCAAATTTGGTTTGGTTCCCAAATTTGAATCCCAGGTTTATTTTGGTTCGCAAATGCAAATCCCAAATTTGGCTCTCAAATGCTTTGTTAGTCGTGCTAAAGCAACTTATTATATGGAGATAAATGTGTTGTGAACAAATGGATAAACAAAAAAGATGAGTTCACTAAGAATTGATTTAGTCACCTGATCACCTAGTGCTCTGCACGTGCTTGAAAGTTTCATAATTCTAACTGGCCGAATTAACATTGATTTGCATATATCTATGTAGGATTTATTGAGTTGTAACCATATAGCAAATTCAGTAGCCAATAGCTTAGTGCTTAAATGTTGTGCAGTCTTTTTAAGGTTAAACTATGGTAGAGAATGTACTTCCCCTTCAGTTGTATCCTTCTTTTCCCTCCAAAAAAGCTTCACAGCTGAACAAAGTGTAATCTTGAGGAATATAGAGATTATAAATATTCATGTTGACACTAGCTAGCAATTAAAGTGCAAGACAAATAGCCATAACTAATGTTAGATTGGTTTCGAAATAAACCCGATCCCTATCCAAAGGACTGCAATAAGTTGTAATATGCAATAATTCACCTGAAGAACCAATGCTTTCACATGCGTGAAACAAAAACAAAGCTAAGAAGCAAAGAAAGTACCTTAAGAAATGAGAGCAAACCAATTAGAGCATAAGTAGCCTATAAACTAAACTAATAGAAAATATTACTTTTTCAAAATGCAAGTTGATGTCACATAAAAAATGAGTCAAATTAATTATGGACTATATTTTAGTTGAAATTGACTAAAAGTACGGTTCCCAAATGCTTTGATAGTTGTACCACTATAATGAGTGAAGTGTAGCACTTGGAAATGCCTATAGAAAAACTATCCTAGACATACCAAACAATTGAATGTTGATAGAAAAACTCATCAAAAGTCTCTTAATAACTAATTTGTTGTGGCATGATGATGAAGAACCTTGGAGGTTGTTTTTACTAGTGATTTCACTCAAGCAAGTCTACTCAAGAACCACCACTTAAAATTTCAAAGATTTAAGTTTCTCGAGCACACCAAACACTCACTTTGGGATATCCATCACACATGTTCAACCAAAACCACTAATGATTTAAAAAAGGTACTTGAGCATACCAAGTAGTTTCCATGGGAAATGAGGAATTTATATATTCAAGTGTACGTATCTTCACACCTTGTAACCTCACACACTTGGCCTCATAAGTTTGTGTATTTCTTGGGTGTGAGGGGGAAAAGGGTATAAATTAAATGATTTACCCTAAGATTCATTAATATAATGCTATCAAAAACAATTGTTAGATCGTGTCCATTTGGCAAGTGTAACCATATATATTTATTATTCTCTGCCATATTTGCATTAGAAGTTCTTGAGATTATATCCAAGTTGTATATATATATGTATTTATTATTCTCTATCATACTTTCATTAGAACCTAGCAGAGCCTTAATTGACCATCGAAATCTGGGGCACAACTTGGACATAATTAAGAAACTAGCATCACATAATTTTTCCGCCTAGGCCTCCGCACCGCCCGCCTACCGCCTAGTGATTTTTGGAACATTGTTTCTATAATCCAAACTAATTATTTTTCAAGGGCAATCGTAGTTTCTTTCTTTGGAGAAAACCAATCACAATGTCGCTTGTTTTAACAATAAAAACAAAGAAGCACACATTAAAGGCAACCCTAAATCGCCCACTACAGATTAAAGAAGTATAAAGTTTTAGATTCAGCAAAATTTTTCCATGTTCAATACAATCAAAAATAGGGCAGACTCCAAACTCCATTAAACTACACAATTCTATTTCGTACGTTTCAACAAAGAGAGAAATGGGGCTGACCTCATAGGATGTATAGGCTTGGAAGAACATGTATAAATTGACTGAAGGAGTGTCCATTGTTGATCTGCAAAAGACATTGTAAATCAAGGAGTGAATTGTAAATCATTTGATATAATGAACAATGCAATAATATAGAATAACTCTCAGATCCTCGACAAAACCTTTATATGGAGCCATGTTTTATCAAGCAGCAACCCAATTTTTTTTAACAAATTTTTAACTGCTGAGTACGTTTAGGATATAGATATGAATGAGGAACGCTATCGGCTATCTTAGAGTGATAAATTTAAAAGCTAACCTAAGAAGCTTGTAGACAATTAGATCGATATGAACACTAATGATAAGAAATTGACAAACCCCCATATGCTTGGCAAACCTGATGCAAAACCTGTCACGGCCATTAAAGTACATATATCTCCAAATAAAATGCATTACAAATAACAAACCAGAAATTTAAGAGATGTGTTATAAATACTTTACCAATAACAGTAAGGAATAGTATGACCAAAAAAAAGTCCAACTCTGATACAATACGTTTCGTTATGCACGTTAACCCACGCGTCCTCGAGGTATAACCGTCGCAGTAATAAAGCTTGCTAGCCATGCAGCCAGAAACTAAGTAGTTTATTACAAGGCAGCAACAAAACAGCACTATATGCATGTTTAAAGTTTAACTCAACCATCATCAAGGCTACCATTAATCAAGATGCCAAACAAAGTAAATTCAGTAAATGTCTACAATCTTAGGTGCCCTTGTTCAATGAAGAAACTTAAGGGTCAATAAATCAAATGTCAAGGCATAGTTCATCCATATGTGGAGACTCCCCAAGTCTAATAGGTAGCACGAATATGGACAGGAGAGACAGATACGAGATGATACAAACATGGTGGCACAACAAATCTTATAAACATAAACACGGACACACAAGGAATAAAAATTATTTTTATTGTGAAGTTTCCACTCACATTTTACTATACAAGAGTTTTACATTAAAATATTAGAAACAATTTTAAAGGACCCAATGTGCAGCATCCATTCACATCTCAGCAGTGTGTCTGATCGAATAATAATAATAAGACACATTTGTGGCTTGTCCAATGAACGTTAGTGTCCGGAATGACAAGGCACCAAATTGAAGTGTCTGTGAGGATCGTGCTACATAGACCATAGTTCTTTAGGATTAATTCTGTCATGCCCCGACGTAGCATAAATAAGAAAAGCGTTTAATTTCCTTTATGGACCCGTAGGTCGCGACAGTTTGAAGGATTGATTCCGTCCCAAACGTCGAACAACAATAAACAATAATCAGAGCAGAGCAATCAAGGCTTATAAATTTTTTCTAACTTATTACATCTTATGATACGGGGTCAACTAAGGCACAGACCGCCTTGAAACAAAACAATAACTTAAAGTCTATTACAGTCATCCTTAATACAATTAGTTAAAAACTTAAACATATAACTTAAAATATGCAATGACCATAACAGATTCTCTTCAAGCCGCCGTTCTCAATTAGCATAATCATACTGGGGAGCCTGTTTATAACCTGAAAAGCCTGAACACGAATGTCCAGGACGCATCAACGTCGTCAGCTTCAAGAAGCTGGTGAGTATTAAAAACATAGCTTTGAATGTAAAACATACCCATTTACCTTTTTCCATTTTCAATTTGTAAAAGCAATAGTTTGACATAGAGAGAATTTAATTTATAAACCAACGAGGAATATAATATTCAAAGCCGTTCATTCATAAAGCATATGATCGTGTATGAGATAATGCACCACACTCATCTTGCCGACTCTTTTCTCTCGACAGACACAACAACCCACTATCTTACTCCTGATATCTTTGAAACACTAAGATAGCCACACTTTAGCAACGGGGCGCCAGGGAGTGTCCAGTTTGCCTCACACTTTGGTCCAGGGTACCAGGGAGTGTCCATTGCCTCACACTTTGACTACCTAATCCGCCATGCAAATACCGGAGCAACCTCACGCAGTATCCAGACTCGGGTATCAGGGAGTGTCCGTAGGCCACACTTTAGCACTACCATGGGTGCCAGTGAGTGTCCAAGTTCGGCTTCACACACTTTAACACTTCCATGGGCGTCAGGGAGTGTCCATATTTGCCACCGTCGCATTTCAAAGATACCCTCACGGAAACCTCAACCACAACCACAACCACAACCGCAATCTCATCACGTCACACTTTGGAACACCATAACCAGGGAGTGTCCACCACACAATCTCAATCTCAATACTCTTTCCACACTGACCATTACTCTTTTCCACACAGACTAACACCCACATGCATGTACCACTGACCCCACATGAATGCCATGAACTTAAACACAAAGTAAATCGCTGAATTAAAGAAACAATGTACGTACGGGGATTGATAAGTTGTAATACAACGTTCTATTCGTTCAAACACAATCAATTAAGATCCTGTTTTAATAATTTTCCCAAACAAAACCATAACAGTCCTTAAAAGTTAAACCAAACTGTCCCTAAATACAAAACAGACAAAAACCAGAATCTGCCAGATCGCGCGGGCTGCTCGCGCGAAAGGTCACTCGCGCGGGCCGCTCACGCGATCTGCCTCTTTTCCTTTTTATATATAAACTTTTCTGCCTGCCTGAAAAATCCAAGGTCGCGCGCGCGGATCGCTCGCACGACCTTCGCTCGCGCGACCTGCCTAAATTTCATTTCATATATATAAACTCTTCTGTCTGCCTGGGGAAACGAGGATCGCGCGCGCGGGCCGCTCGCGCGAGGGGTCGCTTGCGCGATCTTCGCGCGCGAGATCGTGGCGCGAGTTTTTACTGAGGCTTCATCTTCTTCGCGGAAACTGCTCTGTTTCAGATTTTAGGGTCTAATTTGACCCATTTTCAATTCTAGAACCTCCTAGGCCTTATTATATATGATTCCCTTTGTTTTTCAACAAGGATTAAGAATCCAAAACCAATTTAACATGATTCAATCTATAGCTCTCCCATTTTATGAAATTTTAATAGATGACAAAATTTCATTTTCAATATACTTTGTGGTATGAACAAATTAGGCTCTATAACTTTAACTATATACTATATATACTATAATCTTTGATATTCAACTCTGAAAACGGATTTAGATTAAGTTTTGAAAATCTTGATTTCAAGCTATGTAATTTCAAACGTATGATCATCAAGGGATATATCAAAATCAGTCAAGCATAAAGAATTTAAAGCATGAATTACATTCTGAGTGAGTTCTAAATACTCACTGTGATATAGATTGCAGAAGTAGTTTGAGAAAGATATAAGAATTTAGCAATCCAAATCAAGCTTTTGGCTATGGAGGATGAAGCTTGCTCTCTCTCTCTCTCTCTCTTTATATAAAATTCTGAACTATGAACTCTCTGCTCTCTATTTTCTCTCTGTGCTTGAAGTGCAGAATGGGTGTTTAGAGGGAGTATATGTGAGTCAAGCGGCGAATCTGCGGTGTCAGCCCTTGATTGTACTTACGGATCTTCTTCTCTTCAGTATCAACCAGGTGTGGAGCGAACCGAGACAGTCTTTCGAACTGTGTGGTGTACTCTTGCACCGACTTGGTTCCTTACGTTAGATCCATGAATTCCTTCTCTCTTCTATGCCTCTCCGTGGCCGGAAAATACTTCTCCAAAAATCTCCCCTTGAACGCAGTCCACGTCATTCCCATAGCAGCTCCATTCCCGATAGTAGCTATGACTGAATCCCACCAATCTGCGGCAGCATCGGTCAACTGAAACGTAGCCAACCTCCTCTTGTCCATCTCGTTGCACTGGACAACTTCGAACATGCGGTCCATCTGTCTTAACCACTGTTCCGCCTTCCAGGGTTCCGCGGTACCCGTAAACTGTTCGGGCCTTAGAGCACGGAATCTCTCTAGCAACTTGTCTCCCGTTTGACGGTCTCTTTGGTTGTCATTCGTATTACCGATTCTTGCTAACCGTCTGATAAATGCTTCAAACATCCCTGTAGGATCGGCAGCCTCGGTGCTCCCTCGATCAGGTTCCTGTTCCTCCTGACTCCTCCAGCCATTCTATGCATGATAGTGGTAGTAGAATGAGAGACATGCATGCAACAGTGCTATGAAGTAATTTAAATGACAACAACATTCAAAAGAGTATATTTTATATATATCACTTCTTGTCAAGTTGATACAAAAAGCATGTATGGTCAGATCAATGCCTACCCTATCTGTATGGGTTAGGACGCATGCAAGAGTAAATGTCACAAAAATGGGGTCATTGCCCTATACTCTAATGCATGTAATTACAGTTGCAAAAAGAGACAGAGCTAATAGTCAAAAGTGGTAAATATGTACAAGTCATAACTAGAACGTCAATCATCTCCATAAGCGGCTATCAGGAGATCTAGCGAATCGACAGGGCGAAATCGCTGAACAACGAACGGTCCAACCCCGTCATAGCTGTGAGAGGTGGACGATGAAGCAGGTACAGGAGCATCTGCCTCATCTACCATCTCCTCAGGCAGGGCTAACTCAAGTGCTAGCTCAGCCTCTAGCTCAGCGGCAAGATCATCTAGACCTATGTCGTCCTCTATAATCTCCCCACCTACTGGGACCACATGAACAACCTCTGCATCGTCCTCAGCAATGGGAACCACCGGCGGAGGCATCTCCAACTGAGCCAGATGGGCATGCACGATCTGGATCTCGAGGGAAAGGTAGAAAGCATCGCTATCGACCAACCTCAGAATCTCGACCAAAACCAGACGCTGAGCCTCTGCGAAATATCGAAGTTCTAAATGGATACGGGTCAGGTCAACTAGGCCTACCACGTGAACCTGGTGCCATACCTCAGATACTACCGTCGTCACGGCCAACTGCTCTACGGCCGCCTGATATAAGTCGAGAAAGGCTGGGATCACTGCCCCAGGTATCACGAAGTGTCCTCCAAACCTGTCTGGTACAAATAGTGGGGGAGCTGGATCCATACCTGATAAAAAGGTACTACTTAAAGTCAGAACAGAATAATCTTAGGCGTTTGGGTTCTGAGTCTATCCTCCCTGTCGTATCATCGGGTGTGTAACACTTAATGGAATGTGGAATCGGGTCTATATTGGTAAACCCTAACCTGGCTAAACTATCTTGAGATAAATAATAACCTGGCTCTGATACCACTAAATCCTGTCACGCCCCGACGTAGCATAAATAAGGAAAGCGTTTAATTTCCTTTATGGACCCGTAGGTCGCGACAGTTTGAAGGATTGATTCCGTCCCAAACGTCGAACAACAAAACATAATAATCAGAGTAAAGCAATCAAGGCTTACAAAAATTTTCTAACTTATTACATCTTATGAACCGGGGTCAACTAAGGCACAGACCGCCTTGAAAATAAAATAATAACTTAGTGTCTGTTACAGTCATCCTTAAAACAAAACAGTTTAAAACTCAAACAAATAAACTTAAAGCATATAATAAACAGTTTCTTTATTCCAGAAGCAGCCATTCTCAATTAGCATAGTCGTATGATTCCTCCTGGTTATATCCTGAAAAGCCTGAACACGAATGTCCAGGACGCATCAACGTCGTCAGCTTCAAGAAGCTGGTGAGTATTAAAAACATGACTTTGAATGTAAAGAATACCCATTTACCTTTTTCCATTATTAAATTACAGAAAGAATTCACTTTATAAAAACAACAAGGAATATATTAAGAGTCGTTCATTCATAAATACAGATACTCGTGAAATGAGACAATACACCACACTCATCTCGCCGACTCTTTTCTCTCGACATCCACAACAACCCACTATCCTACTCCTGGCATCTTTGAAACACTCAGATAGCCACACTTTAGCAACGGGGCGCCAGGGAGTGTCCAGTTTGCCTCACACTTTGGTCCGGGGTACCAGGGAGTGTCCAATGCCTCACACTTTGAATACCCTAACCTCCATGCAAATACCGGGGCAACCCCTCACACAGTATCCAGACTTGAGTTATCAGGGAGTGTCCGTAGGCCACACTTTAGCACTACCATGGGTGCCAGGGAATGTCCGAGTTCGGCTTCACACACTTTAACGCTTCCATGGGCGTCAGGGAGTGTCCATATTTGCCACCGTCGCATTTCAAAGATACCCTCTCCACAATCTCAACCACAACCACAACCACAACCACAACCACAACCACAAACTCATACTCAACCACAACCACAACCACGACCATAAACACAAACTCATACTCTTTCCACACTACCATTACTCTTTTTCACACAGACTGACACCCCTATGCATGTACCACTGACCCACATGAATGGTATGCACTTAAACGAAAACAAAAATGCTGAATTAAAGGAACAACACGCGTACGGGGATTGAAAAGTCATACCACAATGTTTTAATCATTCAAACATAACCAAATAGAGTTCTGATTAACTAAATATCCCAAACAGAACCTTAACAGTACTAAAAAGTTGAATCAAACAGACCTTAAACACAAAACAGACAAAAACAGAAACTGTCAGAACTCGCGCGTGCGGGCCGCTCGCGCAACAGGTCGCTCGCGCGGGCCGCTTGCGCGATATGCCCAAAATTCCTTTTTATATATGAACTTTTCTGTCTGCCTGAGAAAGCCAAGGTCGCGCGCGCGGATCGCTCGCGCGAAGGGGTTCTCGCGCGACCCTCGCTCGCGCGACCAGCCAATTTTTCATTTTTATAATAAAACTCTTACGTCTGCCTGGGGAAGCATACCTCGCGCGCGCGGGCCGCTCGCGCGAAAGGTCGCTCGCGCGATTCCTCGCGCGCGCGATCGTGCCGCGAGATGAAGCTGAGGCTTCATCTTCTCCGCAGAAACTGTTCTGGTTTAGTAAAACAGGGGTCTTTTTGACCCATTTTCAATTCTGTAAGTATGTATATCATGTTATATATGGATCTCTTCCTTTTTCAACGAGGATTAAGAATCTATGATCAATTTAACATGATTCTAACTATAACTCTCCAATTTTATGATAAACTAAAACATGTCAAAATTTGATTTCTAATATACTTTCTCATGTGAATAAATTAAGCTCTAAAACTTTCACCATAGTCAATACATACAGTAATCTTTGATATTCATCTCTAAAAAGGGATTTAGATTAAGGTTTGAAAATCTTGATTTCAAGCTATGAACTTTCATACGTAAAATTTCCATGGAGGTTTATAAATTAAACTACCCAAGTCAGTAAACACAATATGAATTACATTGAGAGTGAGTTAATAATACTCACTGAGATTAGAGATGGAAGTAATTGTTGAGAAAGAAACCCAATATAGAAATTCCAAATGCAAGCTTGTAAGCTATGGAGGATTAAGAGCTCTTCTCTCTCTATATAATTTCAGAAATCAACTCTCAAGCTCTCTCTTAACTCTCTGATATGCTAGTGCAGAATGTGTGTCTGTGGTGTTATACATTTATATATATAGAAGGATGAGAGAGGTGAACTTGGGCTCCAAGTATTTTAAGCTCACTTAATAATCTCAAATTGGGTTTAACAATTCCTTAAACTCTCTAAATTAACAGCATATACACATACGTATGATATATACACAGATGAGTATTAACTCATCTGTTTTCCAAGAGCCAAGTAGCCTAATAGGGGTTCAAGTTGAGTGTGTTTGGGAAGGAGAGCTTATGGCACTAGAATGTACATATAAGTTGTATGTTCCCAAACAAGGTACAAGGCAATCATCACTTGCCATTAATGGAAATAAAGCATAAGTCTAATCAAACTTTACATCACTTCCAAAATCTGGGGAAGTTTAGTACAGCGCAGACAGTTTTGGACATAAACTGGTATTTTCGGGGCGCGGTGGTCACCACAAAAATACAGGAATTTTATTTTAACGTAAGAATTTATTTTCTGGTTTTATAAAAATACTGATTGAGTTAATAGAAGTTATTTTCACCGTTTTGAAATACAGATTTTGAAATCCATACAGGTATTACTATCTTTGTAAAATTGCAGTTTGGCCCCCAATAAACTTTAAATGTGAATCAGATAAGAAATAGATATTACAAACAAGTGACTGGAATTAAAGTAAGAGCAGACCATGCTAATTGAATTTAAATATGCCAATGCAAATACACATAAATTAAATATGGACATGAATTTTAAATCAAATGGAAATGCAGGTTATTACACCCTTCCTCCCTTAAACAGGATTTCGTCCCCGAAATCAAAACTGACTAATCATGAAACAACTCCGGGTACTTCTTTCTCATATCAACTTCAACTTCCCACGAGGCTTCGTTCTCGTCATGGTGATTCCACTGAACCTTCACCAATGGGATATCCTTATTCCTCAGCTTCTTGATGCTCTGATCTAGAATCTTCACAGGTCTCTCCTTGTAAGAAACGTTATGACTCGTCTCAATATCGTCATAACTAACCACATGTGAGGGGTCTCGTATGTACTTCCTCAACATACTCTCGTGAAACACGTTGTGAACCCCAGACATTTTCGGTGGTAGCGCCAGTCGATAAGCTACTTTCCCGACACGTTCCAAAATCTCAAACGGTCCGATGAAACGCGGAGCTAACTTCCCTCTCTTGAGACCAAAACGTACTACTCCTCGGGTTGGTGAAACCTTGAGAAGCACGTGATCTCCAACACTAAACTCCAAATCCTTCCGGCGTCGATCAGCATAACTCTTATACCGGCTCTGAGCGGTTCTCATCCTCTCCTTGACCAAAGAAATCTTCTCGTTGGTTTCTCTAACCAAGTCTGGCCCCAACAACTCTGTATCCCCAACCTCTGCCCAACACAATGGGGAACGACATGGTCGTCCGTACAATGCTTCGAACGGAGCCATACCGATACTCGCGTGATAGCTGTTGTTATAGGCAAATTCAACCAACGGCAAGTGTGTCTCCCAAGATTCTTCAAAATCGATCACACAAGCCCTGAGCATATCTTCCATTATCTGATTAACACGCTCCGTTTGTCCATCTGTCTGAGGGTGAAAAGCAGTACTCATTTTGAGCGAAGTTCCCATAGCTTCTTGCAGACTTTCCCAAAATCCAGAAGTAAAACGTGCGTCACGGTCTGACACAATCGACACTGGTGCACCGTGAAGCCGCACAACTTGTTGTATGTACATCCGGCTCATTTTCTCTACCGGGTATATCATACTATAAGCAATGAAGTGTGCCGATTTCGTTAATCGATCCACGATTACCCAAATGGCGTCATGATTCTGCTGCGATCGAGGCAATCCTACTACAAAATCTATGGTGATGTGCTCCCACTTCCAACCAGGAATAGGCAGCGGTTGCAACAATCCTGACGGTCTCTGATGTTCAGCTTTGACTTGCTGACATGTCAAACACTTGGATACAATCTCGGCCACGTCCTTCTTCATGCCTTCCCACCAGAAATTTCTCTTCAAATCTTTGTACATCTTCGTTCCTCCCGGGTGAACTGTATATCTTGACTTATGCGCTTCTTCCAGGATATCCTTCCTTAACTCTTCATTACCTGGCACACATAATCTCTCTCTGCAACGATATTCTCCATCAACTCCCACTTTCCATTCTGTCGGGTCTTTTTCTGACATTTTCATGAACCATGTCTGAAACTTCTCATCTTCTTTCTGAGCTTCAATAATGCGGTCGATAAGAACAGGCTGTAGGATAAGACATCCGAAAAGTTGTCCCTCTCCTTCTTCAGCACTTTGTACATCGAATTCCGCCAAAGTCTCCAAAGCTCGCCACTCTCTAACCATTAAGGAGGCGATCGTCTCACGAGTCTGTCGACTCAGGGCATCAACAACCACATTGGCTTTACCCGGCTGGTATTCTAATGTGAAGTCGTAATCTTTGATCAGCTCCATCCATCTGCGCTGCCTCATGTTCAACTCTTTCTGTGTGAACAAATATTTCAAACTCTTGTGATCGGAGAATAAATCAAACTTCTCACCGTAGAGATAGTGTCTCCAAATCTTGAGTGCGAAAACTACTGCTGCCAACTCCAAATCATGAATGGGATAGTTTAATTCATTCGGCTTCAGCTGTCTGGATCCATAGGCGATCACCCTGCCATCTTGCATAAGTACGCACCCTAATCCTTGATATGACGCGTCACTAAAGATAGTGAACTTCTCATCAAGCTTGGGTATTGCTAGTACCGGTGCGGTTGTGAGTCTCTTTTTCAACTCTAGAAAGGCTCGCTCATGCTTCTCTGTCCATTCGAACTTCAGATTCTTCTTCGTCAACCCGGTTAAAGGTGCTGCTATCTTTGAGAATCCCTCAACGAATCTCCTGTAATAGCCTGCGAGTCCAAGAAAACTCCGAACTTCTGTAGGGTTGCTCGGTCTAACCCAATTTGATACAGCATCGGTCTTGGACGAATCCACTGAAATTCCTTGAGATGACACCTTGTGTCCCAAAAATTTCACTTCTTGTAACCAAAACTCACACTTACTGAACTTGGCATACAACTGATGGTCCTTGAGCGTCTGCATCGCAATCCGCAGATGTTGCTAGTGTTCTTCTCCTGACTTAGAATAGATCAAAATATCATCTATAAAGACGATGACAAACTGATCCAAATAAGGTTTGAACACTCTATTCATCAGATCCATAAACACTGCCGGGGCATTCGTCATTCCAAACGGCATCACTAGAAATTCATAATGACCATATCGGGTTCTGAAAGCAGTCTTAGGTATGTCTTCCTTTCGTACCGTCAACTGATGATATCCCGACCTTAGGTCTATCTTGGAAAACGTCGTAGCTCCTTGTAGTTGATTAAACAAATCGTCAATCCGAGGCAAAGGGTACTTGTTCTTGATAGTCACGCGGTTCAATTCTCTGTAGTCGATACACAATCTGAGTGTCCCGTCCTTCTTCTTCACGAATAACACCGGTGCTCCCCAAGGCGATGTACTTGGACGTACAAAACCTAGGTTCTCGAGCTCTTGAACTTGTTCCTTCAATTCCAGCAGTTCTGTGGGGGCCATTCTGTAGGGAACCTTGGTGATTGGTATGGTACCTGGTATAAGTTCAATGCAGAACTCTATACTTCTCTCGGGTGGCAAACCAGAAACGTCTTGAAATACTTCTTCGAAGTCCTTGACTACAGGTATAGATGACGTTGTCACCTCTGTACTGACGACTTCGATGTTGGCTAAACATCTCGTGAGGAACATATCTCCCGTAGGGTTACATTGAAAATCAAAGGGTTGATTCTCATTGTCGGGGAATGTAATTCTCTTCCTCGCACAATCCAACTTCACTTGATTCTGAGAGAGCCAATCCATTCCTAGGATTATGTCGAACTCCTTCATTGATAGGACAATCAACCTAACAGGGATTTCTCGGTCTCCTAACCGTAAGGGACAATCCTTGCATACGTGTCCTAATCTGACCGCAGCTCCTAGTGGCGAAGTAGCCTTCAAAGCTTTCTCTAAGCGATGAGGTAAAATACCCAATCTCCGAATTGTATTAATAGATATGAACGAAAGAGCAGCACCCGTATCAAATAACACTTTAACATGGGAGTTAAACAGAGTCAATGTACCTTCTACTGCTTGCTGATCAGGCTGAGCTTCTCCATAATTTCCTTCTTCATACGCAGTTCCATCATATCCAGCGGCATCAGGGATAACAGCATTCAAGCGAGTCTGACCCTGTTGACCATAAGTCACCTGCTTAGGAGCAGTACAAAACCTGCTGATGTGACCTGGTTCACCACAGTTGAAGCAGACTATCCCTTGCTGAGTAGCACGCCTTGGTGCCTTACAATCACGAGCCAAATGTCCAGGGTTGCCACAGTTGAAACACTTTCCACTACTACTTCCTTCGCCTACTCGAGGTTGAGTCGGATAGGTAATAGCCTGGGTCTTCTTGCTTCCGTCGAAATTCCTCTTCTGCCCTTGGGTACGGTTCATTGGTGGTCTATTCCCAAAATTACCCCTTTGAGGCGGTCGGAATTCAAATTGTTTTCGGCTCACTCGAGCATCCTCTTCCAGATCGGTAGCCAAACCAACAAGTCCTTCAAATGATTTATCCAGGTGGCCGAGAGTCAAGCGGCGAATCTGCGGTGTCAGCCCTTGATTGTACTTACGGATCTTCTTCTCTTCAGTATCAACCAGGTGTGGAGCGAACCGAGACAGTCTTTCAAACTGTGTGGTGTACTCTTGCACCGACTTGGTTCCTTGCGTTAGATCCATGAATTCCTTCTCTCTTCTATGCCTCTCCGTGGCCGGGAAATACTTCTCCAAAAATCTCCCCTTGAACGCAGTCCACGTCATTCCCATAGCAGCTCCATTCCCGATAGTAGCTATGACTGAATCCCACCAATCTGCGGCAGCATCGGTCAACTGAAACGTAGCCAACCTCCTCTTGTCCATCTCGTTGCACTGGACAGCTTCGAACATGCGGTCCATCTGTCTTAACCACTGTTCCGCCTTCCAGGGTTCTGCGGTACCCGTAAACTGTTCGGGCCTTAGAGCACGGAATCTCTCTAGCAACTTGTCTCCCGTTTGACGGTCTCTTTGGTTGTCATTCGTATTACCGATTCTTGCTAACCGTCTGATAAATGCTTCAAACATCCCTGTAGGATCGGCAGCCTCGGGTGCTCCCTCGATCAGGTTCCTGTTCCTCCTGACTCCTCCAGCCATTTTATGCATGATAGTGGTAGTAGAATGAGAGACATGCATGCAACAGTGCTATGAAGTAATTTAAATGACAACAACATTCAAAAGAGTATATTTTATATATATCACTTCTTGTCAAGTTGATACAAAAAGCATGTATGGTCAGATCAATGCCTACCCTATCTGTATGGGTTAGGACGCATGCAAGAGTAAATGTCACAAAAATGGGGTCATTGCTCTATACTCTAATGCATGTAATTACAGTTGCAAAAAGAGACAGAGCTAATAGTCAAAAGTGGTAAATATGTACAAGTCATAACTAGAACGTCAATCATCTCCACAAGCGGCTATCAGGAGATCTAGCGAATCGACAGGGCGAAATCGCTGAACAACGAACGGTCCAACCCCGTCATAGCTGTGAGAGGTGGACGATGAAGCAGGTACAGGAGCATCTGCCTCATCTACCATCTCCTCAGGCAGGGCTAACTCAAGTGCTAGCTCAGCCTCTAGCTCAGCGGCAAGATCATCTAGACCTATGCCGTCCTCTATAATCTCCCCACCTACTGGGACCACATGAACAACCTCTGCATCGTCCTCAGCAATGGGAACCACCGGCGGAGGCATCTCCAACTGAGCCAGATGGGCATGCACGATCTGGATCTCGAGGGGAAGGTAGAAAGCATCGCTATCGACCAACCTCAAAATCTCGACCAAAACCAGATGCTGAGCCTCTGCGAAATATCGAAGTTCTAAACGGATACGGGGCAGGTCAACTAGGCCTACCACATGAACCTGGTGCCATACCTCAGATACTACCGTCGTCACGGCCAACTGCTCTACGGCCGCCTGATATAAGTCGAGAAAGGCTGGGATCACTGCCCCAGGTATCACGAAGTGTCCTCCAAACCTGTCTGGTACAAATAGTGGGGGAGCTGGATCCATACCTGATAAAAAGGTACTACTTAAAGTCAGAACAGAATAATCTTAGGCGTTTGGGTTCTGAGTCTATCCTCCCTGTCGTATCATCGGGTGTGTAACACTTAATGGAATGTGGAATCGGGTCTATACTGGTAAACCCTAACCTGGCTAAACTATCTTGAGATAAATAATAACCTGGCTCTGATACCACTAAATCCTGTCACGCCCTGACGTAGCATAAATAAGGAAAGCGTTTAATTTCCTTTATGGACCCGTAGGTCGCGACAGTTTGAAGGATCGATTCCGTCCCAAACGTCGAACAACAAAACATAATAATCAGAGTAAAGCAATCAAGGCTTACAAAAATTTTCTAACTTATTACATCTTATGAACCGGGGTCAACTAAGGCACAGACCGCCTTGAAAATAAAATAATAACTTAGTGTCTGTTACAGTCATCCTTAAAACAAAACAGTTTAAAACTCAAACAAATAAACTTAAAGCATATAATAAACAGTTTCTTTATTCCAGAAGCAGCCATTCTCAATTAGCATAGTCGTATGATTCCTCCTGGTTATATCCTGAAAAGCCTGAACACGAATGTCCAGGACGCATCAACGTCGTCAGCTTCAAGAAGCTGGTGAGTATTAAAAACATGACTTTGAATGTAAAGCATACCCATTTACCTTTTTCCATTATTAAATTACAGAAAGAATTCACTTTATAAAACAACAAGGAATATATTAAGAGTCGTTCATTCATAAATACAGATACTCGTGAAATGAGACAATGCACCACACTCATCTCGCCGACTCTTTTCTCTCGACATCCACAACAACCCACTATCCTACTCCTGGCATCTTTGAAACACTCAGATAGCCACACTTTAGCAACGGGGCGCCAGAGAGTGTCCAGTTTGCCTCACACTTTGGTCCGGGGTACCAGGGAGTGTCCAATGCCTCACACTTTGAATACCCTAACCGCCATGCAAATACCGGGGCAACCCCTCACACAGTATCCAGACTTGAGTTATCAGGGAGTGTCCGTAGGCCACACTTTAGCACTACCATGGGTGCCAGGGAATGTCCGAGTTCGGTTTCACACACTTTAACGCTTCCATGGGCGTCAGGGAGTGTCCATATTTGCCACCGTCGCATTTCAAAGATACCCTCTCCACAATCTCAACCACAACCACAACCACAACCCCGACCACAACCACAAACTCATACTCAACCACAACCACAACCACGACCATAAACACAAACTCATACTCTTTCCACACTACCATTACTCTTTTTCACACAGACTGACACCCCTATGCATTTACCACTGACCCACATGAATGGTATGCACTTAAACGAAAACAAAAATGCTGAATTAAAGGAACACGCGTACGGGGATTGATAAGTCATACCACAATGTTTTAATCATTCAAACATAACCAAATAGAGTTCTGATTAACTAAATATCCCAAACAGAACCTTAACAGTACTAAAAAGTTGAACCAAACAGACCTTAAACACAAAACAGACAAAAACAGAAACTGTCAGAACTCGCGCGCGCGGGCCGCTCGCGCGACAGGTCGCTCGCGTGGGCCGCTTGCGCGATATGCCCAAATTTCCTTTTTATATATGAACTTTTCTGTCTGCCTGAGAAAGCCAAGGTCGCGCGCGCGGATCGCTCGCGCGAAGGGGTTCTCGCGCGACCCTCGCTCGCGCGACCAGCCAATTTTTCATTTTTATAATAAAACTCTTACGTCTGCCTGGGGAAGCATACCTCGCGCGCGCGGGCCGCTCGCGCGAAAGGTCGCTCGGGCGGGCCGCTCGCGCGATTCCTCGCGCGCGCGCGATCGTTGCGCGAGATGAAGCTGAGGCTTCATCTTCTCCGCAGAAACTGTTCTGGTTCAGTAAAACAGGGGTCTTTTTGACCCATTTTCAATTCTGTAAGTATGTATATCATGTTATATATGGATCTCTTCCTTTTTCAACGAGGATTAAGAATCTATGATCAATTTAACATGATTCTAACTATAACTCTCCAATTTTATGATAAACTAAAACATGTCAAAATTTGATTTCTAATATACTTTCTCATGGGAATAAATTAAGCTCTAAAACTTTCACCATAGTCAATACATACAGTAATCTTTGATATTCATCTCTGAAAAGGGATTTAGATTAAGGTTTGAAAATCTTGATTTCAAGCTATGAACTTTCATACGTAAAATTTCCATGGAGGTTTATAAATTAAACTACCCAAGTCAGTAAACACAATATGAATTACATTGAGAGTGAGTTAATAATACTCACTGAGATTAGAGATGGAAGTAATTGTTGAGAAAGAAACCCAATATAGAAATTCCAAATGCAAGCTTGTAAGCTATGGAGGATTAAGAGCTCTTCTCTCTCTATATAATTTCAGAAATCAACTCTCAAGCTCTCTCTTAACTCTCTGATATGCTAGTGCAGAATGTGTGTCTGTGGTGTTATACATTTATATATATAGAAGGATGAGAGAGGTGAACTTGGGCTCCAAGTATTTTAAGCTCACTTAATAATCTCAAATTGGGTTTAACAATTCCTTAAACTCTCTAAATTAACAGCATATACACATACGTATGATATATACACAGATGAGTATTAACTCATCTGTTTTCCAAGAGCCAAGTAGCCTAATAGGGGTTCAAGTTGAGTGTGTTTGGGAAGGAGAGCTTATGGCACTAGAATGTACATATAAGTTGTATGTTCCCAAACAAGGTACAAGGCAATCATCACTTGCCATTAATGGAAATAAAGCATAAGTCTAATCAAACTTTACATCACTTCCAAAATCTGGGGAAGTTTAGTACAGCGCAGACAGTTTTGGACATAAACTGGTATTTTCGGGGCGCGGTGGTCACCACAAAAATACAGGAATTTTATTTTAACGTAAGAATTTATTTTCTGGTTTTATAAAAATACTGATTGAGTTAATAGAAGTTATTTTCACCGTTTTGAAATACATATTTTGAAATCCATATAGGTATTACTATCTTTGTAAAATTGCAGTTTGGCCCCCAATAAACTTTAAATGTGAATCAGATAAGAAATAGATATTCCAAACAAGTGACTTGAATTAAAGTAAGAGCAGACCATGCTAATTGAATTTAAATATGCCAATGCAAATACACATAAATTAAATATGGACATGAATTTTAAATCAAATGGAAATGCAGGTTATTACAGTATATGTGAGTGTATATAGAGAAAAAAAAACTTGGCCACCAAGTTCCACCTTGAAGACTCAACAAATGATTTCAATTTGATAATATCATGAATATCAATTATACACAGCACATATGTATATACGTATACACACACAAACACAGATTCTAAACTGCAATTGTCTCTCAAATTGGTTGAAAGGTCAGGTAGAGTACTAGGGGGCAACTCCATAAGTGTTTGGGAAAACTAGCTTTAGGCACAAGCTAAAACACACAATACAAGCATACCCAAACAAGGTCCTAACAAATGATTAGTTGCCATAAATAGAAATAAAGTGTATGTCCAATCACACTTTACATCACTTCCAAAATCTGGGGAAGTTTAGCACCGCGCGGACAGTTTTGAAAGTAAACTGGTATTTTCGAGGCGCAGTGATCACCACAAAAATACAGAAATTTCATTTTAGTGTAAGAAGTGATTTCCTGGTTTCATAAAAATACTGATTGAGTCAAAAGGAAATATTTCCACCATTTTGAAATACAGATTTTGAAATCCACACAGGTATTACTAACTTTTGTAAAAATTACAATTTAACCCCAAAAGAATTTTAATTATGAAATAGAACAAGAAATCAGATTTAACATATAAGAATTATAAATAAATAAAAAAAATGAGATTAACAATACAGATTAATCATGGAAATTCAAATTGAATTTAAATATGTCAAATGCAATTACAAGTAATTAAATGAAAATGCGGGTTATTACACCGTTCCTCCCTTAAACAGGATTTCGTCCCCGAAATCAAGACTAACTAGTCCTGAAACAACTCCGGGTACTTCTTCCTCATATCAGCTTCAACTTCCCACGAGGCTTCGTTCTCGTCATGGTGATTCCACTGAACTTTCACTAATGGGATATCCTTATTCCTCAACTTCTTGATATTCTGATCCAGAATCTTCACAGGTCTCTCCTTGTAAGAAACGTTATGACTCGTCTCAATATCGTCATAACTAACCACGTGCGAGGGGTCGCGTATGTACTTTCTCAGCATACTCACGTGAAACACGTTGTGGACTCCAGACATCTTCGGTGGTAGCGCGAGTCGATAAGCTACTTTCTCGACACGTTCCAAAATCTCGAATAGTCCGATGAAACGCGGAGCTAACTTCCCTCTCTTGAGACCAAAACGTACCACTCCTCGGGTCGGTGAAACCTTGAGAAGCACGTGATCTCCAACACTAAACTCCAAATCTTTCCGGCGTCGATCGGCATAACTCTTATACCGGCTCTGGGCGGTTCTCATCCTTTCTTTGACAAAGGAAATTTTCTCGTTGGTTTCTCTAACCAAATCTGGTCCCAACAACTCTGTGTCCCCAACCTCTGCCCAACACAATGGGGAACGACATGGTCGTCCGTATAATGCTTTGAACGGAGCCATCCCGATACTCGCGTGATAACTGTTATTATAGGCAAATTCAACCAACGGCAAGTGTGTTTCCCAAGATTCTTCAAAATCGATCACACAAGCCCTGAGCATATCTTCCATGATCTGATTAACACGCTCAGTCTGTCCGTCTGTTTGAGGGTGAAAAGCAGTACTCATCTTGAGCGAGGTTCCCATAGCTTCTTGCAGACTTTCCCAAAATCCAGAAGTAAAACGTGTGTCACGGTCTGACACAATCGACACTGGTGCACCGTGAAGCCGCACAACTTGTTGTATGTACATCCGGCTCATTTTCTATACCGGGTATGTCATACTATAAGCAATGAAGTGTGCCGATTTCGTTAATCGATCCACGATTACCCAAATGGCGTCATGATTCTGCTGCGATCGAGGCAATCCTACTACAAAATCTATGGTGATGTGCTCCCACTTCCAACCAGGAATAGGCAGCGGTTGCAACAATCCTGACGGTCTCTGATGTTCAGCTTTGACTTGCTGACATGTCAAACACTTGGATACAATCTCGGCCACGTCCTTCTTCATGCCTTCCCACCAGAAATTTCTCTTCAAATCTTTGTACATCTTCGTTCCTCCCGGGTGAACTGTATACCTTGATTTATGTGCTTCTTCCAGAATATCCTTCCTTAGCTCACCATAATCTGGCACACATAATCTCTCTCTGCACCGATATCCCCCATCGATACCCACCTTCCATTCTGTCGGGTCGTTTTCTGACATCTTCACGAACCATGTCTGAAACTTCTCATCTTCTTTCTGAGCTCCAATAATGCGGTCGATAAGAACAACATGTAGGATAAGACATCCAAAAAGTTGTCCTCCTTATTCAGCACTCTGTACATCGAACCCCGCCAACGTCTCCAATGCTCGCCATTCTCTAACCATTAAGGAGGCGATCGTCTCACGAGTCTGACGACTCAGGGCATCAGCAACCACATTGGCTTTACCCGGGTGGTATTCCAATGTGAAGTCATAATCTTTGATCAACTCCATCCATCTGCGCTGCCTCATGTTCAACTCTTTCTGTGTGAACAAATATTTCAAACTCTTGTGATCGGAGAAAAAATCAAACTTCTCAACGTAGAGATAGTGTCTCCAGATCTTGAGTGCGAAAACTACTGCCGCCAACTCCAAACCATGAATAGGATAGTTCAAATCATTCGTCTTCAACTGTCTAGATCCATAGGCAATAACTCTGACATCTTGCATAAGTACACACCCTAACCCTTGATATGATGCGTCACTAAAGATAGTGAACTTTTCATCAGGCTTGGGTATTGCTAGTACTGGTGCGGTAGTGAGTCTCTCTTTCAACTCTAGAAAGGCTTGCTCATGCTTCTCTGTCCATTCGAACTTCATATTCTTCTTCGTCAACCCAGTCAAAGGTGCTGCTATCTTGGAGAATCCCTCAACGAATCTCCGGTAATAGCCTGCGAGTCCAAGAAAACTCCGAACTTCTGTAGGGTTGCTTGGTCTAACCCAGTTGGACACATCATCGATCTTGGACGAATCCACTGAAATTCTTTGAGATGACACCTTGTGTCCCAAAAATTTCACTTCTTGTAACCAAAACTCACACTTACTGAATTTGGCATACAACTGATGATCCTTGAGCGTCTGCATCGCAATATGTAGATGTTGCTCGTGCTCTTCTCCTGACTTAGAATAGATCAAAATATCATCTATAAAGATGATGATAAACTGATCCAAGTAAGGCTTGAACACTCTGTTCATCAGATCCATAAACACTGCCGGGGCATTCGTCATTCCAAACGGCATCACCAGAAATTCATAATGACCATATCGGGTTCTGAAAGAAGTCTTAGGTATGTCTTCCTTTCGTACCCTCAACTGATGATATCCCGACCTTAGGTCTATCTTGGAAAATGTCGTAGCTCCTTGTAGTTGATCAAACAAATCGTTAATCCGAGGCAAGGGATACTTGTTCTTGATAGTCACTCGGTTCAATTCTCTGTAGTCGATACATAACCGTAGCGTTCCGTCCTTCTTCTTCACGAATAACACTGGTGCTCCCCAAGGCGATGTACTTGGACGTACAAAACCTAGGTTCTCGAGCTCTCGAACTTGTTCCTTCAATTCTAATAGTTCTGTGGAGGCCATTCTGTAGGGAACCTTGGTGATCGGTACGGTACCCGGTATAAGCTCAATACAGAACTCTATACTTCTTTCGGGCGGCAAACCAGAAACGTCTTGAAATACTTCTTCGAAGTCCTTGACTACAGGTATAGATGAAGCTGTCACCTCTGTACTGACGACTTCGATGTTGGCTAAACATCTCGTGAGGAACATATCTCCCGAAGGGTTACATTGAAAATCGAATGATTGATTCCCATTGTCGGGGAATGTAATTCTCTTCCTCGCACAATCCAACTTCACTTGATTCTGAGAGAGCCAATCCATTCCTAGGATTATGTCAAACTCCTTCATTGATAGGACAACCAGCCTTGTAAGGATTTCACGGTCTCCTAACCGTAGAGGACAATCCTTGCACACGTGTCCTAATCTGACTGTAGCTCCTAATGGTGATGTAGCCTTCAAAGCTTTCTCTAAGCGATGAGGTAAGATACCCAATCTCCGAATAGTATTAACAGATATGAATGATAGAGCAGCACCCGTATCAAATAACACTTTAACATGAGAGTTAAACAGAGTCAATGTACCTTCCACTGCTTGCTGATCAGGTTGAGCTTCTCCATAATCTCCTTCTTCGTACACAGTTCCATCATATCCAGCGGCATCAGGGATAACAGCATTCAAGCGAGTCTGACCCTGTTGACCATAAGTCACCTGCTTAGGAGCAGTGCAGAACCTACTGATGTGACCTGGTTTACCACAGTTGAAGCAGACTATCCCTTGCTGAGCAGCACGCCTTGGTGCCTTGCAATCTCGAGCCAGATGACCAGGGTTGCCACAATTGAAGCACTTTCCACTACTACTTCCTTCTTCTACTCGGGGTTGAGTCGGATAGGTAATAGCCTGGGTCTTCTTGCTTCCGTCAAAATTTCTCTTCTGCCCTTGGGTACGATTCATTGGTGGTCTATTCCCAAAATTACCCCTTTGAGGCGGTCGGAAATCAAATTGCTTTCGGTTCACTCGAGCATCCTCTTCCAGGTCGGTAGCCAAACCAACAAGTCCTTCAAACGATTTATCTAGGTGGCCAAGAGTCAGGCGACGAATCTGCGGTGTCAGCCCTTGGTTATACTTACGGATCTTCTTCTCTTCAGTATCAACCAGGTGTGGAGCTAACCGAGACAGTCTTTCAAACTGTGTGGTGTACTCTTGCACCGACTTGGTTCCTTGCGTCAGATCCATGAATTCATTCTCTCTTCTATGCCTCTCCGTAGCCGAGAAGTACTTTTCCAGAAATCTCCCCTTGAACGCAGTACACGTCATCTCCATTGCAACTCCATTCCCGATAGTAGCTATGACCGAATCCCACCAATCTGCGGCAGCGTCGGTCAATTAAAACGTAACCAATCTCCTCTTGTCCATCTCGTTGCAATGGACAGCTTCGAACATGCGGTCCATCTGTCTTAACCACTGTTCCGCTTTCCAGGGTTCCGCGGTACCCGCAAACTGCTCGGGCCTTAGTGCACGGAATCTCTCCAGCAATTTGTCTCCAGTTTGACGGTCTCGTTGGTTGTCATTCGTATTACCGATTCTTTCCAACCGTCTGATAAACGCTTCAAACATCCCCGTAGGATCGGCAGCCTCGGGTGCTCCCTCGATCAAGTTCATGTTCCTCCTTAGTCCTCCAGCCATTCTATGCATGATAGTGATAGTAGAATGAGAAATATGCATGCAACAGTACTATGAAGCAATTCAGATGACGACAATATCCAAAAGAGTATATTATATATATAACTTCATGTCAAGTTGATACAAAAAGCATGTATGGTCAGATCAATGCCTACCCTACTTGTATGGGTTAGGACGCATGCAAGAGTTAATGTTACAAAAATAGGGTCATTGCCCTACACTCTAATGCATGTAATTACAGTTGCAAAAAGAGATAGAGCTAATAGTCAAAAGTAGTTATTATGTACAAGTCATCTCTAGAAAGTCAGTCGTCTCCATAAGCAGCCATCAGGAGATCCAGCGTATCGACGGGGCGAAATCGCTGAGCCTGAAAGGGGCCCACCCCATCATAGCCTGGAGAGGTCGAAGATGAAGCAGGCGCAGGGGCATCTGCCTCAACTAGCATCTCCTCAGGTAAGGCTAGCTCAAGTGCTAGCTCAGCCTCGAGCTCAGCGGAGAGATCATCTAGACCTATGCCGTCCTCTACAATCTCTCCACCTACTGGGACCACATGAACACCCCAGCATCGTCCTCGGCAATGGGAACCACTGGCGGAGGCATCTCTAACTGAGCCAAATGGGCATGCACAATCTGGATCTCGAGAGGAAGGTAGAAAGCATCGCTGTAGACCAACCTCAAAACCTCGACCAAAACCAAGCGCTGAGCCTCTGCAAAGTAACGAAGCTCTAGGCGGATAAGTCAAGTCGACTAAGCCTACCACATGAACCTGGTGCCATAAATCAGATACTACGGTCGCTGTGGCCAACTGCTCAACGGTCGCATGATATAAGTCGAGAAAGGTTGGGATCACTGCCCCAGGTGTCACAAAGTGTCCTCCAAATCTGTCTGGTACATATAGCGGATGAGCTGGATCCATACCTGATAAAAAGGTACTACTTAAGTCAGGACACAGATAATCTTAGGCGTTTGGGTTCTGAGTCTATCCTCCCTGTCGTATCATCGGGTGTGTAACACATAATGGAATGTGGAATCGGGTCTATACTGGTAAACCCTAACCTGGCTAAACTATCTTGAGATAAATAATAACCTGGCTCTGATACCACTAAATCCTGTCACGCCCCGACATAGCATAAATAAGGAAAGCGTTTAATTTCCTTTATGGAACCGTAGGTCGCGACAGTTTGAAGGATCGATTCTGTCCCAAACGTCGAACAACAATAAACAATAATCAGAGCAGAGCAATCAAGGCTTATAAAATTTTTCTAACTTATTACATCTTATGATACGGGGTCAACTAAGGCACAGACCGCCTTGAAACAAAACAATAACTTAAAGTCTATTATAGTCATCCTTAATACAAATAGTTAAAAACTTAAACATATAACTTAAAATATGCAATGACCATAACAGATTCTCTTCAAGCCGCCGTTCTCAATTAGCATAATCATACTGGGGAGCCTGTTTATAACCTGAAAAGCCTGAACACGAATGTCCAGGACGCATCAACGTCGTCAGCTTCAAGAAGCTGGTGAGTATTAAAAACTTAGCTTTGAATGTAAAACATACCCATTTACCTTTTTCCATTTTCAATTTGTAAAAGCAATAGTTTGACATAGAGAGAATTTAATTTATAAACCAACGAGGAATATAATATTCAAAGCCGTTCATTCATAAAGCATATGATCGTGTATGAGATAATGCACCACACTCATCTTGCCGACTCTTTTCTCTCGACAGACACAACAACCCACTATCTTACTCCTGGTATCTTTGAAACACTAAGATAGCCACACTTTAGCAACGGGGCGCCAGGGAGTGTCCAGTTTGCCTCACACTTTGGTCCAGGGTACCAGGGAGTGTCCAGACTCGGGTATCAGGGAGTGTCCGTAGGCCACACTTTAGCACTACCATGGGTGCCAGTGAGTGTCCAAGTTCGGCTTCACACACTTTAACACTTCCATGGGCGTCAGGGAGTGTCCATATTTGCCACCGTCGCATTTCAAAGATACCCTCACCGAAACCTCAACCACAACCACAACCGCAATCTCATCACGTCACACTTTGGAACACCATAACCAGGGAGTGTCCACCACACAATCTCAATCTCAATACTCTTTCCACACTGACCATTACTCTTTTCCACACTGACTAACACCCACATGCATGTACCACTGACCCCACATGAATGCCATGAACTTAAACACAAAGTAAATCGCTGAATTAAAGAAACAATGTACGTACGGGGATTGATAAGTTGTAATACAACGTTCTATTCGTTCAAACACAATCAATTAAGATCCTGTTTTAATAATTTTCCCAAACAGAACCATAACAGTCCTTAAAAGTTAAACCAAACTGTCCCTAAATACAAAATAGACAAAAACCAGAATCTGCCAGATCGCGCGGGCTGCTCGCGCGAAAGGTCGCTCGCGCGGGCCGCTCGCGCGATCTGCCTCTTTTCCTTTTTATATATAAACTTTTTTGCCTGCCTGAAAAAGCCAAGGTCGCGCGCGCGGATCGCTCGCACGACCTTCGCTCACGCGACCTGCCTAAATTTCATTTCATATATATAAACTCTTCTGCCTGCCTGGGGAAACGAGGATCGCGCGCGCGGGCCGCTCGCGCGAGGGGTCGCTTGCGCGATCTTCGCGCGCGAGATCGTGGCGCGAGTTTTTACTGAGGCTTCATCTTCTTCGCGGAAACTGCTCTGTTTCAGATTTTAGGGTCTAATTTGACCCATTTTCAATTCTAGAACCTCCTAGGCCTTATTATATATGATTCTCTTTGTTTTTCAACAAGGATTAAGAATTCAAAACCAATTTAACATGATTCAATCTATAGCTCTCCCATTTTATGAAATTTTAATAGATGACAAAATTTCATTTTCAATATACTTTGTGGTATGAACAAATTAGGCTCTATAACTTGAACTCTATACTCTATATACTATAATCTTTGATATTCAACTTTGAAAACGGATTTAGATTAAGTTTTGAAAATCTTGATTTCAAGCTATGTAATTTCAAACGTATGATCATCAAGGGATATATCAAAATCAGTCAAGCATAAAGAATTTAAAGCATGAATTACATTCTGAGTGAGTTCTAAATACTCACTGTGATATAGATTGCAGAAGTAGTTTGAGAAAGATATAAGAATTTAGCAATCCAAATCAAGCTTTTGGCTATGGAGGATGAAGCTTGCTCTCTCTCTCTCTTTATATAAAATTCTGAACTATGAACTCTCTGCTCTCTATTTTCTCTCTGTGCTTGAAGTGCAGAATGGGTGTTTAGAGGGAGTATATGTGAGTGTATATAGAGAAAGCCAAACTTGGCCACCAAGTTCCACCTTAAAGACTCAACAAATGATTTCAATTTGATAATATCATGAATATCAATTATACACAGCACATATGTATATACGTATACACACACAAACACAGATTCTAAACTGCAATTGTCTCTCAAATTGGTTGAAAGGTCAGGTAGAGTACTAGGGGGCAACTCCATAAGTGTTTGGGAAAACTAGCTTTAGGCACAAGCTAAAACACACAATACAAGCATACCCAAACAAGGTCCTAACAAATGATTAGTTGCCATAAATAGAAATAAAGTGTATGTCCAATCACACTTTACATCACTTCCAAAATCTGGGGAAGTTTAGCACCGCGCGGACAGTTTTGAAAGTAAACTGGTATTTTCGAGGCGCAGTGATCACCACAAAAATACAGAAATTTCATTTTAGTGTAAGAAGTGATTTCCTGGTTTCATAAAAATACTGATTGAGTCAAAAGGAAATATTTCCATCATTTTGAAATACAGATTTTGAAATCCACACAGGTATTACTAACTTTTGTAAAAATTACAATTTAACCCCAAAAGAATTTTAATTATGAAATAGAACAAGAAATCAGATTTAACATATAAGAATTATAAATAAATAAAAAAAAATGAGATTAACAATACAGATTAATCATGGAAATTCAAATTGAATTTAAATATGACAAATGCAATTACAAGTAATTAAATGAAAATGCAGGCTATTACAAATTCACCCACTGCTCAGCTACGAATGAATGCTTTGACTATAAACGAAGATATATAACTGCAAGAAAATTACTTGTTCGTAGCAACAATAGTGCAAAAAAAATGCAAGGCAAATAAACTATTCCAAATCTGTAGTTTCCTCATCAAGCCAACACAATAGTAGACTGCAATCTTTGTTAGCCAAAACCAACAAAATATAAGTTCTAGAAGGAAAAATCATTAGAAAAAAGGAATCCAAGAAGTAAACAAAGAGAAATGAAATGAAAACTCATATATTTACAAGGGTAGAATGTAATTATGGTCCTTGAACTAGATATTGATTTGTTGTTTGGTTCTTTATCTAACCACTGTAGCAATTTGATGCCTTAACTATCCCCAATTGCAAATTATGATTCCTTTTTAAAAAAAAATGGACATTCATCACGTGTAAGGTTGAAATTGCACCAAGTGCAAGTTTCCCTAACTTTTTCAAATGAAAAGATTGACATTAAAATTGGGCTAAAAGTTAAGCGACCAAATTGCTACAATTGAAAGATGAGATACCAAACTGAAATTCGGTGTATAGCTCAAGGGTGCAAAATGTAATTTGCTGTAATTACAACTAACAAAAGCATTATGCCAGCACATTCTTCAAGCATAAACCAATATAAATGTATACAATTACTAAACATCAAATTTTCCAGCAATTGACAAATGAACTTATCGGTAGTAGCGGCGATCCCTCTGGTGAGGTGCATCACGGTAAGATGATAGCTACGATATCACGTGCCCCTTGGTGGATTTCTATTTCTATCTGAGCTCATATCATACACCACCTCGTGAATTTTTCTCTAAAATGTCCGAAATGATGATAGATTCAAAAGCCACCAAGCTTTCGACATCAACAATCCACCATCACCAAATTAAAAATCTCTCCGCCTCTCTGCCCACATCACCACAACAATCAAAGACATGACAACTATTCATCTTCAATAACAAATCAATGATAGAAGTAAAATCACAAAACATTGTCTTAAAAAATGACAAATTTGATGCAACAGAACAAAACGCTAGTTATCATTTTGAGAGAAACACGGTTAATCAACTGCAAATAGCAAGAACTTAACCCCTAATTTTGAAAATTCGAATTCAGTGCCTCAAAAGTAAAATCACAGCACATCATTGCAAGGAAAAAAAAAGAAACTACAAATAGTAGAAATACTCATATTTTGAAACAACAAATAGAGAGCTCAAAATTGAGTGCCTAAAAATCACCAAAACTAACATATGCTCTTAGAAAATCCTAGATCTGCAAGTCATTAAAATCCCAGATTTTAGAAACCCTAACTTAGAAATAGATATAGAGAGAAAGAAAGTACCAAGAGAAGATTGTGGTTTGAGAAAAAGAGAACCAAGAGAGGATCGTGTTTTGGTAGTGGTAGGTTATTACGTTAATGTGGGTCGTGTGGTAGTCATAGTGGTGACCATAGATGTAGGCGCGAGAGACAAACATCGATCGATCAATCGAGAGAGAGAGAGAGAGAGAGAGAGAGAGAGAGAGAGTCTGAGATCTAAGTGTAGATCTACATCTGTGTGTGTGTGTGTGTGTGTGTGTGTGTAGATCTGAGTGGCGGTTGCTAGGTGATTGACGTTCGTTGGCTACAAAGTGAGAGAAGGTCAGTGGCTGCGAGGTAAGCAAACGTCAGCCGGGGAGGCGGCTCTATTTTTCCCTCGTCGTTTATCTTTCTCCCTTCCCTTTCCTCAATTCCTCTTCAGGCCCTTTTTGAGATGAGATTGATTGTGTGCCTGACTTTTTGTTGTGTACAATATTTTTTTGTAAATATTTTGAACCGTTTGATTAAATCTAATGCTTATAAATTATTTGATTATATAAAATTTTTAATTGACCCTCAAATTTGTAATGGTTTTTAGGAGTAACGGGTACATCTGTTACAAAGCTTAAAAAGAGTCCTTTACAAATTTGGCCTTTTGGTGTAGTGTACGACTCTTTTCAAAAATCTATCACAAAAAATCTTATATTTATGACAATTTTTTGAATTTTCAAAAAATTGTCATAAAAAATCTAATATGATTCTTAGTAAAATCTAAATTTATGACACTAAAAATGACTATCAAGTGTTGATAGTCCAATTTCAAAAAAGCTTAAATAGTAGTCCCTCAAAGGTCGATTTAAGTGAAATTTCACTTAATATTCATGTACAAATTCAGTAAAATTTCACATAATATACGTGTATGTAAAGTGAAATTTCCCTTAATATTTTTGTACGGAATACCTTTACCTAATCAAGAATCTTAACTTTAAAAATCTTAGCATATTGTCTTTTTTCACTATTTTTCCCAAAAACAATACGTACGTTTGATTCTAGAATTCAAAGAAAAAGAGTCATGCATAAAAGTAAAGATTGTTTATGACTACCTAAAAATGAAGTCATAAAATTCTTGTTATTTATGACACTTTTCTAAATACTTATTATATATGACTCTTTTCAAAAATCTGTCATAAAAGATCCTATTATTTATGACAATTTTCAAAAAACTGTCATAAAAAATCTAATATGATTCTTAGTCAAATCTAAATTTATGACACTAAAAGTACTTATCAAGTGTTAATAGTCAAATTTAAAACATAAACTTCATAAAAACTAGTCCCTCAAAGATTGATGTAAGCGAAATTTTCCTTAATAATTTTGTATGGATGACATTTCCCTAATCAAGAATCTTAACTTTAAAAAATCTTAGCATATTATATTTTTCACTATTTTTTCCAAAAAACGGTACTTACATTTGATTATAGAAATCAAAGAAAAAGAGTCATAAAAATAAAGAATATTTATGACTAATCAAAAAAATGGTCATAAATAAAACACCACTTACCAATCTTATGACTATGTTATTTGCAAAAAGAGTCATATATGTTAGAAAAAAGTACTTTTTATGACTTTTTTTTTAAGTCATTAGCCCAAAATAAAAATTAAAAATTAAAAAGGTCATAAAAGGGTTTTTTCTTGTAGTTAGACAACCAGTAGTGAATACATTTTCTAGTCCTTGAGTCTCATTCACCTCTCAAGATTACTAAATAAACATGTTGATGACCACTTATTAACAAGACTGCAGTTCTCAACAATCAACCTGGTGATATTCTCAAGGGAATGCTTACTCTTTAACAGAGGGTAATCATATACATAACTTGTGTTCATTATCATCTCAAGATTAAGAACGTGTATCGTATACAAGTTATGAGTTTCTATTTATTGTTGACAGCGAAAGTGTTAATAGGAAAGCTCATGGACCATCCATGCACTGCAACCATCAACATATAACTAAGAGTCTCATATTCTAGTGAATGAGATGCATCACTCCATTCTATAGTAGTTAATCATGCTGCAGTGTAAACCTGATAAGGTATCTAATCTCGTCATCCACTGCGACAATTCTAAGCATTGAGGTTTAGCAATTCCTATCTCCCATGTATGCATCTCATACATACATACATACAAATTGCTTACAATGGTGTTTAAGGTTTGCATGCAAACATCCATTCATCTCATGAAACATACATAATGAAATGTAAACTAATATCCATAAATATAACTTTCATAATATCTAACGCATAAAGTAATAGATTTTAGAGCACAATCCCAACATCAGAACGAGTCTCTATTAGATCAATTGCTTAAATCTATATACATTTGGACCGGTAATCAAACTTCTTAATGGATCCAGATCGGATTCGAATTTGTGGATCCCAGCATGTAATCCATATCCACATAAATAGAACAGATCTGGATTGGATTCAAGTCTAGACTTGGTCCATTCGCGAGCCTAATTCCAATCAATCAGGTTGGCCCCTCGAGCAAATCTTTTCTAAAATCTCCTGATCCTATGCATTAGATTAAAAGGATGAGGTCAGAAGAGATCCTTTAGTCCCGTTCCCTTCCTCCTGAGCGGTCTTGATAGTTGTTGCTGGACCATTCACCTACGAATATTTCTTTCATTTTACTTACGCCAAATGCATGGATATCTCATTACATAAAACAAGTGCGCCGTGTTTGAATTTTTTTCAAGGCAAGGGGCGGCCTATACGTGAATTTTACAAAATAACTATACAATTTTTAAGCTCAGAGAAACTTAAAAGTTAAGAGTATTTTCTACCCAAAAAACCGAGTCGGGGAATTGTCCCAAAACCCCATCTAAGTATGTGACCCCCCGAAATCAAATTATGGGTCCATCACTATGGACGTCCATCCATATACTTATGTACATTGAGCATAATAGACATTATTGGGAAATTTTTTTGCCTATTGAAGAACAGAAATCTTTGACCGTTAAAGAAAGGTAAGCATAAGCGAATGAGTAACCACCAACTACCAAGGTTCTTTAGCCAAAAAAAAAAAAAAACAATTGCCAAGGCAACAATGTCAAAGTTGTTTCTTCTACCCTCCGAACACAATTTAAGGGGAAAAAAAATACATAACTGTAGGATAAAAAGTCAAGGCTATAAATTGTTGTAACAGTAAAACCACTTAAAACAACTATAACATCAATTGAAAAATATTTATTTTAGAACCATAGCATTAATGCCTTATCCTTCAAAAGACAATGTAAAAAGCTTGTGTCTGATAACTTATATAATATATATAATATATAGAAGTGTGAGTTTAAGCCATATTTATAATATAAAAATAAATAAATAAATAAATAAGAAGAAGTTTAAATCATTTAGTTGACCAACTTGCTTGAAAAGTCATATGTGGGAATTGTGACAATCTAATGACATTTCTCCTGGACTAGTATAAAGGAGAAGGTTAAAGAGAAACTGAAAATGGGCTTCACAGACCCATAAATTGCTATAGAAAGAGACCAACTATGGCCCATTTTTTTGCTCGAGCACAGTTGGAAACCAATGGATGGGCTTACAAATGGCCACCTCATGACTCATGAGTACCTTCACATCTACATAACTTCATTTGGTTTCTCATAGAGTCCCTATTTAATTTTGAGGGAGGCTTGATCTCAAAACCTAAGGTTGGTCCTTATTAGTTTAAATGACAGTCCATTAATAATAAGTCTCACAAAAATAAAAGTTCAAGCCTATTTTTTTCACTCCAGTCCACACCACTAACAATTCACTCCTCAAGTCCATTTCAAAATTTTCCACTGAATAAATCACCCCTCACTTCATCTTTCCAGGGAAAAAAAACACACACACACATACACACACACACACACTCTCTCTCTCTCTCTCTCTCTCTTAATAGGGCTGAGGAGGAGATCATGGAGCTACTATAGCAAAACAGTCAAGTGGTTATGCACAGCCAAAATCAGAGATCTATTAGAGTGATCTATTAGAGATCTATTAGGTGGTTCATTGAATTTGACTTTATTGCCAATCATTTTATGGACACACACACACACACAGAGAGAGAGAGAGAGAGAGAGAGAGAGAGAGAGAAATTTCGTCTTCATTTTTTGGTGCAATTTTTTTTGGAAATTTATAATAAGTGAAATTTCACTAACTATATTTGACGAGAATTTTTTTAGTTTTTAAGTGAAGATCTCAAGTGAAATTTGACTTACTATAAGTTAAGTAAAATTTCAATAACTATAAAACCTGGTGTTTCATAGATGTTTTTGTGAGAAGCAAAATTATATATTCTAAGTAAAATTTCGCTTATAATATTTGAAATCCTAAGTCAAATTTCACTTAGGATATATATCATAAGTCAAATTTGACTTAGGATTTCTAATTTCCCAAGAGTTTGATACAAGTGGGTTGGATGATGAAGTAGGTGATATATCTCCTTTTGATCCAAAAAGCAAACATGTTGCTACTGACAAGCAGGGGTATTTGTAAAATACAACTGCACTAAAATATAGAAATACACTGATTTAGTTTTACAATTCCTTGTTATATCTGCAATTTGTATTACACTGCCAGCTTTTACACAGCCAGCTTTTACACAATGTAACTAATCTATGATAAGTTGTGTTGTTTTAGCTATCATTTGTGCATATTACTATTTTGCTGTGAGAAGAAATGAATAACAGGATAAAGGGAATGCTGGATTATAAACAAGAGAATTCAAAGCTGAAATATGAAGTTCAAGCGATCTAAGAGGTTCGAGCGATCTAGCTTTCGATCGATTGAAGACAGTTCGAGCGCTCGAGTAATCCAGAAGTTCAATCGATCGAGTTATGTTCGATAGATCGAACATGCCTTTTATCAGAATTTACGTGCATGCAGCAGAAACGTTCGGTGTAACCCTAGCTCTTAGATTATCTATATATATTAGTTTATAAGATGTCCATAAGGACGCCCACATTGTTTTCAACAAATTTATAGAGAGAGAGAGAGAGAGAGAGAGATTTGTTCTTGGTTTTTGTAGGTTTTTTAAGATTTTGCATTGATTTTGTCTTGGATTCTCATTAAGTAATTAAAGTTCTTCGTTCCGGGTTTTTATACAGTAGTAATTTACATTCTGCTAATAGTTTTTCATAGTATAATGTAATGTTTTGAAATTTTAATTAAGGGTATTGTAGTAATTTGGTGGTCAATGAGTGGACCCAATTTGGACTTGTACATTTTTTTTAATGCCTAACATTTGGTTTTGTAATATCACATTTGCATTTAATTTGGTACACTTGTGGGTGTATATTTGTGAGTGTGTGTATATGACACATGTGTGGGGCCCACTCCCAACCAACCCCAAAGCTTCCCTAGGAAGCTTCACTTTTCTCTCTCCTCCCCTCCCTCACATCCGGATGTATCTCTCTCTCTCTCTCTCTCTCTCCCTTTCATTTCTTTTTTTTTTCTTTTTCTTTCATTGTCTTTACTCTTCCTCTCTCTATATCTCTTTCTATTGTTTGGAAGAAACCCCCATGGTGGTCCAAACTTTCACCTTCCTTTTGTAAGCCAAAAACTCATTATTGGAACATAGGTATTTGTAGCAAAAGTGACCATCTCATCTAGGGTTTTCTATTGGTGCTTTATTTTCTTCCATTGGTGTTCTCTAATACAAGATTTGGGCTAGGGCAAAGAAAGGGATCTTGCCATGGTGTCTCTTGGAGCTCTACAACTTGGGGCTTTCTTATTTCCTTCTTGGATTCTTCTTCTCTTGTGCTTTTCTTCACCTAAATCAAAGGTAGGTTTTATTGTCTTGATTCACTATGTCTCTTATCTCTAATGTGTGATTTGTGATAGAAATGCTAGGGATTAAAATATAGAAAATAATCTTGATTTATTTCCCTTAAATGTGTTTGTGGAGTAAACTAATTTGTTTAGATGCTAAGTTGTTTTCAAAGTTGCCTAAGTGGGATGAATTGTTAAAATTGTTATCAAAGGTTGATTAGATTAAATTAATTGCCTAATGGTTGATTAATAGTTTAAATGTGATTACATTCTTAGTTGTAAATTGTTTGGCTAAGTGTTGGTAAATTGCTTAGTTCCCTACATGGACTACTTATTATTGTTTGGAGTAGTTATTGTGCCTATAAGCTATATTCTTGCTAATAGGAGTTTATATGTTTAAATGTTATTACTCCTATGAAATGTGAAATCATATATCATCAAGGTTAATGTTGAAGTAATGAGACTCACTAAATTTTGACAACAATGTAAATTGTCATTTTTGTGAATTGAGAACATTTGCATTGGAATCATATAGTTCACGTGCATTGTTGCCAAGTGGGCACACCACATAGCATTAGCATGGGTGGAATTTTGAGTAATCAAGAGGGGATAAATGTGAATCCGACCCCAATGAAGGGGGATAAAAGTGGATAAGAAAATCCGGATGTGGGTTGTGTGGTGAGACACGGTGGACGTACCTAAGAACGTGCCAAACTCCAACTTATATTCGACTAGCTATCGGAAAGTTGGTATGCTACATTCCTAGTGGGGGGTGGCTCACAGCCCGGTAATGAGGCGAGTGATCATGTGTGCATAGCCCGAGAGCTCATTAGTTGCATTGCCTAGGTGGCATTCATGGCACCACATGTTGCATATTAGTTATGGGATCCATGTTGAATCTCTACAATATTTTCTACGAGCCGTCGTTCTCATAAAAATGACAAACCATTTTTTCAGGTTTTATCAAGTCGGGGTAAGGCCCAAGAGTTAATCGACGCATGAAGTCGCACTTTGAAGATTTCTTTCAAGAAGAATATTAGTTTTGAAAATGTTTTAAACTTCTATTTTAGTTTGAAAAGAAATTATAATAGATTTAAATCTCTTAGTTCAATTTATTTAACACTTGATTCGGACACTTGTTAGTCCTTTAACTTAGATCTTTTTTTTTTAAATCGTGTTCATATTGATTCGGATGTACCGTTGTTCCTTTAAGTCATTTTGGTAAGTTTATGGCATGGCTACACAGATTCTATACTTGGAAAATTTCTAAAACTTCTAAACTTTCGAAATCTAATTTGGTTATACTTAGCATGTGGATAGTCTATGGGAAAAATACTGATTTTGATTTCTAAGGGATCGTTTGGTTGTAAATTCTCAAACCTTGATTTCATAAAAACTTTCAATCAAACCTCGTCTTCTTTTCTTCCACTCTCGATACTTCTTATTTCTGTCATTTTTAAAACTTCTTTGAAAATCGAGTAATGTTGATTGATCCTATTTGAGTCCTCATGGGTCAATTCTTGACTTTTGACTTTTCTTTGGAATCCACGTAGGATTCCTTAGTGATTTTCCGCACTATTTGGTTGGTCCACGTAGGATCTCTCCTTCTTCTTAACCTCTTTCTTTGACTCCTTGACCCGTCCATGTGTCGTGGATTTTGGGGCGTTACATATAATCTGTTAGAATCATATTATTTCATGTTAGATATTGTTAAACCCATAATTTTTGTAAGTTTCATGTTTAAATCACAACCAAACACAACCTTAATGAATATTTACGTTAAAAAAAGATCTATGACACTCCAAACCATGTCTGAGTAGTCCTAGAGTTGGGAAATCACGATGAAACAGTGATCTCCAGCCTCTTCCATGCAACAGTTTAAAACATGTGTTCGATCGATCGAAGTTAGTTCGATCGATCGGACCAGAGATAGAGTTAAGCGATCGAAGACATTTCGATCGATTGAGAGATGACGATGTTCGAACGATCGAAAGCGCATCGATTGATCGAAGCCTCAGATTCTTGAGAACATCCTATGCAGTATTCCTAGACTTTCTGCTTTAGAGATTTGTTATCAAATTGTCCCCAAATACTCAGTTTGTCAAAACAGTTTCTGAACTTTAAGCCTCAAGGCATTTTTCTTCAATAACTTTTGCAAACCACTTTGAATGCTAACACCATTTAGAGCGCGAGTCTTAACTATTATTTTAAATCGCTTTCTTGTATTTCGAATCAACTGTGATGATATAGTCCCGGTCATGAAAGGGCTATGGATTCTTTATCTTAAGAGAAATGCGGAATAATGTAGAAGATGCACTCCATTGAGCTTTAATGCAACTGCATGAAAGATGGTTAGGTCACTGTGAATTTGTGTGATCCCAACATTCCCCTTTTATTAAGTAAAAACCTGTTTTAAGATATCGCCCTAGTTAATTAGTTAATTCATATTTTAATTCAATTGCTTTATTTTTAGTAGTAGTTAATTTGTAGAACTTCGTGTTCTACACCTTTCTTGAATATTGAATTTTCTTTTTCTTTTAGAGTTTAATCTAGGTAATTAGTTTACAACCTTCCCTCTGGGATCGACCTGGTCTTAACCAGAGTACTACTTGCACGATTACCTATACTTGGGTATAGCACACAAGCGCACACAAAATAATTTTTGTGTCAGCTACCTCAAGGAGTTTGTTCTATATGGGGCCCACTATTTTCCCAATATTGAGCCTAACAATCATAACTCAACATTTAATGCTATGTTTAAAAATCAAGAGGGTGCTAACACACTTACTGGGAATTCTGTGTCTTCACACAATCTCTCAACGGTTGAGGCTTGTGCATTTAATGAGGCTGGTACGCTCAATGACTGTGTGCATGGGCATATTGGTAAAACTAACAAAAATGACTTAGCTAACACAGTAACTGCTGCTACACAGTAACATAGTAACTGCTACACTTTGGTGGTCGTCGAAGATGGCGATGGCGAGGGCGATGGCCGAAGGTGGTAGGGGTGGTGGTCGGAGGTGGTGTGGAGTAATGCTAATGGTGGCTAGGGTTTGATAAGGATTAGAGGTTGAAGATAAGGGTATTTTGGTCTATGAATTGAGAGGACTTATCTCCAATGTACATTTTAAGTTATTCTTAATCCCAATAAAAATTCTCTTAATAACCTTTTCACCCATTTTTCCTAATTTTTATTTTATTTTTTATTTTTTTGCTGGACATCCTTGTATTAATTCACTTTTGATGTCCTTAGGATATTCTTGGCACTAAAAATATTCTCTCTTTTTTGTACTAAGGACATAATAAGAAAAAGACAACAAAAGACAACACTTGGGAGTTGTACCTTTGTGGTCACGTAGACAATATATGTTTACATGAATCAATAGTATTCACCTCAAAGTACAACACCTCAGTGTTGCACTTAGAAAAATAATAAAAATTTAAAAAAATTAAAAAAAAAAAAAAAAAAAGACACTGAAAGCAGTATCAATTGCCTCGTGGTTGCACGCGATTACGCAAATTATGGATACTTTACTCATTCTCATATGGATAACATAAGTGTCTGCCAACTCACTATATATCATTGGAAACCAAGGTGAGTTTACAAATGTTGATAAATATGCACGCAAGCATACGAGACGGGTTTAGGTCACTTACCTAGCGGAATAACCCGACGGATAGCCAAACGGTGTTGTTACGAGCCCGGCACCTTCACCCTAGTACTGCTGCTCCTTGTAGCCTCCGTGTACTCTCTTATGCTTCACATAGGTCGTGAAGATCACTACTAGAGTGGTCCTCGTACGTATCACACGCTAAATCCCAAGCTCTTTGATGATGTGCTATAGAGAGAGAAAACCATGAGGAAAGAGAGAGAGACTGCCGTGTGTAAAGAGGGAGAGAGGTTGATGTGTCTCTATATAGAGGGTTTGTGTGATGTATATGTGTATATATGTAGGCATACACAAACCCTACTAGAATAGGGCTTCCAAACAACCCATGCCTCTTTGGACTCGGTCCAATATTATGTGGGTGCCCGTATGGCCCGACCACATTATTCCCTACATCTCCCACTCACCCACATAGGGTTAGTAATAAAACTAATCTCTCAGACAACGAAACTTCTCAATTCTTCATATAGGGAAATAGAACGTGCGACCTTACGAAAAGAAAGTATAGCGACAAGAGTGTAATGCCAAATCATCACCATAACCAGCAAGACACATCACTCGGAAACTTCTCGTGTATGCCTTAAATGATTCAACCACACCGGACACAGCATTTTCAATCCCTCGGTGAAAAGAATTGCTGCACCACCTCAATGTAAAGTACTCATGACATATCAGTAACAAAATACGATTGTCGCAGGCCTGCTAATGAGTCACAAAAACATGGTGTGTTATTGAATGGTCTTCCCTGAGCCCACATGTCAATCTCACTAACTTGATCGCTTGCCCAGACACGCCCTATAGCATGCTAAAGTAGCTGTCATTAAACGTCCTCTTTCATGACATAGTCTCAAGTCCTAAAGGCAACCAATTTGTAGAATAACCAATGTCTTGGATATGCTACGTGGCTCACACAGCAATGAAGAGGAATCCATTCATTGCTCTACAATCGATCGTAAAAGCACATACAGTATGAAATATATGCTATGGCATTCTTCCATAAAAATAGGCATGTCACTCTGTGTTTGAAAAAACAAGTAAATCCATACGAATCTTAGTCTAGACATTACACAAATCGTCTAACCTAAATCTCCCAGCACAGTCGCTCCTCTTAGCGCCCGTCTGAAAACTCGCATTCAGTTATAAACAGGCTACATAGATTCGTGGGATCTCTCTATGTTCGACCAAATATAAAGGTCTCATCTTAGCTCCATCTAAGGCGACATATAGGAATAATAAGGGTTTATATCTAGCTCGTTGTTCTTACGCTGCATAGATATAAGTGTTCAAGCTCGCTTTCCAAGCGCTATGGACACACATGTCTTAGCAAGCTATCTAAGCACCATGAACACAAACGTCTCATCTTGCTCACCATCTAAGCGCCATGGACACACATGTCCTAGTTCGCTATCTCGGCGCCAAGGTGAATCACCCGTGTGAGCAGGTTGATTCAAAGCCTGGTGACATATTAGAAATGTGCATCCGTTCCACTTATAACAAATATATATATATATATAGAAACCAACTAGTTTATAAAAACTTGAATAATAATGTCAATACCACAATAAAATGTCTAAGCACATCAAATCCGCAAATGGAGACGTGCCTCAAGACAACTTCCCTTTGCGCAACCCACATTTCAAATGTGACAAAAATGAATGTCCACGTGCTAGAATGGTTTTTGAGATCTTTTGCATATGCTCAGGCTTACGTGCTATCACCGTAGAGAGCACAACCTCATCACTATGAGGTGAAGAGTCTAGCCACTGCAAAAACTCTTCAACCAAAAATGGCTTCTTAAATAGCTGCAGAGCACACCACATATTATGCTTCCATCATGGATAGTATAAGGCAAGGTCCATAGTCCTGCGAACATATCGCAAGATATTCTTCACTACTCTCTAGTGATAGGACCAGGGTTGCTACAACAACGACTAATTAAATCAACCGCATAGCAGACATCTGACTGAGTACACACGTTAGTGTACTTCAAATTCCCTATTGCGGATGTATATGGAAAACTGGACATTTGTTTCCTCTTCTCATTATTCTTAAAACATTGATCTAAGGTCAGGGTGAGTCTCTTTTAGGATATCAATGGGTAATTAAGCCTTTCATGTGAAAACGTTCAAGAACCTTCATCTTGTAAGTCCCTCCAGACAAACAAATGAGCTTCTAAGAACAATATCTCACAATCCAAACTCCCAACTCATAGTTGGCATCACCCATGTCCTCAATCTCAAACTGAGAGGACAACCACTCTCAAATGGCGACTTTGGAACTCATCTCATTCCTAGCTGGAAGGATGTCATCAACATATAAAGAATTGGAACACTTTTCATGGACCGTTTAATGTACACACATTGTACCACTGCTTAGCCGATTGCTAGCTTGAGATAATAAACAGATCGTCTAAGACAACATACTTTTGCGCTCATTCCCTTTGGTCAATAAACCAATGGGCTGATCCATATTTATCTCGTCGTCTTATTCTTGATTGAGAAAAGAACAGTTTAAACATCCAACTAAAAAGGTTCCAAAACTAAATATGCGATAATTGCTAGGATAAGGCGAATGGAGTCAGATCTCACCCTTTGGGAGAACATGTTTCCATGGTCTATACCCTCTCTGGGTACAAACTATCCCCACAAGGCATGCCTAATACTTGTTAATTGAACCATCTGTCTTGCGTTAGATTTTGAAAACACACTTGTCTCCAATAGTCTTACGCACAAGCGGAATGTCAACTAACTCCCAGACCTTATTCGCGTCCATAGAGCTCATCTCATCTGGCATAGCAACTATCCACTCAGCTTCAGCAGATAAAGAAAGACGCTTCAGCAAAAGAAGCACGCTCATCCTCATCCACTTGTGCACACATATGAAAATGTCTTCCTCAATTTCAAAATAGTGATGGGGAACTTTTTCCTCATCACCTATGGTGTACTACCTGAGAATCTTGAATGTCTAGTGGTACACTCCCACTATCTGGTACACTCCTACTAGCGTCTAGTAGTGTGCTCTCATTCGGCTGGAGACTAGTACCATATTTCAGCGATTACTGGATGTGGATTCTCAATCTCCCCACCCTTGCTTAAAGATGGTATGTTGTCTTCAACATCCTCCAACTCATAGAGGTCAAGATATCTCTTAGTATTACCAACTTGGGGAGGTCATTCTCAATATTATGTGACACCATTTCTGTCATTCCTATACCAGTTTGTTCATTACACGTAACATATCCTATCGAGCTGTTAGAATGTCTTATAAAGGTACGCTTTTCAGCTCTTGGGCGTAATTTCTTGCACTTATACGAGGTATAGTGACATAACCTCCTGAGCTCCACGGGCGCAAATGCTCTAAATGAGCTTTTCGCCTTTCTATAGCTTATAAGGGGGTATAAGGAGTTGACTGAGAAGAGGCACTCTAGTATGTAGGCAGCGTTCAAGAGTACATCCCCCAAAACAACATTAGAAGGTTGACTTGCGCCATCATAGTCCTAGCCATATCTAGGAATGTCCTATTCCTTCTTTTTGCAACACCATATTGTTACGGAGTTTCTAGAATAGGAAGTTGTCTGTGTTTTCCCTTTTTCCTCACACAATTCCCTAAACTGATTAGACAAGTACTCGCGATCCTCATATCGTGCAAAATCATCTATAAAAGTGACAAAATAAGAGGCGCCATGATGTGCCTTTACAACCATAGGTCCACAGATATCTGAGTGAACTAGCTATAATGCTTGAGTAGCTCTAATAGCTTCTCTTAAAGGCTTTCGGCATGCTTTGCCAACTAAGCAAGACTCACACATAGGTAGGTCAACCTTAGCAAGTGGGCCCAAAAAGGGCTTCTCGGGCTAATCACGTTATCCTATCACATCATATGCGTTCAAGTCTAGTATGCCATGTCTCAGAATAAATGAATAACAAAGGAAACTATAATTATTTAAAACAACTCTTAAGTGGTTATCCTTAGATAACTATGTCCCAGTAACACTACCACCCAAAAATATCCATCCTATTACCACTGAATAGAAAAACGCCCTCGATTGCGCTCTTCCACCTTGTTAGCCCTGGGCGCAAACTTGCTAGCCTCACCCTGCCTCTAGGCGGATTTACCCTTACCATTGCGTTTAGGCCCATTGGCCTTGTGCTTACTTCCACTTATGGAAGTCGTTGTCAAGAGTGTAGCTATACGGTTCGCCTTACCTTTTGGCTCTCCGTATTCAGCTCAACATGTCGAAAAATGTCACAAAACAAAATTTTAACATTTCCATTGTGGATCATGATTTATTTTCTATGGACCCGCGAATCAGGAAAAGAACTAATCATAGCCTGAAATTGCAGTTCGCCAGTAAAGATGTTCCGAGTAATTTGAAATCACGAATCATACCTGTCATCGACCTTAGATGTCCAGTCATCGTATACTTGGAACGTCTCCTTTACTTTCCCGAACTTCATAACTAGATGCTTAATCTAGTAGTGAATGTGCCATCGAAAACAAAGTCGAGATGATCTCACAATACTTTGTCTATTGGGTAGTACATATACTTCCCAACAAGATCGTAGTGCATGCTGCTTATCACGAAGCGCGTCCTATGATTCTTCTCGTGCCAAGTGTCTTAGGCTTTCAAGGTTTATAATGAAATTGGGCCAAGGGCCCATTATTCGGTTTAATGGGTTGGACTATAGAATAAGTCTAAAGCCCATAAGCTCCTGCTTACTCTGTAGGTGTGTTACTTTGCAATGCCATATTACAAAAATTAGTCCCTTTTAAACTTGTTACTTTTATAAAGATCGACAAAGTGTGGTTTTGAAAACATTTGAAAACATGCGCAAGGGATTGACACTATTATTTGCACATTTCAAAAAGTTTGTTTTAAAATCCAATTACAAATAGATTTTTCCCTTTTTACAATTTAAGACAAAAAGATTTGCTATTGCTCATTAATCAAATCTCAATTTTGTAAATCAAGAAAAACTTTTATAATTGATTTTTCTAAACAAACATCAATTAGATAGTTTATAAACCTATCTAAGATCCATCCACATTAATATAAAGTGTGACATACAACAAAAGTGTGCATGGACCCCCATGTGGGTCCGAATTGACAACTTAGAGCTCATGCTAAGGTAATTCAAGTATATGATGGATGAACAAAGAAAACCATCCCTTTACAAGTAGGCTTTTTCAATATAAGAAATAAAACTCTCATCCTCACATTACATTTATAGCCCATAAAAAAAATAGGGATGCTTTGTTCATAAACATATACAAGAACAACCTTAAACATACATTGTGAGGACACAAGCTCCACAAATTGTCAATTAATCGTTCATTCATTTTATCCAGATTAATGCATTAATCACGTACACCAAGCACTCATGTGGTCTATTTAAAAATGAATGGACTAATTCATCACTCCATTTAAAGAGAAGGATTAGAGGTCTCGGGTCATCCAATCACAAACAACAGTAATTAAACATGACCTATAATGCAATGAGCCTCTAAAATAATAAAATGTGCAATAAAAAAATTTACTGCACAGCCCGGATAGCTCCCATAAGCTAAGGTAAAATCAATGATAAACCTTGGATTTTTCACTAATTTTAACACACTTTTAGGTCTTAAAACATAATTTAAAACCAATTCATTAAGGGCTTTTAAATTAACAAATTAATTTAATACCTCATGGAAAAAATTTAAATAACTGAAAAACTGTTTTTTCATTATAAAGAATTTTTCCAAATATTCATCAAGTCCCAAAGAACATTTTGAATCAATTTAACAAAATAAATTGACCTAGTTAAACAAAAATAACTATGAGCAAATAAATTCCCAAAAAAATACAAAAATTTTAAGAAATTTGTTCTCCAAGGATTTTCAGTGGTCTAATATGGTGTTCTAAAAATCCCATAATATTTTCAAAAATTAATAATATATTTTGGCTATTTTAAGCAATTAAATAAATGCCCATATGCATAAATTTTATACTCTAAAATACCAAGACAAAAATGAGATAATTTTAAAAAAAAAAATTCTCAAGTCTCCAATCAGTGTACAAAAAACACTATATATTAAATTCAATAATTAACAACTTTAATTGGTTATATTTTAAGCAATTAATATTGCGTACTCAACACAATATATATGCTCTAAAATATGTCCCAAAGAGCGAGAAAATCCACTAAAATAATTTTCTCAAGCTACCACTAGTGTTTTAAACAGAATGTGTTAATTCAATGAACTAATAATCGATAACAATATTTTAAGCAATTAATATATGTACAAAAACACATAATTATATGCTCTAAAATATTAATATGATTTAGATAATTCACCAAAAATTATTTATGTATCCCACAAAATTTTACATTGTCTCAAAATAGTGTCCCTTATGTTCCTTATTAATTACAATAATTAATAATGTATTATGGCTATTTTAAGCAATTAAATAAACGTCCATAAACAATAATTGCATACTCTAAAATACCATAAATACATGATAATTTACACAAAAATCATCTTAGGGTCCCTTACAGTGCACTATACACTATATATTAATTTCAAAAATTAATATGCATCTTTGGATATTTTAAGCAATTAAAAACACATTTAAAACATATCTTTTATGCTCTAAAATACCAAAAATGATGAAACAATTTACCATAAAATTATTTCTGGTCCCACACAGTGTCCATGATATGGGAAAAATAAAAACATAATTTTCTATATTTTCCATAATTTTAAAGCAATTAAAACTGTTTAAAACATTTAAAACTATTTAATTTAATAGCAGAAACTGTTTTAATTACTAAATAATAAAAAATTATTCTGGAATATTTTAATAAAAAGTATATTAAAATAGTACGGGCCAAGGGGGACCCACACTCGTCGGAGTGGGGCCCACACCACCACCAGCGCCGCCGCACACGCTGCCGGCGCGCGTGGGTCTGTCCTGCGGGGTCTTCTTCAACCTCCTGAAACCCTAAAAAAAACGCAGCCCAGGGATGCGCGAACCCCGGACTTTGCAGGCTTATTTCTCCTTCGTTATTGATCCAAAACACATGTATTTTATATGGTTGGAAAGATCTCGCGGAGTACTTGAAGATTGTACCAAAAAATAGACCGATTGTTGTAGACAAACCATTTTGTCGACTAACAGATTTAGGAGGCCACAAGCATGTCAAACCTCGCTGATTAGTAAGATCGAATTTTCAGAAATTGCCTCTAACTCTCAAGAAATCAAAGAATTGGCAGAATTGACCAAAATGCCCCTAAAAGTCCAAAACTCTCCAAATTGGCCCAGAATCTCGGAAATCATTCGATGTCATTTAGAATAAAAAGAAAAGTATTTTAAAAGAGAAATATTTGAAATCGTCAGCTCGCAGAGACCCCCGGAAGTCCCAGATGTTCCCGAAAAGTCCCCGTTGACTGGTTTGACCAAGTTTGACCAGAATTTGACCAAAATCATCCAAATTTGCCGAAGAGTTCCGAGATCATCTTAAATCATGTGAAAAGTCTTAAATATGTTTCAAAAGAAAATCGGACAGAAGCGTCAGGCTCCGGAGGCTCCCAGAACTTCCCAGAATTTCCTGGAAGTGCACTGTTTGACCGATTTGACTGCAAGTTTGACCAAAAGTCAAAGTCACCTTTTTGACGTTGAAATATTTTTTATCAAATACGAGAGGTCAATAGCTTTCCAACGGTATATCGCACATGATTTCTGGACTTAAATTGAAGTTATTATGAATTTTTAAATGTGAAAAAGGCGATCAAATCAGCTTTTATCGAGAATACCGCAAATTTTTCCAAAGTGATCCACCTTTAAACTATTTTTATGAAAATTAGACCTCAATACCTTTCCAACGGTATATCACAATCTCAATTTGGATTTTGTATGAATTTTCTGTGAATTTCGGACGAAATAGGGCTGTTTTGCGAATTCCAGGAGTTCTGGGGGCCAAAATGCAAATTATGGTCAACGAGGGGGTTGACTGCCAAGGAGGCACTGGCCCACTGCCGTGGCGGCAGTGGCCGAGTGCCGCGGCAGCACTCTGAGTGATTTTTCATTTTTTTTAAAAATTTTTGGATTTTAATTCATATTTTCATTAAACAAAACGACATAGTTTTGAAATTCTGAAGATTTTGGACCAATTAGAGACTTTTTAAAACCCAAAATACCTCCCCAAATTGGCCTATAAAGGAGACCCATTTGCTTCCATTTGGGGAAAAACTTGGAAGCCATTAGAGAAAGATAGAGAGTTAGGGAGAATAGAGAGAGGAATAGAGATTATCTTCTTCAAAATCCAATCCAAATGTGAGTTTCAATTAGTTTTCTCAAAACTAAACTCGTGTTCACAAGATTTTAAGTCATTTTCTTCATCTTCTTTGAGTTTTAGAGAGCAATCTACACCCACATACACACATATATGAGAGGTTGAATGCTTGTGGTTCCACCATTGAATATCATCTATTGATTTGTTCATTTGCTTGCTTATATACAAAGTTCATCTCTTCTTACCTCATTTATTTTTTTTTTTATTTACTTACTAGTTCATCATCAACTAGATGATGACATTAAGTTTGAGGTGGTTGAATCCTTATGGATAGTAGCTCTTGACCTCAAAAACATGTTTGATAGATGATGATTATAACCTCAATACATCCCTATGTATTCTTGAGGTTATTTCCAAAATAAAGCAAACCTTTCCAATAATCTTGGAGGTTCTCTAAATGAGTTAGAGGTTGATATTACAACTGGTTTTAATCCTCTTTAAGTGTTGAAAATATACTTTCAAAACCCCTATTTCAAAGCCCTCCTAAACCCCCAATATTTGGGTTCCAAGAAATAAACCTTGTTTTCTAAAAAATCTTCAAAACAGTTAGTCATTTAACTGCAAAGAATTATTCTGAGTTCAATACTCAATATATGAAGGTAAAGCCACTTGTGAAGTCTTCCTAACTCATTGGAGAACACCTATGATTTTTGCCTTGACTTGGAAATACTTGGAAGGATTCCATTTTAGTCCAAACATTTTCTCCGGATATTCTGCCTTTACTGTCACAGCATCTTGGCTGACTTTCAACTTGTTTTACAGAAAACTTTTCCAAAAGGAGTGATCCCAACCTTTTTTTCTCTTGAACTTCAGTGTTAGGGAACTTATTGTATAATATGGGCTTCCAAATGTTTTGTTTTCATTTTCTAAGATTTTCTAACATTTCAGTCGACAGTACGAACTCTGTTTCTGAGTAACCTCTATTGTTCATATGATTTCTCTCAATCTGTAATAGTTATTGTAGATTGGATTTTTGACATGTGTTCTAGACACAATAAGGATGATCTCTATTAAAAGTCATGCATTAAAAACATTTCTAACCTCACCTTTCCATTTTTACAAGATGAACTCACTGTTCTGTCTACTATTCACAGCAAACATACTTTATTTGTTTTTCTTTGATTGGATGTTCATATGCCTTCCAAATTAGTTCATTTCTTAGGAAGTAATTCATACTATATTTGTACATATTTTATGATGATTTCCTTCATGCATTCATGCATATTTAGACTTCTAAGTCACTTTAGAAAGTCCATGTACACAAACACACTACAACATTTGCAAATTCTAGGATTATACATTGCATCCATGCAAGATTTGGGGTTTTTGTGACCCCTAATCTAAGAAGATATAAGGAATGAAGTTGATCACCCGTTCATGCTTCCCCTCGATCTAATCATCCTTTCTCATCTGTCCCGGGGATTGAGAGGTCTTCTTTTCCCAAAGATTAACATGCATCATTCTAGCTTGCTAAGCATATTTTGATCTCTTTGATTATTTGTTTCAAAAACAATTCATGTCCCCTTTAGATTAGGAAAACTTGATTACTTGATATGTGATTAGACGATTTTTCCTAGGTTTGTTTGTGTGATCTTTCACTTTTGCATTGTGTGATATTTGGTTTAGATCTTATAAATGATATCTTATCTTTTGATCTTCCATTTCAAGATTCTTATGTAATGTGATATACTATCATAGTATTAATTGTCGAACCATACATAGTATAAGATGATTATTTGAATGCTAATTGAGGCCCGTCGAGAGACTGGGCGAGTTGAGGGTGTTTTAGTCGTGACAAAGGCTCCTTCCTCTCTCGTACCAAAACCCCGAGCCAAGTTCTTTGGTTATGAAAGGTCGGTGCCCTTTATCCGTTTAGGTGAGTCAAAATTAGGTTTCTTGGTTCCTTAAAGACCAAGTGGCGACTCTGTATCTGTTTTCAACAGACCTTCCTTTCTTTAAATCAACTTTGATTTCAAAATAAAAGGAAAATCAATTCCGAAACCCTGGAAGAAAAGCGGGGGTGGACGACCGATTCCGCGTGTCCACAATTGCACGTATGAATCGTCCAGAAAAGAGGCTGAAAGTTTAGAAAAAATTCGATTTTGTAAAACCCAAAAATTTAGGTTTTCAGATTTCTTCTCCGTTTGAGATAATCAAGACATGGGACCCATAGGGGGGACTCTAGGGACGATAAGGTGCCAAAAAATTGGACCCGTATTGGAGTTTAGTAGTAGATCCACTTGAAAATTGATTTTCAAAGTTTTTGTTAAAAGTTGAAAAAAAAAAAAACAACAATGGCAGATTCAGTTTGGGCAGATTAACGGGCGAACAACAACCTATAGGCTCTGATACCAATGTTGATAAATATGCACGCAAGCATACGAGACTGGTTTGGGTCACTTACCTAGCGGAATAACCCGACGGATCGCCGAACGGTGTTGTTATGAGCCTGGCACCTTCACCCTGGTACTGCTACTCCTTGTAGCCTCCGTGTACTCTCTTATGCTTCGCATAAGTCGTGAAGATCACTACTAGAGCGGTCCTTGTACGTATCACGCGCTAAATCCCAAGCTCTTTGGTGATGTGCTATAAAGAGAGAAAATCGTGAGGAGAGAGAAAGAGAGAGACTGCCGTGTGTAGAGAGGGAGAGAAGTTACTGTGTCTCTACATAGAGGGTTTGTGTGATGTATATATGTATATATGTAGGCATACACAAACCCTACTAGAATAGGGCTTCCAAAAGCCTATGCCTCTTTGGATCCGGTCCAATATTATGTGGGTGCCCGTATTGCCCGATCACATTATTCCCTACAACAAAAGATGAAAAATAAAAATAAAAGAGACAAATTATGAAAATACTTAAGACCAGTTTGTGCGTCCACGAATTTGAATTGAATCATTCATGAAGCATATCGGTACAGAAATCTATCATATTCAATGAGCTCATCTAGAAAAATGATATCGATGTTAAAAGAGTTGTGCTTAAACTCATGAATTATATCTTTGCCAGGAATAATAATAATAATAATAATAATAATAATAATAATAATAACAATAATAATAACAATAATAATAATAAAAGCTCATAAATTATATCATTGTAAGGGAACCCATCGTTGACCACATATGGAGAAATGCAGTGATTTATTTGTCTAAATGATCTCATTTAAGATAATAAATTTCTATATCAAAATGCTTTGTAAATCTTCAATTCCATTCAAATTCATGAACGGACAAACCTGCCCTTTTGATACGATAGTGCCATCGTCCCCCAAGCTTTCTATCCTTGTCCTTGTGGATTTGGTGCACTCAAACCCTACTGTATCAGATAAAAGCTTTTGCACTTTAATTGGCTACATCATTTAGACTTTTGCCCATAATCTTTTTTCTTTTTAGCCTTGGGGTTTTTTTTTTTTTTTCTTGTTGTATACTGGATTTTATTTTTTCTGATCAAGAAAGAATCTTTCCGAACGACCAACTAATAATGCGATTAGAAAAATAAAAAATAAAAATTTGTTTGATGCTTCCTTGGCCGTGTGGAACATGGATCATTCCCACAAGTGATCCCCATCTAGGATTGGAAGAAGTGCTATATGAGGACTTTTGAGAACAAATATAAGATGTTTCTTTCTATGGCTCTTAAGCCACTATCTCTCCGAAACAAGTGATCAAAGTGATTTTCCTCATTTTCCCCAATAACTCGATGGCGTTATACCATTGGGATACTTTGAATAAAGTGGAGTACATATAGGATATACCAGTGCTAAAACCATTGAATTAAGAAGCAATTACAAGACGAAATTTTATCTTTACAACTTAATCTATATTTTTCCCTTGATCTATGTGGGTTAAATTTTGTACTTAATTTGATAATTTTAATATAGGTTCTAGCCTAATTAATTTCTAAAGACTTGAGAGTTGAGATTGTTGAAAAAAGTGTATTTTTAAAATTTGGAGGGAAAGGTTGAGGGAAAAACTTTGAAATTTGGTTTTGAGTTTTGTCTTATTCACAAACTAACTCAAATGATATTTTGCTTGTCCCACATAGGAAAATTAGAGGAAGTGGGAAGGACATATATAAGTGGAGATTGGAGTAAGGGTTGGGCCCCTTGGGGGTACCAAGTTTTGTGAAGGGGGAGGACCTAGGCCCAATTGGGTTTACCACAAAACACACACACGCGCGCGCGCCGCCGCCGCCGCCCCGTTCCGGGCCGGGCTTGGGCTGGGATGTGGATGTGGTCCTACTCCTATATATCTTTTTATACAAAGTTTATTTGGAAAATAATTTTTTTTAATTATAAAGAGTTTAATTACAGTTGGAGACCAAGTCTCCCCACCAACCCCTCCACGTGTTTTTGTCTCCAGATTTTTTCTCCAACGTTCCCACAGTTCTCTCCACGTTCTGCAACGTTAACTTTCCCAACGTTCAGAATTTCCCAACGTTATTTTTTGCAACGTTCAGAATGTATTCTTTATATATACACAAACTGCTTACAAAAAAAAATACAGTTTACAGAGAGAAGGGTTACAGAAATATTTTTATACACAGTTTCTATATACAAGTTTCTGAGCAACAATTTCTGAAAGGGTGTGGGTTTTCCGATCATCCTCCGTGCAAGGATTTTCGAGACAGAGGCAATTTCTGGGCTGCTTTATCCTGGGGACGTCGTGGCCTTCATCTGAACTGCTTGCACAACTTGGGCAGAGCCGCGAAGCGTCTTAAAGAGAGCGACTAAGTCCGCGACTCATCCCAAGAAAAACGTCACAGGCTACTGATATTGGTAAAATTGTTCCTTTTACTTTCTGCAGCAACAATTTTAAGACGTTCTTACATCTGCCATGGAATCTTCAATGCTCTCTGTTACCCATGACCTCAACAAACCCTTTAAATTTGAGGGCCTTCACTTTAAACGGTGGAGGATGAAAATGATGTTTTTCTTAACTACGAAAAAATTGCAATCTGTTTGTCTTTCTGAAAAACCCACTCTTTCTGAAAATCCCACTGTTGCTCAAATCAAAGAGTCTGACATATGGAATGAAAATGATTTTCTTTGCAAAAACTATATTTTGAATGGACTCTCTGACAGTCTTTATGACTATTATGCAAACTGTGATTCTGCAAAAAAGGTTTGGGATGCCCTTCAGAAAAAATATGACACTGAAGAAGCTGGAGCAAAGAAATTTGCAGTCAGCCGTTATTTGAAATACCAAATGACGGATGACAAATCTGTTGAAGCTCAATCCCATGAGCTGCAACAAATTGCTCATGAGATAATTTCTGAGGGCATGGATTTAAATGATCAGTTTCAAGTTGCTGTCATTATTGACAAGCTTCCCCCAAGTTGGAAAGATTTCAAAAATATTTTGAGACACAAAACCAAAGAATTTTCATTGGAAAGTTTGATAACTCGCCTTCGAATTGAGGAGGAGGCAAGAAAACAAGATTTGAAAGAACAGGTTCTTGTTGTTTCCAACAACAAGAAACCTCAAAATTTTTCTAAAAACAAAGCCTCTGTTGTTCTGAAACCACCTGCAAAAACCATGAAGTTTCAAAATCGAAATCAGAACAAGAACCGCAACAACAACAAGAATCAGAATCCGAAGCCAAATCAGAATAGGAACATACCCCCCTCAGGAATAAATGAAGCTGGACTGTTTGTTTGCTACAATTGTGGTAAACCAGGTCATATGGCTCGAAACTGTAGGAATCAACGACGAGTTGCTCCCCAAGCAAATCTTGCCGAAGAGCAGCTCGTTGCTATGATTTCTGAGGTCAATATTGTTGGTGGATCCGAGGGGTGGTGGGTAGACACTGGCGCCTCTCGCCATGTTTGCTATGACCGTGACATGTTCAAATCCTATTCTGAAGCTAAGGACAAGAAAGTGTTGTTGGGTGATTCCCACACCACTACTGTTGCTGGTATTGGGGAGGTTGAATTGAAGTTTACTTCTGGAAAGACTGTCATTTTGAAGGATGTCTTGCACACTCCAGAAATGAGAAAAAATCTTGTTTCATGCTATCTTCTCAACAAGGCTGGATTTAATCAAACTATTGGGGCTGATCTTTTTACTTTGACTAAGAGTGGAGTGTTTGTTGGAAAGGGTTATGCAACTGAGGGCATGTTTAAATTAAATGTTGATTTTAATAAAGTTTCTTCTTCTGCTTACATGTTGTGTTCTTTTAATATTTGGCATGCTAGATTATGTCATGTAAATAAAAGGCTTGTGAAAAATATGAGTAGTTTAGGATATATTCCACAATTGTCCTTAAATGAATTCGAAAAATGTGAATTTTGTAGCCAAGCTAAAATCACTAAAACACCACATAAATCTGTCACTAGGGAATCTGAACCTCTTGATTTAATTCATTCAGATATTTGTGAATATGAAGGAATTTTAACTAGAAATGGAAAAAGGTATTTTATTACTTTTATTGATGATAGCTCAAATTATTCATTTGTTTATCTTATGAAAAATAAAAGTGAAGCAATTGACATGTTCAAAATTTTCCTAAAGGAGATTGAAAATCAATTTAATAGAAAAATTAAAAGATTTCGTAGTGACAGAGGACATGAATATGATTCTGATGAATTTATTGCTTTATATAAAATTAATGGAATCATTCATGAAAAAACTGCCCCTTATTCCCCTGAAATGAATGGAAAAGCTGAAAGAAAAAATAGAACTTTTACTGAATTAGTAGTTGCTATTTTATTAAATTCAGGGGCAGCTTCTCATTGGTGGGGGGAAATATTATTAACTGTTTGTCATGTTTTAAATAGAGTTCCTAACTCTAAAACTAATATTTCCCCTTATGAATTTTGGAAAAGAAGAAAACCAAATGTGGATTATTTTAGAACATGGGGTTGTTTGGCATATGTTAGAATTCCAGACCCTAAAAGGTCCAAATTAGCTAGTAGAGCTTATGAGTGTGTTTTTATTGGTTATGCTATTAATAGTAAAGCTTACAGATTTTATGACTTAAAGAATCATGTTATAATTGAATCTAGTGATGTTGATTTTTTCGAAAATAAATTTCCTTTTAAATTTAAAAATAGTGGGGGTTCAACATCATATGATATGCCTAGATTAGTAGAACCAAACGAATATGAACTAGAGCCTAGAAAAAGTAAAAGAGCCCGAATCGCGAAAGATTTTGGGACCGAATTTTATACTTACAACTTAGAGGAGGATCCTAACACCCTCCAAGAAGCTTTGACTTCTATAGATGCTGATTTATGGCAAGAAGCTATAAATGATGAAATGGAATCATTGGAATCAAATAAAACTTGGCACTTAGTAGATCTTCCACCTGGTTGTAAGACAATAGGTTGCAAATGGATTCTTAAAAAGAAATTGAAACCCGATGGCACGATAGATAAATATAAGGCACGTCTTGTAGCTAAGGGTTATAGACAAAGAGAAAATATTGATTTCTTTGATACTTATTCACCTGTCACTAGAATTACTTCTATTCGTGTACTGTTTGCTTTAGCTGCTATTCATGACTTAGTAGTACACCAAATGGATGTTAAAATAGCTTTTTTAAATGGTGAATTAGAAGAAGAGATTTATATGGACCAACCTGAAGGTTTTGTTATTTTTGGTCAAGAAAATAAAGTTTGCAAATTAGATAAATCTCTTTATGGTTTGAAACAAGCTCCTAAACAATGGCATGACAAACTTGATAGTTTAGTCATCTCAAATGGTTTTAAAATAAATGAAAGTGACAAATGTATTTATTACAAATTTGAAAACAACACTTGCACTATTATTTGCTTATATGTGGATGACTTACTTATTTTTGGATCAAATATTCATGTCATTAATGAAGTTAAATCTTTCTTATGTGCCAACTTTAATATGAAAGATTTAGGAGAAGCTAGTGTAATTCTTGGAATTAATATTACTAGGTCCGAAAAGGGACTTTCTTTAGATCAATCTCATTATATTGAGAAGATTCTAAAGAAATACAATTACTTTAACTGTAAACCAGCATGTACTCCATATGACCCTAGTGTAAAATTGTTCAAGAACACTGGTGACAGTGTTAGACAAACTGAGTATGCGAGCATCATTGGTAGCCTCCGTTATGCTACTGATTGCACTAGGCCAGATATAGCTTATGCTGTTGGAGTACTATGTAGGTTTACTAGTAGACCTAGTATAGAGCATTGGCATGCTATTGAAAGGGTCATGCGTTACCTAAAAAGGACGATGAACCTAAAATTACACTATCAGAAGTTTCCCGCTGTCCTTGAAGGATATAGCGATGCTGATTGGAATACCCTATCAGATGACTCCAAGGCCACTAGTGGATACATTTTTTGTATTGCTGGAGGCGCAGTTTCATGGAAGTCTAAGAAACAGACTATATTGGCTCAGTCCACTATGGAGTCAGAGATGATAGCACTAGCTACAGCTAGTGAGGAGGCAGGTTGGCTGAGAAATCTGCTATCAGATACCCCTTTATGGGAAAGACCGATACCAGCTGTCCTAATCCACTGTGATAGTACCGCGGCTATTGCAAAAGTTGAGAACCGTTACTATAACGGCAAGAAGCGACAAATACGTCGCAAGCACAGCACTATTAGAGAATTTCTCTCTTCTGGAGCTGTAAGAGTGGATTATGTACGGTCTGAGGAGAACTTGGCTGATCCTTTGACGAAAGGACTAGCACGAGAGAAGGTTTGTAAAACCTCGAAAGGGATGGGACTAAAGCCCTTATATAGCTGAGTCACTTGTGATAGTAACCCAACCTATAGACTGGAGATCCCAAGAAATAGGTTCAAAGGGTAATAACAAGTCATGAAGTGATATGAATAGAATCATGCTAATATATATATATGGGGGTAACACTCCAAGTCCATCCCTACGAAGCATGACATCCTGAAGGACAGAAGGTTGAGTTATTTATAACTCTTAATGAGATCTAAACTCCATTTGGAGTGGGATACCTAGCTACAGGAGTATCCTTGTTGGACTCACCTAGGCGAATGTGGAAGTGAGGCCGCTTCCTATGAAATTTTGGGCAAATTCTCTAGATCATTCGCTATACTGGGATATAAGCACACGGCCGTAAAGTGCTGGTTTTTGAACTTCACCCTAGTAGGATTGTGTGTGTGGTGTTGTCTGAGATAGAGTTCAAAACTACGGTTACTCTAGTATAATCGGAAGCACTATCACTACGTAAAGGTTCAAGTTGAAAAACACATTTACTTATGCACAGTCTTATGATACGTTGCTCAATGATCTTAAATCAATTTTTAAAATACAAGTGGGGGAATGTTGAAAAAAGTGTATTTTTAAAATTTGGAGGGAAAGGTTGAGGGAAAAACTTTGAAATTTGGTTTTGAGTTTTGTCTTATTCACAAACTAACTCAAATGATATTTTGCTTGTCCCACATAGGAAAATTAGAGGAAGTGGGAAGGACATATATAAGTGGAGATTGGAGTAAGGGTTGGGCCCCTTGGGGGTACCAAGTTTTGTGAAGGGGGAGGACCTAGGCCCAATTGGGTTTACCACAAAACACACACGCGCGCGCGCGCGTCGCCGCCGCCGCCCCGCTCCGTTCCGTTCTGGGCCGGGCTTGGGTTTGGGTTTGGGTGTGGATGTGGATGTGGTCCTACTCCTATATATCTTTTTATACAAAGTTTATTTGGAAAATAAATTTTTTTAATTATAAAGAGTTTAATTACAGTTGGAGACCAAGTCTCCCCACCAACCCCTCCACGTTTTTGTCTCCAGATTTTTTCTCCAACGTTCCCACAGTTCTCTCCACGTTCTGCAACGTTAACTTTCCCAACGTTCAGAATTTCCCAACGTTATTTTTTGCAACGTTCAGAATATATTCTTTATATATACACAAACTGCTTACAGAAAAAAAATACAGTTTACAGAGAGAAGGGTTACAGAAATATTTTTATACACAGTTTCTATATACAAGTTTCTGAGCAACAATTTCTGAAAGGGTGTGGGTTTTCCAATCATCCTCCGTGCAAGGATTTTCGAGACAGAGGCGATTTCTGGGCTGCTTTATCCTGGGGACGTCGTGGCCTTCATCCGAACTGCTTGCACAACTTGGGCAGAGCCGCGAAGCGTCTTAAAGAGAGCGACTAAGTCCGCGACTCATCCCAAGAAAAACGTCACAGGCTACTGATATTGGTAAAATTGTTCCTTTTACTTTCTGCAGCAACAGAGATCAAAAAAAATTGTTTGACTATGTATAGGACGCCGTGATTTATGAGTTCTTTTCGGGTCCCAAAAAGCTCAGAGTCAAACCTGATTTCTACTTATGTTTCAGGAGTACAGTATAATTCAATTTTAGTAATGCTATACCCACAATCTTTTTCACAACATTTTCCACAACCATACATCCTGACCCTTGATTTATGTGGATATCATGAGAGACCCACACACTGAAATCAAGGTACATGATGTGTTGGTTGTTGAAAAAGTTGTGAGTGTAGCATTTTTTTATTAATTTTACCGTGTTTTTAGCATGATTTTGGAGAAGCTCTTATTAGTTAAAGGGTAATATTTGGGACACAAATACTTTACACAAACACTTATAAACACACTCTATCTCTCTCCTAAATGACACTGGGGTAATATTTGTGTTTCTAGCATTGCTGTTAATTAAAATGGTGCTCGTTAAAGATCTCGGGTTAGGTTGGGCTTCAACAACAATGTCCGGCCCAAAAATGACTCTCCTCCAAAGAAAGAGCACTGGCAGTCAAGGCCAACATGTGAGTCATCTAAGCCCAAACTTCACAACCCGTTTGAGACACCCAGTCAGTGAGTCAGGCCCATATGAGAAAACACACATATATATTCTAGCACTGGAATGGTGTTCATATATTGGTCCAACCTTTATCGAACGTTGTTTTTTTTAATACTTACCTGTATTCGGACTGGATACACACACCCCAGCTCTAATCTAACTCAAAGTTTTATATTAGCCCATAACTGAGGGCAATAACTAGAATCCCCTATGGGAATTTGAACCCTCTCCCTCACTACTGGAAAAAAAAAAAAAAAAAGACTATGTCAATTGAGGTAGAACCCACTCGACACATTTTTTGAAGTTTAAAAACCGATTTTATTGTTGGCAAATGAGCTAGTCCTAAATATTTAAATGTTTGGTACACTTTCTATCAATTATGTGAAAATTCAGTGTCCAAGTAAAAAAAAAAAAAAAAAAAACAAACAAAACCCTCTTAAAACAGATTTTGCATTTAATCTACTAGTCTTTATAAAGCTATCTGATAAAAAGAGAGTAAGATAAGAGAGTATTTTTGCTCCCAATTTTGGTCACTTATTATTCACACAGGTCTTGATTGGGTGATATGTGTCTAATTTCAATAATTATGTTAATAGTACAGAGATAAAATAGGAATAGAATAGGACACAAGTCACCCAATAGAGGTCTAGGTGAGCAATAAATGACCAAAATAAGATGAGAAAAATGCTCTCGTAAGATATAGTCAATTTGTTCATACATTCTAAAAATGATACTAGTTCGATCATCTCCAACCCCTTGTCAAATGGGCTGCCAAACCCATTTTATGCACGACCAAATAGCCACTGGAGTTCCCACAAAATGTATAGAATTACCACAAAATACAAATTTAAATGTAATATCTGTTGGCCTAATTGTAATCCAACCCACCAAAAAATTTAAACAAAAATCATTATATGCAATAACTGAGCTTAATTGTAACCTAGAACATCTCAAGTATTTGACACAATCACATTTTCTTTTCACTTACTACTTTAGCCATACCTAAATTGTTTCACCATCATTCTAAACTTTGCAAATTACAGTTTGTAATCAGTTTTTACTATAAAAAATACTAATAGTCTGCACACAAAAGCACCACAAATAGACCAAGAAAATTTCACCTCGGGGACATTGCCCCCAAACCCCCACTCACTTTAAGCCCCTTGTGCATGCCCCCTAAATATAAATCCGGGATCTGCCACTGCAAATAGCATTGGGTGTTCCAACACAAGACCATAGTTCAGCCAAATTTTGGTATGACCACTTTCCATGCCATATTTGGCACAACAAATGGCGCGTGTCATTTGTGCCACATCAGCATATGAGTATTGAAATAATATATTTTGACCATTTATTTGCTATGTTTTACAAATTTTGCATTCCAAGCATTCCAAATGCTTTCCCAATATATATAGTAGTGAAACTATTTGATTTTGATTGAAGAATACTGAAGTGGTCGCATTGTCGCATGGTTTTTTTTTTTTTTTTTGGCTGCCATATATATTTGGAAAATATTTGGGATGCAAAATTTGTGAAGCATATTCATTTATTAAATGACCCATTTGTCCCTTTGCAAAAGACTACTTTGAAAGATAAATGATTATTGGACCAAAATATCACATTTAAAATGGCATATAGTATTGGAACAAAAATATCAAAATATGGTATTTCATATTTGACACTATAACAATGCTACAAAAATAGAATTGACATGATAAAAACTACATCTAATATTGGAGTTGCTATAAAGATTCCAAAGCATGGGCCTAGATACACTTCAAGGCCACGTTGTGTAAAAAAAAAAATTACCCAGGGGTTTTTAAGCCACCGACCTATATCAATTGAGATACTTCAAGGTTTAATTGCTGTAAAAAGGAATATTATTTTTATTTAGGGTAAATTATACGGAGCTCCCCTGAGGTATGGTTTAATTATATGGGTTTTTCCTGTATTTTAAAAAATTAATTTACAATGACCTCCCTTGAGATTTGAGATTAAGTTTACTCACCACCCCTCCGTTAATAGATCATCTACCCCCTGAAAGAAATAAATGATATAAGCAAATTTTAATTACCTAATGCCCAAAATACCCTTATTTATCCTATTAAAAATTAGTTAGGGATAGTTACACAACCCTCCCTTGAGGTATGGCCTAATTATACAAACCTCCCTCGTTACAAAAAAAAAATTGTTAAATTTTTTTCCCTTCTTCTTCCTCCCTTGTTACGTGTCTCAATAAAATTAATATTTTCCAAATATTAGTATTTTTCAACATTTAGATTTACAGTTTGAGAAAATGTATTATTATTATTATTTTTTTTTTTTGATCACTTACCTGGGGGAACGAGAAAATGTATTATTATACTCTCAAATAAAACTTGCTTTTGCAATGAGAAATGCCACTAAGAAGTGTATCTTTCAATTTCTCAAATTCCTTCCAATTCCAAGATCTGCAATTTCTTCAACCAATTCTTCAATTTCTTAATTCAAATTTCTTGGGTTTGGTTTTTTTTTTTTTTTTCCTTTTGTAGTTACTCCTGTTTTATGGAATATATATGAGGATTGAAAGAATCTAAACAATCTTCAATTTGGTTTGTTGAAAAGAACATTATGTGTTTCATGAAAAATTGAAAGGACTATGAAAAATGGCAAGGTAATATAGTCATTTCAAAAACTAAGAATTATTTGAGGGTATAATAATACATTTGCACAAACTGTAAATCTAATTAGGTTTTTGTGGGTGATAAGGATTTGTGTAATTTTTAAAATACAAGGGAGGTCCGTGGAATTAAACCATACTTCACAGGAAGCTTGTGTAATTTAACTTAGGGGCAGTTTAGTACTTTCATTTATTCTATCATGGGCGTTACCCAGTCGTTACCGATAAGGAAGGTCTGTGTAATTTTTCAAAATACGAGAGAGATTTGTGTAATTAGGACAAACCTCAGGGACGTCCATGTAGTTTGCCCTTTTATTTATTATAGAAGCAAAATAATAAGAGTTGGGAGAATTCTATGATACTAACAAATGTTTCCTCGTATCATGCAATCTATGGTGTAATGTTTTAAGACCTGAATGCATTGTCTGGAAAGCTAAATATAGATATAATATTTTGAGACATGGATACAATATCTTGAGACATGGGTGCAATGTTTTGGAACATAAACCATTATAATCATATTATAATAATTTAGGTATGATGTTGTGAGACCTAACTCGGTGCAATGTTTTGGGACTCGATTCTATGATTTAAGACCAAGGTAGGGGTGTAAACGGTTCGGTTCGGTTCGGTTCGGTGTGGTTTTTGACAAAATCGATCGGTTTCGGTTCAGTTCGGTTCGGAGTGTGTAAATTTTCGGTTCGGTTTCGATTTTGCACTACACAAATTAAATTAAAAACCGACCGAACCGATCGATTCAATTCGGTTCGGTTTGTCGATTTGGTTCGATTTTTGAACACCCTAGACCAAGATACAATATTTGAGACTAGCCACTTTTTATATTAAATGGCAACAGTTTTATGCATGACTTCTCCTCAACCCACCCCTTTAAGTCACAGAATTCTACTGAGTTGGGTTGTGGACTCGTAGTAGTTGCTTTCACTTTAGATGTTAATATATTTTTTTTTGCTGAAAGATGTTAATATATAAATATACATTGATGGGTAATGTTATGGGTATATAATATGTGTATAAAAAGTGTGCACATAAATATTTGGGTCATTAGGATCCATCAAAATGAATGGCTCAGACCTTGATATATACATTTTGTACGCATCAATCATTACTCTATATTGATATATATTAGCCATAAACAACTTTTTTTTTCTCTAACTGCAATGTTTCTATACTGTCAGTGTGTGCACGTTTTTTTTTTTCTTTGTTTCTTTCACTAGCACTATTACACCCACATATTTTTTCACACCTAACTTTAAATGCATGTACCATGTGCTATGTAAGTAGTGCACATAAAAGTGTAAAAAATTCAAACAGCACAAAATATATATATAAATATATATTTAAAACATAAAATGTTAAAAACAGTGTGAAAAAGTGTGTGGATCTAATATTTTCCTTCTTTCACTTCTCACTGTTTCTATCTATGCCTTAATTTATGGCACTGAGTATGAGGATTGAGGTTTAGTGCACTAGTAAGGTAGCATTATATCATGATTAATCACTCTGCATGTGGATAAAGATAACACATATTTAATCTCTGGAATATTTTGGAAATCTCATACACTGTAGATCTTTTCTGGGGGACATAATCCCATGTGACTATTACTCTTTGTGGGAGCAGGGACGGATGCACATAGGGGCAAGAGGGGGTAATTGTCTTCTCTCAACTTTTTAAAATTACTATTTTATCCTATAAATTTTAACATTATTTATTTTACTCCTTAATTGCCCCCCTCAACTTTTCAAAATCACCCTTTCATCTTATATATTTCATACATTAGCCATTTTTGTCCCTTAATTGCACCCCCCACACCCCCCCCCCCCCCCCCCCAACCCCAAATACTTTATTCATTTTTGCCCCTTAATTCATCCCTCAACTTTTCCAAATATATATATATATATATAAATATATTTGATTATGAAATAAATATATAAGGGATAAATACAAACTATTTGAATCAACAATGTATGGAGTAATTTGCAAACTAAATTCAGAATTTATATTTATAAACACATACCAAACTTTTTCAAAAATTATACACACATCAGGTTTTTTTTTTTTTAAATAAAATCTAAGGGGGAGCGAGCTTAGTAATTTTGAATAAAAATTAGAGGGGGCGAGTGTATAGACTTAACGTGTAATTTTGAATAATATTTGTATAATTAAGTGTTTTTTATTATTTTTTTTTTCAAATCAAGGGGGGGCAGTCGCCCCTAGATCCATCCTTGCATCCAACTTGACATATGCAATGGTAAGAAATATTTGTTCCCTTACAAGAAATATTTGTACAATGGGAACAGTTCGTCCAACTACTTGTTATTTGAACCCACGCCAAGCTCCGAATACAGTTCGTCCAGCTACTTGAGTTTCGTCATTCCAACACACTCACACGAATCCTGAAAGTTTCAATTCTCTTGATCTCTTAGGAGGGCAATAACTCTGGCCAACTCGTCTGTTATTACTCTTAACTAGGGGTGTATACGAGCCTAACCAAGCCTAAGCTCGTGAGCTTGCTAAGCTCACGAGCTTCCTCACGAGCTCAAACGAGCTGAGCTTTCAAGTGTTCGTGAGAAAGTTTAACGAGCTTTTTTGCGCGCCCTTTTAAACTATGTAGTTTAATAATAAAACAATCATTTATCAAGAATATTTACGAGATATGTCATATTTTCTCTAAAATTATATAGTTTTATAATAAATATATATATATATATATATATCTAAAAGTCACTATACAAGCTTTTTATCAAACTACGAGTTTTTTCACGAGCCTTCTCACAAGCCTTAATCGATCGAGTTCACGAGCTCAAATGAGCGAGTTGAGCCTAACCTTTATCGAGTCGAACTTCAAGCCCTTATTGAGCGACTCAGCTCACTGAAAGTGATTCTACCTACAAAAATTTTTAAACAATAAAAAATGTAAAAATGGTGTGGTGAGGTACAATTATGAATTAACTCATGTAGGAGTAATACATATTTGAGTTTCGAGGTTTCAATTCAGTTCCGGTCTGTTCTCTCTCTCTCTCTCTCTCTCTCTCTCTCTATATATATATATATATATATATAATCGTTTTGGGAGTGATTTGAGCACTGAAATCATGAAAATCATGTATTTGTGTATAAATTAATGAGCACTACTATATCCACACACTTTTCTACACACTTTTTGAAACATAGCTTTAAATGCATGTACCATGTGTTATATAAATGGAGCACAAAAAAGTGTGAAAAATTCAAACAGTACAAAGTACATGCATTTAAAACATAGTGTGTCAAAAAGTGTGTACAAAAATGTGTAGAAAAATGTGTATACATAGTATTATTGTAATGTCCACGGATATGAATGGATGTTTGGAAAGCAAAAAATTGGTTTTGTTGTTCATAAGTATACCAGTTCTATAAATTTAAGTATTTGGTGAGTGTATTCTCATGTAGGAGTTCGTATCTAGTCTAATAAAATTGGTTCTTTGTCAAACCAACATGACATAAATTCTCACAATAATCAGATAGAAAGTGAGACTTAGGCATATTTGGAAATATCCAAAATGGGATCTGTTTCAGTTAAAGTCCAACAAGTGTAGGTTGAAGGGTCGGTCTTGACAAATTGGGAGCCTTAGCCGAATATTGAAAGGCGGGGCCCTTTAACAACGTAGGTTCGGGGAGTAGCGCCCCCGAAGCAAAATTTTGGGTGTATTTATACATGTGTGGGAGTATAATTTCCATATCAAATATGTTATAAACTTATAGTGTTGATTTGTGAGGTTTTTTTTATTGTTGTTGTCATTTTTTAGAATTTGGAGGTTTAGTGATTGTAATCCTTATTGCATGTACTGATTTTGATTTTGTTCTCCTCCTGCCAGCCCCTTTGTCCCTTTGTAGTTTTGTCACGGCTCATTCCATTACGCATAGAAATAGGATACGTGACACGCCACCGAGGCTCATCCAATTCAATTACAACATCAAGCAGCGGAATAAACATAAGAAAAATCTATAAAATTGGAGTTATAAAAGGTTTCTCCCATTTGAAAACACTTAAGGAAAACAATCCATTTTGAAAAAGGCAAACCAGTTGACTAAGTCGGGCCTCTAGTCGATTGACTTGGCGATTGCAGAAACTCAAAACTTCAGTCACCCAATCCAGCCGACTGTGTCAGGAACCCAGTCGACTGTGGGGTCAAAATCTCAGTCGACTGGGATTTGCGAGATCGACTAACCCTGATCCAGCAGAATGTCATGTTTTTGTGACACAAACCAGTAAACTGTTTTCATCCCCTAATCAACTACTTTTCGAAAATTGAAAGAAAAAAATCGTCTAACAAGTGGGTCCAGTCAACTGCGTCCTTGGACCATTCGACTAGTCTTCCACCTGCTGCACAATCTGCAGAATTTCAATCTATGGTTATCCAAACTCAAACGGGATTAAAGAACACACATCAACTCATCCTAAAGGGGTTCTAGCTGTATTATAACATATCCAAAACATAAATTCAAGAGTTCTAACTGATTACACCTTTACTAACTATTCCATGGATTTCCTATTTAAAACAAAATGTAGTTCTAACTATTCAGGAATTCCTTATTACGACTTTGGGAAGGAAAACAAAAACATTTACAAGGACGGTTCCGTCGTCTCATCGGCCTCACTCTTCTCGCTTCTTTTTCCCTTTCTTCTTATCACCTACAATAGAAGAAGTCTCCATTGCTCAGCTATAAGCTGAGTGCACAATTTGTAATGTTGGAATGGCTGATTTTATGTTGGAATTTATTGATTTTATGATGATTCTTATCTTTATTGGTCATGTTGACCATCTTTATTGTCTTTAATTCTATTTTATTTCATTTTTATTGCCTTTCCTTTTATTCTTTCTTTTAAAGCTATATATACATGGTGATGAATATGAATAAAATTATCATTTTTCCCTTTTTTCAAGTTGGTATCAACGCCTAACTCGATTTTGGCATTGTTTCTCCGCTTCCACCTTCGGCGGGTGGCGACTCGTCACCCGCCAGTCCTCGCTTTGCTTTCGGCTTTAAGACTCAGTTCGAAGACCCTCCCTACACCGACTCCACTCTTCCCCTACGGGTGTCGTTCAACCCTCGATCATCCTTCGGGCCATGTTCAGCCCTCATTTAGCCCCCTTCTGGCCTTGTCCAGCCCTAGGCCAGCCCCATTCGGGTCTTGTCCAGCCTTTGGCTAGTCCTTTGGGGGGGGGGGGGGGGGGTGGAGTATATTATGGTGGTTTGAACCTTCAAGATTTGGGTCTATTGTTGCAACCATTGTTACTTGTTTTTGAAGAAGAAGTTGTGACGACCAAGAGCCAATACTCCTGAGGCAGGATGACCAAGATGGATGAGGTGAGGTCGGGTGTGGGGCCTTGTCTCACATCGCCTGGGGTGAAGTTCCTGGACTAGTTTATAAGGGTTAATCGCCCCTCTATATGCAACAAGGCCTTTTAAAATCGTGAGGGAGCTAAACACGAAAGAACTTCACAGTTAAGCGTGCTGCTGCCAGAGCAGTACCAGGGATGGGTGACCCCCTGGGAAGTTCTTTGTGTTTAGGCCCAAAGCGGACAATATTGTTGCTAGACGGGGAGGTGGGTCGTTACAAATGGTATCAGAGCGGAAACCCAGCCGGAAGTGTGGGGCAGGTCCCACACGAGGACGTGTGGCCCTTAAGGAGGGTGGATTGTGACGACCAAGAGCCAATACTCCTGAGGCAGGATGACCAAGATGGATGAGGTGAGGTCGGGTGTGGGGGCTTGTCTCACATCGCCTGGGGTGAAGTTCCTGGACTAGTTTATAAGGGTTAATCGCCCCTCTATATGCAACAAGGCCTTTTAAAATCGTGAGGGAGCTAAACACGAAAGAACTTCACAGTTAAGCGTGCTGCTGCCAGAGCAGTACCAGGGATGGGTGACCCCCTGGGAAGTTCTTTGTGTTTAGGCCCAAAGCGGACAATATTGTTGCTAGACGGGGAGGTGGGTCGTTACAGAAGTTGGCTTTTCTGATGATGTACTATGGACGATCATTCCCACAATCTCACACTCTATTGGTGGATGGTGTTTCCCACTCTTGCCAACTTTCATGAAAAGTCTTGTTATAACCTTATTGTTCCAAACTTCTGTGGTTTATTTCCACCTTCAGTTTGCGGAGGAGTATTGGAATAGCTAATTTTATGTTAGAATTGGCTGATTTTATGATGACATGATTCTTATCTTTATTGGTCATGTTGACCATCTTTATTTTGTTTAATTCTGTTTTATTTCATTTTTATTGTCTTTCCTTTTATTCTCTCTTTGCAAAGCTATATATACATGGGGATGAATATGAATAAAATTGTCCTCTTTCCCTTTTTTTCAAGTTCTAAACATATGCATATATGGCAATTCATGCTTTAAACATCTAAGTCGCATAATTTAGTCTATAGGGAGAGAGACATGGAGAGAGACACACATTCGTCCGAAATATTTGCATGTCCAAAGTCTATCAACCGCGATGCCAATGGCAAGCCCAAAGTCTATCAACTATTGCACCAAATTACTTTGGTAGAGCCGGTTCTCAAACCAAGCAAGTAGCCATCGCTACTATAACTCACAAACATCGAGAGGCGTACCCCAGCATGAACTTGTACCAAACTCTCCTTTGACCCACATAGTCATTTAGCATGCTCACATAGTTAGAGAAACATGTTTTTCATACGTACTCGCTAAATTTAATGGGCCTAAATTAACACATGAGTTCTGCCCGTATCACAATATCATACATGATATCTAAAACATCCAAAATCCCTTATATATCATAAGATAAGAATTCATACCTCGAGCTACGGTTCTATAATTTCAGGGAAAGTACTAGTAGCCCGATTAAACGTGGGATCTCTGATTAAAAGCAATTCCTACAAGTATTTACATGTTTTTACCAAAATTCTAGAATTAGGGTTTTCGCAAAACTTAACCAAACATAGCCTAAGAGGTATCAAAATGAAGCTCTTACCTCGAAGAGTCCGAATATGAAATCTGGAGAAAAACTGACGATCAGAAGTTCGTCGTTTAGCATCGTGAAGCTCGAAGCCCAAAATCTCCCTTTTTCTCTCTCTTGGTTTTGTAAGATATTTTGAAAATATCTCAACCACCTCTATATATAGGCACAACTCTTAGGATTACGTTTACCTCCCCGCGAGTTCTCAAAACTTCCACTTATCTCTCAAAACGCCTTAAACGTCCAATTTACCGATTCACAAGTGAAAATCTATGAATCATAAAAGTTTTCGTCTAAGTCCCGTTTAAGTCCGAAATCACGTTCCGAAAACTAATTTTGCAGAATTTCTAGATAACCTACCTTTTTTGCAACGTAACACCTACGTTCTCACTATAACATCCAAAGTGATCTAAAACCATATTAAACTATCAAAAAGTATACAAAACAGGTACATTTAGTATTCACATATACCAAATAATTCAAATAACATTTAGATCATGTAAATGTCATTTGATCATACGTATGCCTTATTGAGTGTGTCCTCACTTGACACCTTTCGTTGACCCACAGTCAACCACTTTCACATTTATCAAATAACATTCATAAATTCACCAAAATCAATTATGATTTAAAAAAGAATGTATTTCCCGGGACGGGTGTGACAACTCTTTTCTCCAAAAAGGAAGTTTGTCCCCAAACTTATACCTCGTGAGTCGAAAAGATATGGATGCTTGTTCCTCATCTCTTCCTCATTTTCTCACGTCACTTCCTTGACTGTATGACTACGCCATAATACTTTAGCCATAGGAGTTGTCTTCGTTCTCAGTACTTGTTCTTTCTAATCCAAGATCTACACCGGATGCTCTACATAAGTTAAGTCCTCTTGGATCTGCAATGGTTCTGGTACGATGATTTTACTCGTATCCGTCATACACCGTCTCAACATCGACACGTGAAACACGGTGTGCACAAACGCTAACTCAGACGATATGGCTAATCGGTAAGCCACTGGTCCTACCTTCTCTAGGATCTCAAATGGTCCTACAAATCTCAGATTAAGCTTTCCCCGTTTTCCAAATCGGATAATGTCTATCGAAGGCGATTGTCGTAAGTATATAAAGTCTCCTACTTCAAATGACATCGATCGTCTCTTAGAGTCGGCATAGCTCTTATAACGACTCTGAGTTACCTTAAGTTGCTCCTGAATTAACTTCTCCTTCTCAGTAGTTAACTGTACTATCTCAGGTCTTATCAACCTTCTTTGTCCAACTTCAGTCCAACAAAACGGTGAACGACACTTTCGGCTATACAAAGCTTCATATGGTGCCATACCAATACTTGATTGGAAGCCATTGTTGTTAGCGAATTCAACTAACGGTAAGTGTCTCTCCCAATAGATCCCAAAGTCTAGAATGCATTGTCTAAGCATATCTTCTAGCATCTGAATCATTCGTTCTGACTATCCGTCGGTCTGAGGATGAAAAACAATATTGAAACTCAACTTGGTACCTATAGCCTTTTGTAAACTTCCCCAAAACCTCGATGTAAAAATACTGTCGTGATCTGATACAATCACTACTGGAACTTCATGTAGTCTTACTATCTCTTTCACATACAACTCTACTAGTTTGGATGGTTTAGTCATCTTGATCGGTAGAAAATGGGCTGATTTCATTAGCCTGTTAACTATAACCCAAATCTTGTCGTTCTTATTAGGCAACTGTGAAAACTCATAAAAAAAATTCAATGTGATCTCATCCCATTTCCACTCTGACACTGGTAATGGTTGTAGTAGTCCCACAAGTACTTGTCTCTCTGCTTTGACCTGCTGACATGCCGAACACTCTGAAACATACTTAGCAACTTCCTGCTTCATTCCTCTCCACCAAAAGTTTTCTCACAAGTTTCGGTATATCTTGTTACTTCTCAGATGAACCGAATACTTAGTACTAAGTGCTTTCTCTAGGATTTGTTCCTTTAAGTCTGTTACATTCGGTACACACAATCAATTTCCAAGCATCAATACCCCTTGTTCCAAAGTAAAGCCTAGTCGTTTCCCCAGAGATATCTCGTCTCTCATTTTGCACAAATAGTAATCGTTGAACTGTTCTACCTTTATCTGATCTATGATGTCTGGGTGAGCTATGATTGCCTTCATCAAACCATCATTTGTCTCTAGAATTACATCTAACTCCAATCGTTCCATCTCTCTAACCACTTCCTTTTGCTTGGTTAGCTCGTCAGCTAAGTTCTCTGTTGTCTTGCGACTTAAAGCGCCGACTACAATATTAGCCTTTCCTGGGTAATACTCAATCGAAAGATCATAATCCTTCATCAACTCCAACCATCTTCTTTGTCTCATGTTCAAATCTCGTTGCATGTATAGGTATTTCAAACTCTTGTTGTCTGTGAAGATCTCACATTTCTCCCCGTACAAGTAATGTCTCTAAATCTTCAAAGCATAGATTACCGTGGCCAATTCAAGGTCGTGAGTAAGATAATTAACCTCATGTGTCTTCAACTATCTAGACACATAGGTAATCACCTTGCCACCTTGCATAAGTATACATCCCAAGCCTTGATGCAAAGCATCACTGTATATCACAAATCCTTCGGTTCCGGATGGTATCGTCAAGATAGGTGCTCTTGTCAAACGCAACTTTAACTCCTAGAAACTGTCTTCACATTCTAAACTCCATTCAAATGTAACACCCTTCCTCATCAATTTTGTCATAAGTAGCAAAATCTTGGAAAAATTCTCGATGAAACGACAGTAATATACCGCTAATCCTAAGAAACTTTGAATTTCTGACACAGATGTCAGCCTTTGCCAACCAGATACCACTTCTACCTTATGAGGATCAATTGAAACACCGTTCTTGTCAATCACATATCCAAGAAAAGCAATGCTAGGTAGTCAGAATTCACATTTCTTAAATTTCATGTACAGTTACTTCTCTCGCAATCGTTGAAGTATAAGTCTCAAGTGTCTCTCGTGTTCCACCTCACTCGGCGAATAGATAAGAATGTCATCTATAAACACGATCACAACATCATATAAGTAGTCCTTGAAGACTTGATTCACAAGGTCCATGAACGCGGCTAGTGCATTGGTAACTCCGAATGGCATTACTAGAAATTCGTAGTGTCCGTAGTGCGTTCTGAAAGCTGTCTTTTCAACATCTTCGACCTTTACTTTCAACTGATGATAACCCGATCTCAATTCTATCTTTGAAAACACTTATGCTCCATAAAGTTGATCGAATAGGTCATCGATTCTAGGCAATGGATACTTGTTCTTGATGGTCAATATGTTTAACTCTCGATAGTCGATACACATACACATTGACCCATCCTTTTTCTTCACAAATAACATTGGAGCTCCCCACGGTGATATACTAGGTCGAACAAAACCTTTGTCAAGTAGTTCTTATAGTTGGACTTTCAGTTCTTTCAACTCCACGGGCCATTCGATACAATGCTTTCGAGACAGGTCTTGAGTCTGGCATTATCTCAATGGTGAACTCTTTCCCTCTCTCAATGAGAACATCTAGTAGGTCGTCGGGAAACACATCTGGATACTCTCGTACTATTGGAATGTCTTCTACTTTCAATTTAGTCGATGAAGTATCAATCACTGAACATAAAAAATCCCTGACATCCCTTTCTCAACAATTTACCCGCTCGGATAGCAGAAATCAAATAAGATGGCGGTATAACCCCACTCCCTTGGAAACAAAAGCTTCCGTGCATCGGTGATAAAAAAATTTACTTCTTTCCGTTCACAATCTATCGTGGCTTGGTTAAGGGATAACCAATTCATTCCTAGCATCACATCGAAATGGTTCATGACAAGGGGTATAAGGTCTACAGTCATCAACTTCTCGCCTAATGTGATCTCACAGATCTGGTATACCATAGATATTACTATCGGCTTGCTAACAGGTAATGCAATGGATAATTTATATTCTAATGGTGTCAATCTAACATTCAAATGCTCAACAAATTGATGTGACATAAATGAATGAGTAGATTCTGAGTCAACAAGTATGCGTGCTAGATGTGAACATATAGGCACCATACCTGACACCACTGTATCCATAGCAGCCACATCTCCAGGATTCATCTGAAATGATCTCCCCTCACGTTGTTCTTTCCTTTGTCTCCCGTCGTTAGTTTGTCTAGGTTTCGAACCACTAGAAGTCATAGAACTAGCTCCTTGTGGAGGATGTTTCCTTAGGCAATCCCTGAATCGATGTCCCAGCATCCCAGCATCCCACAATCATAACACTTGCCCCTCATATCAGGTGTAGAATTTGCACTACCCACTCCATGGTTCTTGTTCTAAAAGTTAGTCATGAAACATCGGCAGGTGTGTGGTCAATTACAAAGTAGACATATTAGTATGTTGATTGTTGTCCTTCCTTGTCCATTGAAACTGGGACTAGAACCAGAACCCCTTGCAAAAGGCCTCTTGAAAGATCCACCTTGGTTCCGATCACCACCCTCGTAGTTTGTCTTCCCTTGTTGGTTCTGCCTTGACCTCTCCATTCCACTTTCAGCCACCAGTGTCGTTTGTTGCACCACTCCAACTGTTGAGTGTTCATAGGTTTCTACTCTCAAGCAGGTGTTTTCCCTCAGTCCTTCCTCAAATTTCCTTGCCCTAACCTCTTCAGTTAGCATAAACCCCTTTCCAAATCTCAATAGTGCATGATACTTGGAAGTGTACTCGATTACAACCATGTCTCCTTGTTGCAGATTATCAAACTCCCTCTATTTTGCATTTGTGAGCGGCTTGCGAAAAGAACCGGCGATTGAATTCTGCCTTGAACCCTTCCCAAGTTATCGGTGCTCCTTGACCCAACACATTAATCCACCAATTCTGGGCTTCACCCTGAGTATATCACTAGCATTCTCAATCTTTAGCGCATCAGACATCGGAATATATAGATCTGAAAATCCTTTCTATATCCATAACCCAATGCTCTACTAGTGTCGTGTCAGAGGTCCGTAAAACTCTATCAGCTTCTTCCTTGTAAATTGTTCTGATATAGATCTTCCACCCTTGTTCTCAGGTACAGGCACAAACGGCTATTGGTGTAGTCTCAAAAGGAGATATTGGAGGTAACTCTTCCTCTGTACTCCTTATTAAGTCTCCCATGTTTCCAATAATCTCTGACATATGGTCTATACGTGTATTTGGCGATTGTTCAGGATCATCACTCATGATTCTCAACCTGACAACCGTAATGCATAAATACTATACATGTATGGCACCAATTATGAATCTGTACGTGTAACAACATACTATATGCATCAAACATTTCTACAATATGAGGATGCATTCTAAAGTACGTGTCAAATCACTCAACACTCTACTCGACGTCGAACGTTCCCAAAGTTTTGTTACCTATAACTCTGATACCAACAAATGTCACAACCCATCCCACTATGTGCGAAAATAGGATACGTGGCACGCCACTGAGGCTCATCCAATTCAATTACAACATCAAGCAACGAAATAAACATAAGAAAAATCTATAAAATCGGGGTTATAAAAAGTTTCTCCCATTTGAAAACACTTAGAAAACAATCCATTTTGAAAAAGGCAAACTAGTCGACTAAGTCGGGCGTCCAGCCGACTGCCTTGCCAATTGCAGAAACTCAGAACTTCAGTCACCCAATCCAGTCGACTGTGTCGGGAACCCAGTCAATTGTGGGGTCAAAATCTCAGTCGACTGGGACCCGCCCGGTTGATTGACCCTAATCCAGCAGAATGTCATATTTTGGTGACACAAACCAGTCGACTGTTTTTATGCCCCAGTCGACTGCTTTCCGAAAATTGAAAGAGAAAAATCGTCTAACAAGTGGGTCCAGTCGACTACGTCCTTGGACTAGTCGACTGTTTTTCCACCTACTGCGCAATCTGCAGAATTTCAATCTATGGTTATCCAAACTCAAACGGGGATTAAAGAACACGCATCAACTTATCCTAAAGGGTTCTAACTGTATTACAACATATCCAAAACATTAATTCAAGAGTTCTAACTACTGATTACACCTTTGCTAACTATTCCATGGATTTCCAGTTTAAAACAAAATGTAGTTCTAACTATTCAAGAATTCCTTATTATAACTTTGGGAAGGAAAACAAAAACATTTACAAGGACGGTTTCGTCGTCTCATCGGCCTCACTCTTCTCGCTTCTTTTTCCCTTTCTTCTTATCACCTACAATGGAGGAAGTCTCCACTGCTCAGCTATAAGCTGAGTGCACAATTCTAAACATATACATATATGGCAATTCATGCTTTAAACATCTAAGTCACATAATTTAGTGTCTAGGGAGAGAGACACACATTCATCCAGTATATCGGCAAGCCCAAAGTCTATCAATCGCGATGCCAATGGCATACCTAAAGTCTATCATTTATTGCACCAAACTACTCTGGCAAGGTCGTCCCAAACCAAGTAAGTAGTCGTCTCTACTGTAACTCTCAAACATCGAGAGGCATACCCCATCATGAACTTGTACCAAACTCCTCTTTGACCCACATAGTCATTTAGCATGCTCACGTAGTCACACAAACATGCTTTTCATTCGTACTCGCTAAATTTAATGGGCCTAAATTAACATATGAGTTTTGCCCGGATCACAATATCATATATGATATCTAAAACATCCAAAATCCCTTATATATCATAAGTCAAGAATTCATACCTCGATCTGCAGTTCTATAATTTCAGGGAAAGTACTAGTGGCCCGATTAAACGTGGGATCTTTGATTAAAAGTGATTCCTACAAGTATTTACATGTTTTTTCCAAAATTCTATAATTAGAATTTTCGTAAAACTTAGCCAAACGTGGCATAAGAGGTATCAAAATGAAGCTCTTACATCGAGGAGTCTGAATATGAAATCTGGAGAAAAACTAACAATCAAAAGTTCGCCGTTTAGTGTCGTGAAGCTCGAAGCCCAAAATTTCCCTTTTTCTCTCTCTTGGTTTTGTGAGATATTTTGAAAATATCTCAACCACCTCTATATATAGGCACAACTCTTGGGAATTACATTTAGCTCTCCAAGAGTTCTCAAAACTTCCACTTATCTCTCAAAACGTCTTAAATGTCTAAGGTATCGAATCACGAGTAAAAATCTATGAATCATAAAAGTTTTTGTCTAAGTCCCGTTTGTGTCCGAAATTACATTCCGAAAACTATTCTCGTGGAATTTCTAGATAACCTACCTTTTATGCAACGTAACACCTACGTTCTCACTATAACATCCAAAGTAATCTAAAACCAGATCAAACTATCAGAAAGTATACAAAAACATGTATATTTACTATTCACATATATCAGATAACTCAAATAATATTTATATCATGCAAATGTCATTTAATCACACGTATGCCTTATTGAGTATTAGATTGATGTGTCCTCACTTGACACCTTCCATTGACCCACAGTCAACCACTTTCACATTTATCAAATAACATTGATAAATTCACCAAAATGAATTATGATTTAAAAGGAATGCATTTTCTGGAACGGGTGTGACAAGTTTCACATGTGCTCATATGATTACTTTTTGTTGATAATAAGAGTTTATCCCTGATAACAATTTATAAAGTTTGATCCAACCTAAAATAATTTTGGTTGAACTAAACAGAAAAGTGAGTAGAGAAGTATTGGTTTAAATATTTATGGTGGACTAAATTACAATGGGGCACATACAATTATTTTTTTTTTCCAGTATTTGTTTCGACTCTATTACAATTGGTTCAAAATATTACAGATGAAAGTTTTATTTTGGGCCCTATTCAGTATTTTTCGTGACCTTTTTGAATAGCAAAAAATGAACAAAATGTGGGACTTTAGGCGACCGCCTGCCCCGCCTATAGGCAGGGCTAGCCCTGGTAGGTTGGTCTGACATAGAACTGTTATAAGAAAGGGTAAATTATGCTAATGCCCCCTCAATTATGACTTTTTTCATATACCTCCCACAACTATAAAAACTCAACAAATTGACCGCCTCAACTATTAAATTTTTTTTCACTAACACCCCTTTCGGTTAGGTTGTCGTCCAAAAAAAATGAATTTATTTGTATCATGTTAGCAACACATGGTATAATTGTTAACATGACATTTTTGCCTTTTTTTGAGTCAATGAAAATTTTAGAACAAAATTACCTAAAAATTTGCATACAATGAAGGGCAATTATGTGTGCAACAATGATAATTATATCCTAAATTTTCCAACAGCTCAAAGGAGGGATAAAGAAATATCATATTATTAACAATTTTATATCATATGTTGCTCACATCACACAAAAATATTTGTTTTTGGGGCAGAATGTTAATGGAGGGGGGTGTTAGTGAAAAAACACAATAGTTGAGGGGGTCAATTTGTCGAGTTTTTATAGTTTAGGGAGTATTTGAAAAAGATATATAATTGATGGGCTATTGCTGTAATGTACCCTTTAAAAAAATTTATTAGACTGGACACAGATTCCAATTGAAGAAATAGACCCTCATCAAAGTTAGTTGTCATAAAAATCAGATAAAAGTTAGACTTAGGGTGTGTTTGATAACCTAATTAAGTGGTGAAAATAAAAATTTTTAAGACTTAGTTTTTTTTCAGTGCATTTGATAATATACCACTTAATTGAAAAATAGTAAAAAATCCATTGAAAACATTAAGTGAAATCTTTTTTACAGAAAATAATCACTGAATGCAGTCTATTTTAGTTCTTGAAATACTTTTTTTAGTATTGCAAATACAAATAACTTAAAATTTTTAGTACTTAAGTTTAACACTTAATTTTTCAGTTTTATCAAACACACCCTTAAATTAAACTAGATCCTACTTTAGACTTTCCCAAATACATGGTACAGACTTTCTAAAAAAAAACAAAGGCCCCAAGGAAGGAAATATAGTACTATATTTAGGTAAATGAATGATCATGCTCAAGTAGTTACTAATAACTTATTCACTCATGAATAAAGAATTTAATCTGCTTTCATGTGTTGACGTCCAGAGTACTAAAATGCGATTAATACTGCTTAAGTACATCAGTTAGGGTGTTCCGATTATGGACACGGATCATTAAAGAACTTAATGGACGGTCTAGATCTGTCGAATGATGACTAGAGACAGACAGTACTATACTTAAATGAGTGTTTGTGTAATACTAATAAGTGACATGTCACGTGACGATAATTAACTTGGAATGTACAATGTGACTGAGCTCTGATCACGTGTCTGCTAAAATCAACCTTATCCTTTGATTAAACAAATAGTAGTTGAAAAGGAAGGATTCATATTTTAGTAATGTTATGGTTCTTTAATTTAAATTTTAAAATTGGTTTTTTTTTTTTTTTTTTTTTTTTAAATTTAGTTCTCAAACTAGAATCAATATCCGTATGATGTATGGAAAAATATTTCTAAATTTCAGTGTAGTAATTTTTTGTTAAACAAATTTTATATAAGTAAATGTGTTAGGGCATTGTTATTTTTATATATATATATAAGGTAGTCATATTATTTTAATTAATTAGTTTAGGTCGTCTTATGTTTGTGTGCATATTTGGAGACATGTATAATATATACATATTAATTAGATATAGATGAGATTTGATATAGTTTGAAAAATATATTATAACTAATTTTGGACTGCTATAATTTTGGAATATGTATTATAGCTACTACATACATATATTAATATATTTGTGTGTGTGTGTGTGTGTGTGAGAGAGAGAGAGAGAGAAAATGATACATATATATATATATATCTGTATTAATGTTAGAGATGTGAAAAATAGGAAGGGAAAAAAAAAAAGGAACAATATAGAAAAGTGGGAAAAATCATAGATTCGTCATGTGACAGGTGTCTGATTCTACTTTATTGTATATATATATGAGTAATAGCTTTTTAAAAATACTTACAAATACAATCTATCTCTCTCCTAGGTAGTGATACACCTAAAATCAACCCATGCCCGAGCGGTTCTATTCTGCAACTACTGACAAGCATCATCCCGAGCGGTTTGGTCCACCTGATGCCTCCCGAGCGGTTCATCCACGACCCGGCCAACAGGTCGGGAAGACCCCACTAGCACATCCCACCGCGGGAACAGCTCATCCGGGCCCACAACACATGCCCCAGAATATTCCAAGCAGTTTCCTACTCAAACTAGAAGGCTAATGGAAAGTGCAAACTATTTCCTAATCCAATTAGGAAACCCTACAATTAATGTCAATCTATGTCAATTGGATTATGTTTCCTTTTCCTTGTACGAGTAGATCTCTTACATCTATAAAACAGACCTCTCACCCCCCATTGAAGGGGCCGACTTTTCAGTCTACACAGCACCTCTATAGCATTCATCAACATGCCTGGCCGGCCTACGGTAGCTCCAGACTTGTTGGTTCACTACAGGCCCCCGGCTCTTTTACAGTATAGTGAACGTGCTCAGACACAGCCGTGGACGTAGGTTCCTTCATTAACAGGGCCAAACCACATACAAAAATCAGTCTCTCACTCTCTCTCCCCTTAAATTGCTTTAATTTACTTTAACCAAATTTTGGCATCATCAGGTGGTACTGTGGGGTTCGATAATTTTAGTGGACCCCACAGTGTCACCCAGCCCCCAGGAGAGAGATAGAGTGTGTGTGTAAAAAGCGTTTATCACCCTAACATTGTTGTGTATATATATGATGCTTTATCAGTTGTCACTAACTATCATCATATATGGTATAATTATTAAACTATTTGAGAACCAAATTTAAGATTCAAATTTAAAAAGCATGTAAACTATATTTATACATGCACACGCAAGAAAACAAATTTTCAGTAACACATTTTATGTTCGAGATTTCAAGATTTTCGTGAAGCCCCTTATTGAGAATACTAGGAAGACGGTCCGTGCAATGCACGAGTGTTGGATTTTGTAGAAAAAATACAATGTATCTTTTTTTTTTTTTTTGATGTGGACAAGAAAGAAAAATAAGTTTTATTAATTCTTAAGATGGTGTTAGCAAAATATGGTTTAACAACATCTATATTAATTGATGTTAACCTACAATTTAAGGCTCTTTTATTTAACGTATAGATAATAAATATATATATATATGTATGTATATGTATATGTATATGTACATAAATATATACAATAGGGTAATATAAAAAAGGCAAAAGGGTAATTTGGTAATTCGATTTAACAAAAGAGTAATTTGCAAAAGGCTTAAGGGTAATTTGATTATTCAATTTGTAATTGTACATACTTTAAACTTTTAGGATCTTTTCTTTAACGTATAGATAAAAGATATATATATATATATACACATGCACACACTCACGCACGCACACTCGTATATGCAAAAGGGTAATTTATGAAAGACAAAAGGGTAATTTGATAATTTAATTTAACAAAATTGTAATTTGTAAAAGGTATAAGGGTAATTAAATTATTCAATATATATATCGTAATATAATAAAAGAGTTTTTTGTAATTCAATTTGACAAACGGAAATTTATAATTGTAAACACTTTAAACTTTAAGCTCTTTTCTTTAAGGCATAGAAACAAAGGGTAATTTGCATAAGGCATAAGAGTAATTTAGCTATGCAATTTATAATTGTACACAATTTTATTCAATTTTGGTATATAATATATATGATATATAAAACAATATATGTATATATATATATATATACACACACATACAAGGGTAGTTTAAAAAAGGAAAAAGGGAAATTCGATAATTTAATTTATAATTGTACACACTTTAAATACATAAATAATAATAAGAATAATAAATTATAATATGTATATATACATATACACATATATACAAAAGGGTAATTTACAAAAAAATAAAAGGGTAATTTGGTAATTCAATTTAACAAATGGGTAATTTGGTTATTTAATTTATAATTATACACACTTTAAACTTTGACAAAAGGGTACTTTACAAAAGACAAAATGGTATTTTTAATAATATAATAAAATAATATATGTATATATATATATACGCACAAGGGTAATTACAAAAGTCAAAAGGGTAATTTGATAATTCTATTTAACAAAAGGGTAATTTGATAATTCGTTTTTTAACTGTACACACTTTAAACACATATATAATAATAATAAATTATAATATGTATTACATATATATATACGCGCGCACACACACGCATAAACGAAAAGATAATTTACAAAAGTAACTTAAGGCTTGTTTGGTAATTATAGGATTTCTTAAAAGATGTCTTAAGGCTCAAACTAGCATTGCCAAACAAGCATTAAATTTCAAAAGTAATCTAAGACTTGTTTTAGAAAAGTGACTAAAGGCTTGTTTGGTAATTCAAAGATTCCTTAAAAAGTTGTCTTAAGGCTCAAACAAGCATTAATTTATAAAAGTTATCTAAAGCTTGTTTGGTAATTTAAAGAAGGGTAATTTAATATATAGTCCTAATATATGCATCTAACTAGAAATATGTCCTTTTTTAAAACGAATTTAGAAATTAGTCCCTTGTCTAATTTGAAGACTAAAATACCCCTATATCATTTTTATAGAAATGTATATATTTGTATAACTATATATGGTAACTGATTTATCATCATTTACTCCACAATTCATACATGTACATATATAAACTAATATATATATGATAAATCAGTTACCATATATAGCTAAAAACTGAGAAAATATCTCCATATAAAGTCCACCATCACCAAAAAATTTCTCACAAACTCTTGATAAATTCGCACTACGTATTCAGAACTTCATACTTAAAAACTGAGAAAATTATCAATGAGAGTGCACTAAAATAATGTGAAATTGCTCACTATATTAACTAAGTATTGAAAATAGTGAGAATTTCAAATTTTAATGTGTATAATAATGAAAAATTTCTCACTCATACTAAAAGGGTAGAACAACCCACTTTTTAAAACAAAAATAAGTATACACATAGAGAGGATTTGATGAGAAATTTATCAACAATTAACAATTTTCGAGAAGAATTCTAAAAAAATAAAAAATAAATTCACACCTTTTAAATTGATATGACAAGTAATTTCTCACAAAATAAAAATAAATTTATCACTTTTTAATACAAATTTCTCACTTTTAGGTGAGAAATTCTCACTTTTCGAAGAGAAATTCTCACTTCTCTCTCTATACCAGAACTCCAGACTGTGCTTCTCTCGAATTTCTGATCAGTGATTCTCTTTCTTGCATCAATCTGTGTCGAGAACTCTAGCCCTCAAGTTTCTTGTTCTCATTCACAACACAAATTGTTACCAATCCTGTAGAGCCTCCAAAGATGGTATGTAACTCTCTAAATCGTCAACTCCGATGACGGCATCGGCATCAATCAAAAGGTAAGGATGATTGGTAGTGGCCACCGGAAAGTGATTGAGGAGCTTCTTTAATTGTTTGTAACAGAGAAATTTATCCCTCCAATCGGGTATGGCTGCTTCAATATGCATCGGAAATCCCAAACTTCATCTCAACAATGATGATGATGATGAGTATAATCCTTTTGTGTGATTGTATTTTAGAGAGAGAGAGATAGAGAGAGAGAGAGACAGAGAGAATTGGAAAGAGAGATATATAAAATCTGTGGAGTTCCTATATCTCTCTATATATATATTTATATATAGATAGTTGTTTGGAGTTTAAATTTAAAACCCCTAAATTTAAGTCTTTATTACTATATATATCTTTATTACTATATATATAGTCCGGATCTTAAAAAACGAACTGTGTAAAAAGTGAGAATTTCTCACAAAAAAGTGAGAAGCGTGTAAAAAGTGAGAAATTTATTTTCTCACACATATATATATATATATGTATTTAACGAATGGCATATTGGTCCATAAAATCTCTATCAAATTGGAAAAAGGGACTAAATATTGATTACCTTCCAAAATCAGGGACTAATTACTATACATGCAATATGACTATGATCAATTCCTATTAATGGTCCAAAATAGGGACCAAACCTTATATTTCTATTTAAAGAAACAGTACAAAAACACAAACAAATATTCGTTCTTTGTTTGGGAAACGAAAAAAAAAACAAAAAACAAAAAACAAAAAACAAAACCAAACCAAACCAAACCAAACCAAACAAGGCATAGCCCAATTCGGGTTGTGTTGTGCCTTGTTTGTATTAGTGGTTTATTTGAGAAAATCCAAAAAAATAATAATAAAACAAAACAAAACCAAACAAGTTAGTGGCTTGTTTGGGAATAACGAAAAACCATACAAACGACAAAGCCAAAAAGAGGTTGTGCCAAACAAGGCACAACCTGCAATTTGTTGACTTTTGGCTGTTTTGAACCAAATTGTATATATTTGTAATTATTGCTTAAAAAGTTGATTCAATAGTCACTTGTAGATTGAATAATTTTAAAAGTTGAATCAAATTGTAAATATTTGTAATTATTGGTTGAAAAGTTGATTGAATCATTATTTCTAGAATAATTTAATTTTAAAAGTTGATCTAATAATAATAAGGATTGTTTTGTGGGTAAAATGACCAACCTACCCTCACAAAAGGACAAAAACTCAAAGTAATCATTAAAGGAAAATGGAACAAAAGATAAAAGTAAGGGTAAAACCGTCATTTCAAACAAATCAAGAAATACCAAAATTGGACAAAATTGAAATTGAAACTACTTTATGCCTCTTTTATAGTATAATGTAGACATATACATGTCATGTGTCAAGTATTAACACTTTCATTGTCCTACATGTCCTGGATGCTGATTAAGTACACAAACGGGACTCAAAATTTTAAACATAATTTAAAATAAAAAAATGCTATATTCACATCTAAATTCACATCTTATAATTTCATATCCAACAATTTTGCTCTTTGATTCCAGTCGCTCTTCATGTGGGTCTCACATAAGTCTCACACGAGATCTACCAAAATCAAGAGTTATGATGTGTTGAATGCAAATTTAGATGTGGTATAACATTACTTATTTAAAACCCATATGTATGACATTTATATGTTTTTTTTTTTTTTTTTTTATTAAAACTAGAAATTCGTCCATTTAGTGGAGTGGCCTCTATGTTTGTCGTGATTGTACATCCAAAAGTTAAGACTGCATCAACAAGACAGTGCAAGAAATATATGTGTAGGTCTCCTTAGTTTGACGCCAAATTTGCCGAATGAGTAATCTTCGTGAAATCAAATAGTTATGGCCCCTTATAATGTGGACTTGGAATAATAAGGAGCAAAGGGTTAGAGAGGGATTTTTTATATGATACATTTTAATTTTGGTGGCATTATACTTCTGAAATTGGTGTCAAAAAATAAAAATTGATCCCAAAATAGTATGAGTGGGTCTCAAAATCAGGTCAAAGGCCATGTTTTCAAAGATACTGTATGTTGTTACCAAAATATATACTAGGATAGTATATGATAAAACCAAGGTCTATCAATTGGGCCGAACTGAGTTGGGCTTAAGTAAGCCCGAGCTCAACCCATTTGATAGCATAGTCACAAGCCCGAGCTCGGCTCACTGTGGCTAAGTGGGCTTCGGGCCGAGCTCGGCACACTGTGAATACTAAATAGTATTTTTGACATTCTAAATTTTGATATTTGGAAGTGTTGGAGTAATAAACTCTAAATGCATCATCATATAGCACTTCAATAACTATAATATTTTCTCCAAAAGATTACCCTTAAATAGTCGACAAATATGCCAACATTTTTCAAAAGTTAACATTTTGCCAACCATTTGAAATTTTATTTTTTATAATTGGTGTCACCAAATTGACAGTTATTGAATTTGCCTACTAATTTGGTGATATGTTGGAGTTGTATATAGGGGGCTATACTCCACAATTGCAAAAATTACCCTTAACCACTCAAAATTCTACTCAAATGACAGTGATAGAAGAGGTTGCAAAAATCTCCACGGCAATGAGTGGTGGTAGATTTGCCACGGTAGGAAGAGAGAGGGGTTGTAAAATTTGGAGAAAAAATATTAGTCAATGGGTTACCAACTAAAAATGCATCAATAGCTCTACTGCATCAAAATAAAATTTTAAAATACTAGCCTACTTTACTATGATTAATATTATACTTTCCAAATTTGAATCATAATTTTGATTTCCAAATAGCGTAATAGTTGTTTCACATTATGTGATAGTGTTCTATAGTACCACATAACATTTCATGTGGTAAACTAACGAAGCATTAGAGAGTACTCCCTGAAAAGTCTATTAACTTTTACTACACGCTAAAGTCTATTAACTTTTACTACACGCTTTTCAAATTATCCTTTGCTATATAAAAAGTTCTCTCACTTTTTCTTTGATATGAATTAGAATTTTGAATTAAAATTCAAAAAAGGATTAGTAGTGAAAAGTTAAAAAATTCACCACATTTAGAAAGGTTCCTTAAAAGTTAGACAAAGCATGATAGAGAGTACTATAAGGGCTGGCCCCGAGTACTTGGAGGCATGTGACGAACTACTAAAATGGAAGTAGCTCCATATCATCATCCTCGTCGTCAATCTCTGGAGCCAAGATCACCTCATCAACCTCCGGCCTGTCATACGGTGCAAAAAATGAGGCTATGTCCTCCAGGGACCAATCGGGGTTCCTTGGACGCTGTCTCACAATATCCGGAACATAGTCTGGCAAATCTCTATACAGATATGTAATCTCTAGTGGTGCATTAGTGGTCTCAGTTGGCTCATCCGAAAGGTTATATCCTAGACTCTATACATCAGCCTCCTCATCCTCGTTGTCATCCTCATCATCATCATCATCGGAAGAATCGTCCTAATCGGACAAAGATGAAGACTCGAAGGAAGTCGGGGGCTCACTGTAGGGGACATCGATAAGTGTGGGATCATCATTGAATAGACTATCATCGTCGTCCGATGAATCAGAACAGGTAGGAGCGGGGACGCAATAACGACGACAGCACCAAGAACAAGGGTCACAACCGGCACGGCCGACTGGACCAAAGGGCTTGGCCCTCTATGTAATAGGCCTGGGGTGACGGGTCATCTAAGGATGAACTACTATCAGAATGGTTACTCGCCTCACTAGATCGCCTATCTGGGGATGAGGGGAGTGAGATTGGGTGGTCCATAGTAGTGGGTTTAGAATATTAATTAGCGGTATGAGGTGATGCTTTATGGAACTCGAGACTCGAAACCTGAAAAAAAAAAAAAAAAAGACAACTTCCATGTTATTAGCACTTGTTAGTAAAACAGAAACACAAATAGCTAGTATTGGTTAGTGACAACGAGCATGATTGATAAGCTTAAGTGCTTATATTGATGCAAGTAGCACAACATTATCATTTTTTCTTTTTATTGAAATTTGAACAGCATCTCCCCCAAACCTGAACATAAGTGATTTCCTGTATAGTGAAAATGGTAGGGGAGACGTTGTCGATTTACTTAAGTAAAGAATACCATAATGTTTATGGAAACTGCGGCACCGATTGAGACGGTAAAACAATTGACAATAAGAATAATTGTCTAAATAACCATGCATGTAAAAGCATTAACCAATAATACTAAAAAGTGCAAGAGTAAAACAAGTAACATCATGAGAACGAAACTAAACAAAATAATAATAATAAGTACAGACCCAAAAGAAAAAGAAAAAAGTGCAGAAAAGTAAACTAAACTAGTTGTACTCGAGTACATCAACATCCTAAAGTAAGAAGTAAAATAAAATAAAGAAAACAAAATGAAAGAATATACATACCAGAGTCTGATAATGTCTAAGTCCACCCACCAAATACATGAAAAAATAAAAATATAAGTCCCACAAACAACTCCTAATCCTTACCACCCTCTACTAACACCAACTCCAACCCAGAAGCTCTGTCACTATCACCTCCATCATCATCATCACCCTCTCCATCACCCTCTGCACTCTCTCCTCACCAGCCTTTGGAGCAACTTGTGGCTTAGGTCGTGGAAATGCAAATTGGTAAGCGGCCTTGCCCTATGCGAAGATCTTCTCAAACTGCTGGGGATGTGCGAACTGGAAGTAGGAATGCATGTAGGACTGGAGCTTGAGGGTCTTACAGTAGAAAGAGCAGACGTTGCCATATATCCAAAGGTAAGGCGTATCCTCTAGTGGAGGTGGACGTTGTACCTGTCTCTCTCATCGTGCATGTGTTTGGTCCCTACCCTTTCCCACCTCAATCACTATTCGCTCGAGGCTCAACTTCCAGTCACTGGAAGAGAACTCCGGAATATGTCGGTCAATGGGCTCATCGGGAAGAATTGGGAAGGATCTGGCTCTAAGGATTGCCGTGATGGTCCTGGATAGGGCAGGCATAGGGTGGACTCACTGGCGAGATCGATGGTGTATCCCGCGGAGCGCATTCCCTCCATAATAATCAGTCCACAATGAAACCAGTCGCCATGACAGATGGTGTGGAGGGCATGGTGAATCTCATTGGTTCTCTCATGCTCGTGTCAAAGAGGATAAAGGTTCCTCTTGAACATGTGGTTGACGAACCACATTTGTCAAGGATGTGGGATCGACGTATAGTTAGCCCCGATCTAGAGCGGTCGCCGCACATGTCCTGATTGATATGTGTGAGTGAGTGGTGTTGGGTTAGGACATTAAGCTTAAGGACCTGAGAGGAGTGAGATAGGAGTTGAAGGCCTCAGCAATGTCATTGGGGTTGATGGTGATCATGTGGTCGTCAATAGTCGTGGAAAGGTATGCGTGCTGGGTTAGAGATTCCTTGCGGTGGCGGAGGTTTTGGTAGAAAAGTCTGGCGAGTCTCGGGTAGGTGATAAGGTCGGGGTTTCTAAAAAATATGGGTGGGTCCAGTTTTTGAGAGGTTAGAGTATTGAAGCTCCACCGGGTGTCCACATCGACCGCGAAGAAATCAACGTCGATGGCGACTTTGTAATTGAAGCCTCGAGTGGCATACTTGGGTGGTAGGTCATTCAGGTCGATTGTTGTTTTAGTCTGTCTTTCTGTGCCTTTCTTTTTCTTTTGCAGCAGTTGAGAGCTAGAGGCTGGTTTTACTATTCATTTGGTCATAATTTCTAAGTGGTTGTAGGTGAAAGAAAAAGGAAAAGAAAAAATGAAAACATCCCCCCTTAAAAATGGTCTATTAACCCATAAACAGAAGAGGGAAAGGGGGTATGGATACTGGCAATTCAAAAACGATCCCAGCAAGGGATACATAAGCATTTAAAATAAAGAACATTGTATCTACATTAGGGTCCACAGGGGGACACCAAGCAATTGTGAGAAGGGACTGCCCCCTTTCCACTCATCATCACAATAAGGGCACACACATTGCAGCAAGTCACGGGGGACTACCGCGTGTTTAGAAACAATGTAAATAAATTCGAAAGTATCACATTTACCGAAGCAGTAAATTGAAATGCCTATTTGATGTTCACGAGTGTGTTTTATGGCTTTGTTTTCTTTTATTTTAGAAAGTTAAGGACGCACTTAAAGAATTTTGAAAATTGAAATCCATTTATAAGTATTAAAACTCTCAAAGCCTGGATTAATATTTGATTTTGATTAATTTCACGATGATTAGTGCATTTCTTAATTCATAATTGAGTGTTTAATATGCATATGTTGATTTAATTTGAAACTCGAAACTTTACAAGTATAAAGAAATTATGATCTAATATGTCCCATAACTACAAAATCTCACTATGAACCATGATCTAAAACCAAGGACTTCAAAATCTAGTTTTTTTAAAGCACACAATAAAATAAACCCCTATTTCCGAACATGTATGCAAAACCTAATTAATTTTAAAACGAATTGAGAATGTGCACAGGCTCATTCACAAGTTAGGGTTACGTTTTGTGAGCCCTCATATCAAATTCTCCCTTCAACAATTGCCCCCACCTCAAATCTGACATAAATTACTCTTAACTAAACTGATTTCGTACTGAGTCAAAGGTATTTGATCAAATATAAATTCTAAGAAAATAGTTGGTCCTAAACTAAATTGATCTAGAACTTCAATGCCGTGGTGAAATCAAAATGAACTCAGTATGAAATCAATTTCTGTCCTGGTTAATTTCTAGGTTTCGGGTGGTGTATGAATGATTAAATCTTTATATCAAAATATGAATGGGAAGGGGTTGAAAAAAATCAATGTGTTTATGTGAGGTTATGTGGGTGTGTGTAGGTGCCTGGATATAGGGGTTAGGGTTTGGATCAATATGTGTATGAGGGTTAGAGTTATGAGTGTAATAGGAGTAATGGAGGTGTGTGTACTGTATACATATATACCTATATATATGGGAAATATCTATATGTATGCATATACATATATATACCTGAAACAGAGAGAGGGAGGACAGGGAGTCGCGGCGGCGTGGCAGGCCGGCAGTGTGAGGTGATGGCCGGTTAGTGTCGGTGGCATCTGATGGTTGGCGGTGGTGTGTGGTGGTGGCAGGAGAGGGAAAGAGAGAGAGACCGGGGGAGAAATCACAGAGAGAGAGAGAGAGAAACGAAGAGAGACAGAGAGAATTTTAGGGATAAAAGAAATTAGGGCTTGTTGCGTTATATATAGGAAAATAGTACGTCGGGCGAGCGGGCTGCGCGGGCAACCTATCGCTCGTGTAAGTCCTCCGCGATGAAAACTGAGACCTATTTTTCAATGGTTTCTCAAAATATTCTAAGGAAAATAGTCGCTCGAGCTACGTGCGCGGGCAAAACCAGATCGCGCACGCGATCTGGTGCACGAAATATTGCCCATTTTTCTTGCAGTCTTGGAAAATCTTTTAAGGAGTAGTCTTGCTCTTGCGGGCCGCACATGCCACCTGTTGCTTGCGTGATTTCTGGCACAACCAAATACCGAGGCCTGTTTCTTTGAAAGTTTTGAAAATTTTCCAAGTCACAAATTCGCGCGAGCGGGCCGCGCAAGCGATTAGGTTTTTCTCTTCTTTTCTCACTTGATTCTTTAAATAGGTGTTCACATTATTACGCTTTCCTCTATTAGGTGTCTAGAAACTCAGACAGTGGCTTAGAAACTCCAAAAAGTGTACAAAACTAAAGAAGACTACAATCAAATGCTTGGGTTGCCTCCCAAGAAGCGCTAGGTTTCACATCGCCAGCTTGTCTGATGAAAATGCTTAGTCGACATAGGTTGGGTCGATCAAACTATGGATTCGACCTCTCTTTCTTCAATTTCCTTAGTCTGATACGGCTTAAGCCATTGGCCATTTACTTTAAAAGGTGTTCCGTCATTTGTATCTTTTATTTCAATTGTTCCATGCGAAAACACCTGAGTTACTACGAACGGGCCGTCCCATCGAGAACATAATTTGTCCGGGAATAAGTGCAATATAGAATTAAATAGCCAAATGCGTTGTTTGACAAGAAAATTTTATGAACGATCATTTTATCGTGAAATGCCTTTGATCGTTCTTTATATTTTCTCGCGTTTTCAAAGCTTAATTTCTTAATTCCTCAAGCTCTTGAAATTGAAGTTTTCGGTGACATCCCGCTGATTTCATATCTTGATTAAGATTTTTAACAACCTAGTAAGATTTGTGCTCGAGTTCTACTGGTAAGTGGCACGCTTTTTCAAAAACTAATCGATATAGGGACATCCTGATGGGAGTTTTATACGTTGTATGGTAGGCCCAGAGTGCATCGCTCAATCGTTGTGACCAATCTTTGCTATCGGGATGTACCGTATTTTCTAGTATGCTTTTAACTTCTCTATTAGAAGACTTCAACTTGACCTTGAGTTTGGGGATGATAAGTTGTCCTAACTTTGTGGGTGACGGAATATTTGTGTACGAGGGCCTCAAAGTGACGATTACAAAAATGTTTCCCTCCGTCGCTTATAATAGCTCGAGGTGTACCGAAACGACAAAAGATATTATCTTTTATGAATTGTACCATGACTTTGTGGTCATTCGTTTTCGTCGCTACTACCTCCACCCACTTGGAAACGTAGTCAATCGCGACTAGAATATACTCGAAACCAAAAGACAACGGAAACGGTCCCATAAAATCTATGCCCTACATGTCGAATATTTCAATTATAAGGATTGGTGTGAGAGGCATCACGTTACTGTTAGGAAACTGCGTTCCCAGAATCCGTTGACAGTGCGTATAAGTTGGTACTGCAAAAAATTTCATGAAATCTATAATAACCCTACAAGGGAGGAACTAGGGTTACCTTGAACTGCAAAAACGGATTGCTGTAGTAGACGAATCGAAAACACGGGCTCGATAACAGCTCACGATCTTCTACTGTATTCCTCTGCTGCCAGAATATCGAACTGAGTGTGGGTTCTTTCGAAATTCTTTTAGTTTTCTGCTCTCTCTTTTACGATCACTTTTTCTATTTCAAGTTATAATACTCTAGATGGAAAAACGCAAACTGAGAAGGGAGCCAAAACAGAATATATATATAGGCTACGATAGGGACCATAAGAAGTCAATAAGGAATAGGCTTCCTTATGGAATTAGGAAACCTTAATTCGAACTGAATCAGATTCCTATTTCCATAAATTATAATTCATACCAGTAAAGAATTTTAATTGCACTCCTACCCTTATCTCAAAAATATATTTCGAGCTTCATGTTATTAAATGCTTATTATCTCCCCACGTTAAGATTACAGATATCCATTAATTAAATACAATTACTGAAAATCATATTTAAGTAATCTCTTAAAATTCTTTGAGATCATCTGCTTAACTTATCTTATATATCGGATACAAAATCCACCAACAGGGTTTGACATAATCAAAACTTATAAGCTTTCTCAAGGGGATATCATCAATCCCAAAATTGAGACATGGATTCCATCATTAATTTATATCCACCACACAATCAATATTGTCATCCAATCCATTGAGATATTGACCCATTTAAGGATCTCACCCTTTTAGGGATCAAAGTGTAAATATCAAATGCACGTGTCTACAAATTAACTTAGGATTTAGAACATAAGCACTCATAATAGCCATGAGGTATTAATTATCTTATAAGTCATAAAAAGATAATTACCCCAAGTCGGTCCCATTTAATATACAAAGTGTACCAGCATAGTGAGTCGAAACTATACCGTTTCTCGTAGTCAAGACAAACCTACTACAATACCATGCTGCAATCCTACCGATGGTGTGTCCAATCCCATCTAAGACTAAATCAAAATCTTACATTCTACAATATCTGATGGCCTGATCTTCCGTGTGTAAGTCAAACTTTACACACCAAACCACCTACTATGTAAAATGAGAGACACACATGCATAATATTAAATAAATAACATAATACAAACATTGCCCACACAGATTCTCATAAAAATGGAATAACTGATTTTATTGAATGAATAATAAATCAACTACATAAAGCATGACTTTTAGTATATATCCCTAAAAATCTCCTACTTAGACTTAAAGCCATGATGCAACACACCTCATTCCTATCCCTTCTATGTGACTATTAAAAGTCTTGGCTGGTAAGCTCTTGGTGAAAGGATCTGCCAGGTTATTTGCTGACGCTATCTTGGTCACTTCAACATCACCTCTTTGCACGATCTCTCGTATCAGCTGATACTTACGTTCAATGTGTTTTCCCTTCTTATGGGCCCTAGGTTCCTTTGAGTTAGCAACTGCTCCGCTATTATTGCAATAAAGGGTAATAGCCGATTGTACCGCAGGTACTACTCTTAGACCCATAAGGAAGTTTTTAAGCCAAACGGCCTCCTTAGCGGCTTTTGAAGCAGCCACATACTCAGCTTCTATGGTAGAATCAGCTATACATGACTGTTTGATACTCCTCCAACTAATGGCTCCACCTTCTAGGGTAAACACATATCCTGAGGTAGACTTTCTAGAATCCCTATCTGACATGAAATCAGAATCTGTGTACCCAATGGGTACAAGACTGTCTGCTTGGTAAACTAACATATAGTCTCGAGTCCTTTTCAGGTACTTGAGAATTTTTTTCACCGTAGTCCAATGTTCTTGCCCTAGATTAGACTGATATCTACTAACCATGTCAACAACAAAGCAAATGTCAGGTCTAGTACATAGCATAACATACATTAGGCTTCCTACTACTGAGGCATAAGGAACTGCATTTATCTTCTCTATCTCATCAGGTGTCTTAGGACACTGATCCTTAGATAGAGTAATTCCATGTCTGAAAGGAAGGAATCCCTCCTTGGAATCTTGCATGCTAAACCTAACAAGAAAATTGTCGATATAAGTGCCTTATGACAAGCCCAACATCCTATTCTTGCGATCTTGCATAAGCTTGATCCCTAGGATGTGACCGGCTTCTCCCAAGTCCTTCATATCGAATTGACTGGACAACCATACCCTTATAGAAAATAATACCCCCACATCATTTCCGATTAGCAAGATATCATCCACATATAGTACTAAGAACACCACTACGCTTCCATCATGTTTCTTGTACACACAGGATTCATCCGCACATTGATCAAAACCAAAAGACTTGATTGCTTGATCAAAGCGGATATTCCAAGACCTAGATGCATGCTTAAGTCCATAAATTGACTTCTTAAGGTTACACAACATGTGTTCTTGGCCCTTCGTGATGAACCCGTCTGGTTGCACCATATAGATGCACTCGTCAAGATTCCAATTAATGAATGCTATCTTGACATCCATTTGCCAAATTTCATAATCAAAATGTGTAGCAATGGATAAGAGAATCCGGATAGACTTTAGCATGGCCACCCGTGAAAAAATTTCCTCATAATCGATTCCTTCTTTTTGAGTGAACCCTTTCGCAACAAGCCTTGCTTTAAAGGTTTCCACCTTACCGTCTGCTCCTTTATTCTTCTTCTTATAGATCCACTTGCATCCAATGGGTTTTATTTCATTGGGTGGTTCTACATAATCCCAGACTTGATTGGAGTACATAGACTCCATTTTGGACTTTATAGCCTTTTGCCAAAGATCTGCATCTTTATCTTGGAGTGCTTCATTGTAGTTATAGGGATCGGTACCTTGTTCATCAGGGACCCGTTCATAAGACTCTCCCAAGAACATATACTGGTCAGGTTGCACTACGACGAGGTACAACCCGTGTATGTGTATAACTGATATTTTATTGTGAAGATTCTAAATCTAATACACCATTATTTGCACGCTACATTAGTTCAGGAACCTACGTGTTAATGGTTGGTTCGGGATCTACACAAGTTTCGGTAATCCTCCCACTACGACGTGGTAATGGAATATCGATAACTCTTTCTTATGGTGTTTCTTCTCGTACCGATGGTATCGAAGAAGTATGTGTCGGTGTCTCTCCTCTCATTTCCTTTAGAACAATACGGCTTCTGGGCTTGTGGTCCATAACACAGTCATCTTCTAAGAATGTGGCATTAGTGCTAACAATAACCTTTTGATCCCTAGGACTATAAAATAGACCACCTTTAGTTCCTCTTGGATACCCAACAAAGAAACATACTTCTGTTCTCGATTCCAACTTTTCTGCGTTCCTTTTCAGCACATGTGTTGGACTACCCCAAATCTGAACATGCCATAGACTAGGCTTTTGCCCAGTCCATAATTCAGTGGGGGTAGTAGGTATTGACTTAGATGGCACCAAGTTTAGAATGTATGCAGCTGTCTCTAACGCGTCTCCCCAAAAAAGAAATTGGTAAATTTGAATAACTCATCATAGATCTTACTATGTCCATGAGAGTCATGTTCCTTCTTTCTACTACACCATTCTGCTGAGGCATACAGAGTGTAGACAACTGGGATGTAATCCCTTGCTCTAATAAGTATTCCCTAAACTCTCCCAAGAGGTACTCTCCACCACGATCAGATCGTAGTGTCTTGATACATTTACCTAGATGCTTCTCCGTTTCAGCCTTGAAGTCTTTGAATTTATCAAAGCATTCAGACTTACACCGCATCAAATAAATGTACCCATACCTTGAGTAATTATCGATGAAAGTGACAAAGTACTCAAATCCCCCTCTTGCTTGGACAGTCATAGGATGTCACGCCCCAAAATAGCATAAATAGAGAAAAATAAATTTCTTTTATGGGTCCATAGGGAATGACTGGTGAATGTCACTAACCTTCCACACCACGCAGTTCTAGATAACATAACAAGAAAGAACAATCCACAGTAATATAATGGAAACCTATTATATTACCAACATCAGAGTTATTACAACAGCACAACTATAGCAGAAAATATATAAGGTTTGAAAGTAACATATGCCCAAGTACCAAATATAACAAAACAACTAAACAGAAATAACATAAACTATCTCCAGGTCTTCAGTTGGCGTAGACATCAGCGTTATAGTCCTCCCTGGTATAACCATCATCAGTGGGGCCACCCTCGGTGTATTCTCCTCCTGGATAAGAACTATCGTTGTAGACTTTGTCACCTGTAAAACGAGGTACAGGATAGTCTGGACGGGAGAAAGTCCAGGCAATAAAGGCCGTCAACTTACTGAGAGCTGAGTGAGTATAAACTTACAAGGTACCAGTTATCTGAAGTAAACACAAGCTTATAAAAACACGAGTTAACATCTTACTATAATAATAATAATAATATCTTGTTCCTTTATTCAACCTCGTAAACCAACCCTTATCGTCTTGTTACTCGAAGATCAATATTAACATATCCTAACTGAATGGAACAGACTCAATCTTTTAACTCTAGGGATACACCCTTATTCCGTCCATTGCTTTTAAGAGCAATATATCCTGCTGACCACATGTCATGGACTCCACGTCAGTCCATTCCCAGCTTTTAAGAATAATGTAACATGTTCACCGTATTTAAAGGACACAACGTTTCTAACAAGGCATATCATCTATTGTCATAACTCAGCTTCATCTACCAGACATCCCAGCTCACTGCTTTTAAGAGCATAATACACAGCTCACCGCTTTTAAGAGCATATAGTAGATTATCCAGTCTATCTTAGGATTACTTGGTCCAGCTCACTGCTTTTAAGATCATATGCACAGATCACCGCTTTTAAGAGCATATCATGACCAAACATCCGTCCACGTACCATTCCCAGAACTTACCAAACCTACCTAAGTTACGTTCTAATATCGACGCATGACTATTCCTAATGTGGCCTGACTACTCTGATTAAAAGAAACGGATATTGAACTCATACATGAACCACATAATATCTCACGTCCTTTTATTAACCCATTATTCTTAATCATACTTATCTATGTTGTCACATTTTCCCAGATCCGCCCAAAATCGCATAACAGAAATCCAAATCGAGAAACGAACAATCGAACCTCTTATATAATAAACAGGCAAAAGAATCCATGTTCTGCCCATATCAATCGATTGGTATAAGGTCCAATCGATTGGGATAAAAACTATAACAATAGATTGAGATTCATGGCAATCGATTGGGTCTGAAACAATGTCAATCGATTGCTAATATTGGCAATCGATTGGGATGTCAATCGATTGGAATTCTATCCAATCGATTGGGTCCAGACTGATGGCAATCGATTGGTAATTATACCAATCGATTGGCACTTCGTCTTTACTAGAAAATTGTAAAAACAACATATATATAAATGTAAAAATCATGTATTTAACACATCTAAGCTTCATAATAACTTGTAAAAACATCACATAAAGGGACCAAGTGAGTTAGGAACTTACCAAGGGTGTGTTTGGCTTGTGTGAGCTTTGAAACTCAAGCTCTCTCTCTCTCTCTCTCTCTCTCTCTCTCTCTCTCTTCTTCTCTCTCTTTCTTCTCTGTCCAGCTCTCTCTTTGTCTCTCCTTTTTCTTCTCTTCTTCTTCTCCTTCTCTTCTTCTTCTTCTTATTCTCTTGCCAAGAGAGTGTGTGTGTGTGTGTGGGTGTATATCTATAGAAATAGATATAGATATATAAATATATGTATATATATCAACACACTCTCTCTCAAGGTCTGAAACTACCCCAAGGCCAAGAATGAACTCATATATAGAGAGTTGTGAGAGGGCCACACGTTTAATTCTCAAGCAAAGAAGAAAACTTGTCTCAGCTTATGCCAATCAATTGGGACACAAGTCAATCGATTGACAACAGATATTTGAAGGAAATTGATTGAAAAGGATGGAAATCGATTGGGATGTTGCCATGTCATTACTTTTAGTTGGTATAATGGCAATCGAATTGGGAATATGTCAATCGATTGGTATCAAAGAGTGTCAATCGATTGGGAACAAAGGCAATCGATTGGTATCTAAATCTCACCAATGAAAAGAAAAGTTTATACAAGTACATGGAAATGAAGTTTATTTATTAATACTCGCTAGAAATTTAGGGTATTACATAGGACCACACAAATCAGAGTGAACTAGCTCCAACGGCTCTTTTGCTCTATAGCCCTTGGCCGAGAATGGCCTCTTGGTCATTTTATCTTCCAAGCAGGATTCATAGACTGGAAGTGCCTCCACTTCCAATGAACCTAATGGCCATTTTGAACCAGTCTTTGAATCCTTTTCAAATTAATATGACCAAGGCGTAAGTGCCAAAGATGTATTTGGTTCATCCTCGAAGGTTCTTTTCTCTTAAATGGCAAACTATTGGTGTTATTCAATTCATTTTGTTGCAGTATTGGAGAGACATGATTTATAATATAAAGATCATCCACCAAATGACCAGAACAAATAAAACGCTTATTTTCTTTAATAACTACTATTTTATTAAAATAAACTGAATATCCATTCTTTACTAAACTAGAAACTGTAACTAAATTCCTTTTAATAGAAGATACAAAAAGGCAATTTCTTAATATTAAAATCCTATCTCTACCAAAACTAAGATGTAGATCTCCTACTGCAGCTGCTGCTACTCTCATAGCATTTCCCATATATAGATAAATCTCTCTATCACTTAGCTGCATGGTCCCCTGAAACCCCTGCAAAGAATTACATACATGATCAGTGGCTCCTGTATCTACACACCAAGTACCGGTAGATCGGACTGCTAAACACGATTCAACAACTAGTAAATGAGATTTACCTTGATTGTTCTGTCTGGCGAGATAAACTGGACATTGCTTCTTCTAGTGTTCTGGCTGCTTGTAAACAAAACATTTGTCTTTAGGCTTTCCCGATTATCCCCTTAGCCTTTGGATTGGCGGAGGACCCACAGCCTTCTTTTGATCCTTTTTAATTTTCTTCTTGCCTTTCGGCTTTGAAGCAGAACCTTTCTCAAACACAAGAGCACTCCCTGACTTTCTGTTGAGACCCTTAGCTACCTGGAGTTCTTTAACCAGTTCCGCCAAAGTATATTTAAATTTATTCATGTTGTAATTGAGGCGGAATTGTTTAAAAGACTCTGGCAGTGACTGGAGTACGATATCGACATGGATTTTCCCGTCGATTTCAGCTCCAAGGATCTCTAGTTCAGTAAGAAGAGATATCATCTTAAGAATATAATCCCTTACAGGTGTCCCCTCAGCCATGGTTGTGTTCATCAAGTCTTTCATGGCAACCTACCTAGCAGCACGACTTTGATTCCCGAACATCTCTCGAAGGCTCTCCATCATGTCATAGGTACTGGCCATTGACTGATGCTGATGTTGCAGAACATTCGACATGGATGCCAAAATGTAACATCGCGCCAACTCATCAGCCTTGACCCATTTCTTGTGAGCCTGGGTTTCCTCAGCGGTTGCCCCCTCACCAGGTTGCTCAGGACATTCTTGAGTAAGCACAAACTTGTACTCTTCAGCAGTTAACACAATATCTAAATTCCTTTTCCAGTCTATATAGTTTGGTCTAATAAGTTTGTTTTCTCTAAGTATAATAGCGAGTGGATTGAAAGAACCCATTTAAAAGCTTGAGAATCACATAATATAAATAATAATGTTTGGAGAAAAAATTACTATGGATTCGAGTCGAAAATATTGGTTCCCTCTACCATATTTAAAAAGAATCCGCCAGCAACCTGATACACCGCAAATAGTATGACTCGATGGAAAGCCATATACTATCCATCATTTGTTCAAATAGGCGATTGCCTTTTAATTTTACTATCCAGGCGATGTACCTTGCCTATTAAAATTAAACTGCTGACTTGCTTTGGTCCTATAAATAACAACAGTGACTCAGATGGAGGGGATATTATTATTTATAGCTAAGTGTATACCATCACTTAATTCTAGGTCAAGAGTTCTGTGAGGAACACCTCTGATGGAGAGGTGACCCACACTAACAATCACCCAAAACATTCTTTTAAAGAAGTTTGTACCGATGATTCCATGATCAACTACATCTGATGGAGAGGATAACACTAGAGCCATCACACAAAATTAATCATATCATCTACAAACTAGTGATGGAGACCATGGGATTTATACTTGATAAGTTCCCTCTCCCACTTAGAATTTTTTTAAAAAAAATTTGAGGGTTATAATTTTTAGAAAAACTTTTAATTTAATTAATAAAAAATAATGGAATACTTGACATGGATTAGTCCATCCTTACTTGCCAAATACACATGTGTAGATAATAAAATTATTCTATTCTCATGATTTTAGAAAATAAGTACTTATGTTTTCAAAATATGGAATTAGTTTTATTTCTAAATACACATGTAGCTGTCTATTATTTTAAATTAATATAAATTAAATATGCAACTAGACATCTGAAATAGGTCTAGGAACAATCATCCATGTTGTCCTATTCATTAAACATGACACAATAATAATCATTCAATCACACGTAAATAAGAAAACCACAATAAAATAGGAATCCCACTATTATGGTCAAGCTGCAACTCTTGTGAAGAAATCTTCATTGAACTCAATTAGCTCTATGTCGCCACTACGCATGGGGTTCGAGCTACCCAGTCATCTCGCAGGGATCGAGCTGCCTGGTCAGCTCACAGGGGTCGAGGGGACAGTGCTCCGCGCATGGTTTCCGGGGCAGCGGCCAGGAAGCTAAATCCGATCTACCATCAGCAACTGCCTTCCATAACTGTTTTCTGAAGCTGCCTTCTAAAATTGCCTTCTGAAACTGCTTCCAGATTGCTTTCTAAAACTGCTTGTAAACCGTATTCACGAATTGTCTTCACGAATTTACTTGAGATATATTACATAAACCCTATGCCTCCATGAAGGAGTTCACATGCTATTTATTTGCAGTAAATTAACCACACATCAATCAAGGGCAGAACTAGGGTTACCTTGAACTGCAAAAACGGATTGCTGTAGTAGACGAATCGAGAACACGGGCTCGATAATAGCTCACGATATTCTACCGTATTCCTCTACTGCCCAGAATATCGAACTAAATGTGGGCTCTTTCGAAATTGTTTTAGTTTTCTGCTCTCTCTTTTACAATCTCTTTTTCTATTTTGAGTTATAATACTCTAGATGGAAAAATGCAAACTGAGAAAGGAGCCAAAGCAGCATATATGTATAGGCTATGATATGGACTATAAGAAGTCAATAAGGAATAGGCTTCCTAATGGAATTAGGAAACCCTAATTCGATCTGAATCATATTCTTATTTTCATAAATTATAATTCATACCACTAAAGAATTATAATTGCACTCCTACCCTTATCTCAAAAATATATTTCGAGCTTCATGTTATTAAATGCTTATTATCTCCCCACGTTAAGATTACAGATATCCATTAATTAAATAATTACTGACAATCATATTTAATTAATCTCTTAAAATTCTTTGAGATCCTCTGCTTAACTTATCTGATATGTCAGATACAAAATCCACCTGCAGGGTTTGACATAATCAAAACTTATAAGCTTTTTCAAGGGAATAACATCAATCCCAAAATTGAGACATGGATTCCATCATTAATTTATATCCACCACACAATCAATATTGTCACCCAATCCAATGAGATATTGACCCATTTAAGGATCTCACCCTTTTAGGGATCAAAGTATAAATATTAAATGCACGTGTCTACAAATTAACTTAGGATTTAGAGCATAAGCACTCATAATAGCCATGAGGTATTAATTATCTTATAAGTCAGTATAAAGATAATTACCCCAAGTCGGTCTTGTTTAATACACAAAGTGTACCAGCATAGTGAGTCGAAACTACACCGTTTCCTGTAGTCAAGACAAACCTACTACAATACCATCCTGCAATCTTACCGATGGTATGTCCAATCTCATCTAAGAGTGTAAACCAAAATCTTACATTCTACAATACCTGATGGTCTGATCTTCCGTGTGTAAGCCAAACTCTACACACCAAACCACCTACTATGTAGAATGAGAGACACACATGTATAATATTAAATAAATAACATAATATAAACATTTCCCACACAGATTCTCATAAAAATGGAATAACTGATTTTACTGAATGAATAATAAATCAACTACATAAAGCATGGCTTTTAGTATATATCCCTAACAGTCACGATGCGACATATTGCCAGTTTGTTAGCAACGCACACACTTTTGACAGAATTCATGAGCATCTTTAAAAAGGGACGGCCAATAAAACCCACTTTGGAATACCTTAGCGGTCATACGACGACCACCAAAGTGACCTCCACATTCCAAAGAATGACAGAAATTTAAAATGGAATTAAACTCACTCTGTAGAATGCAGCGTTGTATGATCTGATCAAAACAATGATTAAAAAGGAGTGGATTGTTCCAATGGTAATGTTTAACTTGCAAGAAAAATCGATCTTATCCTAACGAGACCATGAAGGAGGGACATATGCTGTAACTAAGAAATTTATAATATCGCTAAACCACGAACGTTTCACGTTAGATATGGCAAATAGTTGTTCGTCTGGAAATGAATCCTGTAGGGGAATAATATCATTAGAATTGACCAAGTTCGCGACAAGTGGTCAGCGATGACATTTTTGGATCCCTTTTTATCTCTTATTTCGTAATCGAACTCCTGGAGGAGTAAGATCCAACAGATTAAATGAGGTTTGGTTTCCTTTTTATTTAAGAGGTGACGCAATGCTGCGTGGTCCATATAGATAATAACTTTAGACCCTAATAGATGTGAAATAAACTTATCAAGGGCAAAAATGACTGCTAGTAGCTCTTTTTTAGTGGTAGTGTAATTTACTTGTGCGTCATTAAGGGTCTTACTTGCATAATAAATTACATGAGGGATTTTATTAATTTTTTGACCTAAAATGACTCCAACGGCATAATTTTCAAATGGTAGGGTCCAATCGGGTGATTGGATAACCGGCGTCGTGGAGAGTAAAGTTCTTAATGTTTTAAATGCTTTAAGACATTCGTTATCAAAGACGAACGGAACATCCTTGGCAAGCAAGTTATTCAAGGTCTAGAAATCTTGCTAAAGTCCTTGATAAATTGGTAATAAAAACCACCGTGATCTAGAAACGAACGGATTTGGAAAATGGAAGACAGTGGTGAAAGCTTATCTATCAATTTAATTTTTTTTTTCTTCGACTTCTATACCATGTTCAGATACGACATGATCCAAGACTATTCCTTCTTGAACCATAAAATGACACTTTTTCCAACTTAAAACCAAATTCGCTTCCTCACAATGGGCGAGGACTTTCGTAAGGTTCTGGAGATAGTCTTTGAACATAGGACCAAAGATAGAAAAATCATCCATGAATATTTCTAAGAACTTTTCAACTATGTCCAAAAAGATTGCCATCATGCATCGTTGAAAAGTGGTTGGAGCATTGCACAAGCCAAACGTCATGTGTCGGTAAGCAAAGGTGCTAAATGGACATGTGAAAGTCATTTATTCTTGGTCATCGGGATAGATAGGCACTTGCTTGTAACCAGAGTAGCCATCTAGAAAGCAATAGAAGCTTTGACTAGACAAACGTTCTAAGATTTGATCAATAAATGGAAGAGGAAAATGATCTTTATGGGTTATGGTGTTAAGTTTATGATAGTCAATACATACCTGCCAACCTGTGGTTTGGCGGGTAGGGACAAGTTCTCCTTTTTCATTTGACATGACGGTGATGCTGAATTTCTTTAGAACAACTTGCGTGGGGCTGGCCCAATTACTATAAAAAAAAAAAATTGGATAAATTATGCCCACATCTAAAAGTTTTATCACCTCTTTCATTACTACCTCTCTCATGTTAAGATTAAGTCATCTTTGCAATTCTCGAGAAGGTTTAGCGTTTTCCTCTAAGTTTATTTGGTGCATGCACAGATGGGTTAATCCCTTTTAAGTCGGCTACTGTCCCACCTATAGCGTTTTCATGATCTCCTAGAACATTCAATAGTTGTGCTTCTTGGTCTATAGATACATTCGATACTATTATGACCGGGAGTGTAGTATTAGGTCCTAGAAAGGCATATTTGAGAGAGTTCAATAATGGTTTTAGTTCAAGCGTCGGTGGACGGTAATGCAGGTTCATGTACGAGAGGTGGAACGGCCTCTATCTTGGGCTTCCATGGAAGTATGATTGTCGTGTTCACTAATTCCAATAAGCCATTTAATTCTTCAATCGTTTTATCAACGTCAAAATCATTAAAGTTGAAAATGATAAACACACTTCCAGGGCTTATTTGGTTAGTATAAAAGGGGCTGCCTCTTCTACTAATTGATCAATTAAGTCTATCGCATAACAATCTGCCTCCTCCTCGTCCCAATGAGGTTGATTTGATGTGTTAAATACACTAAGTGAACGCTCATATTCTCAAATGTGATATCCATGGCCTAGTCCTACAATTTATAATCGAATTGGCCATAGCTAGAAAATGACGTCCTAGGATAACCGGGACTTATTTGCTAACGTCAAGGACAGGTTCTGTATCTAGTATAATGAAATTGACCGGATAATAACACCTATCTACTTTTACCAAAACATCTTCTATCGCACCATGTGGAACTTTAATGGAGCGATCTGCCAATTATAGGGTAGCAGCGGTAGGTTTTAGTTCACGTAGACCAAGATGTTCATATATTGAATAGGGGAGTAGGTTTATACTCCCTTCAAGATCGAGAAGGACCCGATGGATAACTTTGTCACCTATGTGACATGCGATCGTCGGTGTACCCAGGTCCTTGTATTTAAGTGTAGTATGTTGAAAGATAGAATTGACCTTTTCCGTTAAAAAGACTTTTTTAGAAAGATGATTTCGAGATTTCCTCTTTGAGTATAGAAGTCCTTTAGAAATTTAGCATAGGGAGGTATTTGTTTAATAGCATCTAGAAGCAGAATTTTGATTTTTACTTTCTTACAGGTCTCTAAAATGTCTTTCGGTCTCGTTCATTTCTTTGCGAAGTGAGACGGGGCATCTACGCCTGGTGGAAATGACATTCTAGGCACGTAATTTGATGGGTTTGATGTATTAGATGTAGTAGGTGTTGAAGGAGTAGGGTCTTTTGGGACTTGACTATTATTCCCATCTTGTTCTTTATTGACCTTCTTTTCTTTATCTTTTTTAGGTTCAAGAGGAGGTGTAACCTCCTCAGGACACTCAATTGTTCTCGTGGATTCCGCATTCATTTGATCACTTGGTGTACCTACTTCATATTGCCCTTTGGATTCTAAATCGGTTGACTCGGTAACTTTCCTTCATTACGACGATTTAACGTGTTAGCTAGCTGTCCCATTTGGGACTCTAACTTAGCAATAGATTGTGTGTGGGAGTTAACGAGTTGAGCTTGCAACTGAGAGTGGTCCTCTAAATTTTTTAAGGATGCCAACACACTCTTTTCAAAAGATTTATCCCTTGGAGGATTAGCACGGAAGGGAGGTTGTTGGTATTGATTGGGTTGGGGCCGATAGCCGTTTAGGAAAGTTTGTTGTCTCCACTGATGGTCTTTGGGAAGAATATGGTCCTTTATTATTAGATCTCCACTAGAGGTTTGGGTGACCTTTCAATGGAGCGTCAGATTTATATCCAGTAGGGTTATAATTAGGTTTTGGGAATTATTGAATAGCATTGATATGTTGTTCCACAAATTCCAAAAATTGTGAAACAGACGAACATGCAAGTGTAGAGTGAGACTGATCAGAACATAATTGACATATTTCGGAAGGAGGTGGCCTATGTATATAACTGATCGGGAGAGAACAGATCCTATTTATACGCCCTAATGCACGTTTGTTAGTACCTTTTTATCCAATTTTTGTATATTTCTACTTCGTTTTCTATTTTCTGACAGGTTTTGGAAGAAAACAAGGAGATCTGGTTAAATAGGGTGAAAAAGCAGGAAGAAAGAAGCAAGAAAAACCACATCGCGCGCGCGACCTGCTCGCGCGAAAACCAAGAAATCGCTCACGCAACCCGCTCGCGCGAGATCCCAGAATTCGTTCGCGCGACCCGCGCACGCGACCTTCCCAATTACGCGCTCGCGTGGCCCGCTGGCGCGATCCGTACAAAAATCAAAGTTGCGTATTCTGCTATACTGATGATTCCTACGCGAACGACACTGCCTAATTACATCTGGAAAGCTAAATAAAGCAGTTTTAGTGCGTTTCGGGTTAGGGAAGCTTCCAAAAACTTATTGTAAATCTATATATATACCCTATTTTACTTCAATTTAGGGGTTAGCAAATATTATACACACAATATACAACCATACTTTCAGCCATTGAAGAGGGGAAAGCAAGGAGAAGAAGAAGAAGACCAAGGATTTCCATGGCTTCCTCCATCAACCTCTTGCCATCTACCACTTCTATGGACAACTAAACTCTAGATCTAGGGTTTCAATGAAACCCTAGCCAAGTAATAGGGTTTTATTTATGTTTTTACTTTAGTTTTATTATGTATGGATGATGATTACATGTTCCGAGGATGTTTATAAATAAATCGTGCTTCTATGAATTAAATCATTACTTTCAAAGTTTATTCTTGTCTTAGATCTATTTTGACTATGATGTGCTCAATGATCTATGCTTGCTGTGCTTGTTTAGATTTTTTACATGTAATGGTGCTTAAATTGAATTGTGCTATCAAGTATCCGAATGGTCCATGCCTAGATTAGACGGATTATACCACAACCCTAGTTTAGTGTGGGATAATTCGTGCTAACCGAAGATGGATTATGTTGGTGCTTGAACCATAGTTATTTTCTTGACGGAGGAATTGGGCTTGTAGCTACATTTCCCCATTATCATCCAACTTAGTAAGCTAAAGTAATTCATAAATACCCTTATTATGAAGCTAGTGGTGGATTTGCAATCCTAGGTTCCTTAAACATATTCATAAAAATAAATATTTAATTGCTATCATAATTTAGATTTACTTTTATTGTTATTAGTTTAATTAAAATCAAATCAAAATCTGTTTTTCTTAATTAATTAGATTTAGGTTTTAAAATTAAAGCGCGGTAGTTAATCAATCTCTGTGGGTTCGACCTTTACTTCCACACCGCAAATCCTTAGAAAAGTAAAGCATACTTTTATATCTTGATACTGACAACATTAAATTTTTGGCGCCGTTGCCGGGGATTGCATTACTACCTTTAGTTTTATAATCTTAGTTTAGTTAATTCGTAAATATTAGATTGGGTTTTCTTTTTCTTATTTTTTGTTTTATTTTAAGTTACTAACTTTTCTTTTTATTTTGTAGTTTCTCGAGTCGTCAAAATTCTAACGTTTTCAAGTGGATTAGCTAATCACATCAAAGGAGCTCACGCGAAAAAAATAAAATAAAAAAATTCAAGTAAATTGCTTCTTGTGAAATTCGCTTTAAACCACTGTAAGTCAGGGCGCTGTGACGCACTATTTGCATTAGTTTAGGGTTAATTGTACTGCATTAGCTAGGAAACCCGGAGCGCTGGGCTTGACGCGGTCATTGCATTACAGGATAATATTCATGCATCACAGTAGTTGAGTGCTTGTTATCTTAGTTGCGTGATTGCTATTTTATTTTTTTTTATTTATTTGAGTCAGTGTTTGTTTTTAGTTTATTTTCTTTTTAGTTTATGTTTGGTACGCGTTCAAATAAACCTGAATTACATTCTATCGATCTTAAACTTGAACGTACTTTAAGAATTAGTAAGTCTTCAACCCAAGCTTCTAGAGCTAGGTTGCAAGACGACGATTCGACTCCAAAACCATCGTCGTTGTTTGAGGCCGAAATTCAAAGTACCCTTAAACGATTAAGGAGAACTCAAACTTTTAAAATAGAACCTATTCCAATGGCAGACATTGGAAACAACGGAAATAATATGAATAATCTTAATATACCGCCACCTCCTCTGCTTAAAGATTACTTTATTCCGACGACTTACACGCCACAAACATGTATTGATTTACCGGAGGCGACGGCATCTCACTTTGAGATAAAGTCGTCTACCATCTCGCTACTTCCTTCTTTTCATGGCCGTCTAAATGAAGATCCATATCAACACTTAGGAGATTTTCAGGATATATGCTCTACTTTAAAAATTCAAAACTTAACTGATGATGAATTGAAATTGCGGCTCTTTCCATTCTCTTTAAAAGATAAAGCTAAATACTGGCTCCAATCTTTGGAGCCAAACACAATTAGAACATGGGAAGCCTTACACACCGCATTTTTACAAAAGTTTTTCCCTATTATGCGTACAAATCAGATAAGGAAATCTATAACAAATTTTGTGATGCAAGATGGGGAAACGCTTTATGATACATGGGAAAAATTTAAAGAATTATTACGCTCGTGTCCACATCATCAGGTTCCTAAGTGGCAGTTGGTACAGGTTTTTTATGAGGGACTTATTCCCTCAGTCCGTAATACCGTCGACGCTGTTTGTGCGGGTACCTTCCTACACAAAAGTGCCGACGAGGCCTGGAAAATCTTTGAAACATTAAGCGAGAATTCGATGTATCAGGCTGTCTTAGTACGTTCCGAGGGATATCATTCACAACCTAAGAGAGAGGTAAAGTTCGAGTCAAGTCATTCAATTGAAATAAAAGAACTATCTAAAAAACTCGACCGACTTTTAACAATGAACCAAACGACAGCCCCACCCGCTCATGAAATTTGTGCATTATGTTCTGATCTGTCACATTCTAACCTAGCATGTCCATCGGCGAGTCAATTTCCAGAATTCGTGGAGCAACACATTAATTCTATTCAACAATACCCACGAAATAATTATAATTTGATTACTAATAATCAGGACGCGCCATGGAGAAACCATCCTAATTTCTCGTGAAATAATAATAATAATAATAATAATAATGAGATGAGTAATTTCCCTAACGCTTATAGACCTCAACAATGTCAATACCAACAACCTTTTCCTCCACCTCCACGTAATAATGCATTTGAGGAGAAGGTGTTGGCCTCACTTGAAAGTTTTGGTCCGGTGATCCAGTTAGTACATTCCCACACCCATTCCATTGCAAAACTGGAGTCCCAAGTGGGACAAATAGTTAACACGCTAAATCATTTAACCGAGAGTAAGTTGTCAAGTCAACCTATTCCGAACCCTAAGGGACAATATGAGGTAGGTGGTACGAGTGAGCAAGTGAACGCTGTGTCAACTAGGACGACTACTCGAGAGGAAGAAGTTGTTGAGATTCCAAGGGAGGTTATGAAGGATGCAAACGTTAACTCGAATAAAGAGAGGGGTGAGGACGTGAATCAAAGAAGAAAGGAAAAAGAACCGGTCCCAACTAATATTATTCCAAAACTACCTTTTCCACCAAATGTTGAGGGACCGTCACATTTGTCTAAGAAAGGGTCAAAAGCTGAAGATATACTCGAGGTGTTTAAACAAGTAAAAATCAATATTCCATTCCTCGACGCTATAAAACAAATTCCCGCTTACGCTAAATGTCTTAAAGACCTTCGCACTTAAAAATGTAAATTGCGTAGTCATACTCCGAAAAAGGTCTTTCTCACGGAAAAAGTAAGTTCTATTTTCCAACACGCTACTCCGAAGTATAAAGATCCAGGTACGCCTACGATATCATGTGTCATAGGTGACACTATTATCCATAGGGCTCTCCTTGACTTAGGAGCTAGTATTAATCTCTTACCTTATCATGTTTATAAACAACTAGGACTAGGTGAACTTAAACCTACGGCCGCTACTATTCAATTAGAGGATCGTTCTGTTAAAATAGCTAGAGGAATCGTCGAGGACGTCTTAGTTAAAGTTGACAAATGCTATTATCCTGTTGATTTCATGGTCCTTGATACTGAACCCGTACTAGATGCTAGGAAGCACACTCATGTCATTCTAGGTCGTCCATTCTTAGCAACCGCTAACGCTCGTGTTAACTGTCGGACGGGGGTAATGAAGGTGTCATTTGGGAACATGAACTTAAAATTGAACGTTTTTAACACTATTGATCAACCTCCTAAAGACGACGATTACCTATGTGAGGCGGAGAGTGAGGTACGACGGAATATTGAACCTAATATAGGAATAAATACGTGTGAGGAAAATATTATGGTTAGTAATAAGCGGATGGATTTGAATAATTTGGACCCTAATGACGAATTTACTCAAAAAGGTGAAGAATCGATTTGAAACCGAAAAGGATGAACCGTTGAATGAATTGATACATAGCGATATGGTTTCTGCTTACCACCGGGTTCCTCCTGATATCCTAAGGGGTACAAAATATGAGTTACGACCTCCATAAATCTTGAGCTAGAACGGTCTAGCTAAAGACGTAAAAGATTGCGCTTCTTGGGAGGCAACCCAAGCTTTAATTCGTTCGTTTATTTGATTTTGTATGTTTTTGGGTTGCTTTGGTCAGTTTTTGAGTTTTCTGAACAGGTTTGGGGGTCAGGGATAATTCATTTTGAACTTATATACATTTTTATACTAAAAAAGAGGAAACGACCACAGTCGCGCGCGCGACCCGCTCGCGCGACAGGTCGCTCGTGCGGTCCGCTTGCGCGAGATTCCTCCATAGACAAAATTTTTTAAGTTTTTTTTATATATGTAGCCTCAGGTCCACCTCGCGGAGGGATTCGCTCGCGCGAGGGTCGCTCGTGCGGTCCGCTCGCGCGAGGTGGGGTTTTTCTACTTTTTCTTGTTGTTCTTTTACCTTCTGTGTCCCACACCTGGTTAGTTATTTTCTTTTCTGTTTGTTCTTTTCAGTTCTTTTCATTTCAGTTTGTCTTTGTTTAGATAGTTTTGTTTCTATTTGTTTTCTTTTACGTTCTTTTACTTATAATTTAGTTTCTATTGATTAAAAAAAAAAAACCTTCTATGTTAGCTTTTATTATTTAATTGTTTGTTTAATCAAGAAGTAACAGGTCACATTGAATTTTATTGCCTTATTCCTTTGTGTTCACATGTTCTATGCTTGTCAAGATCGAGGTACTATCGTTCCTTCTTTACGTACTTTCCTTTCTTTCATTTTATTGTTTCATTGGGGACAATGAAAGGTTTAGGTTTGGGGGTATGCATTCATATATTCACATGCACATTATTATGCACTACTTAAAAAAAATTATTTCAATTCTTGTGCTTAAATAAACGATGTTACCGACGTTTTTGCAATCTTAATTCAATACTTCTTGTTATGTAACTATGATTGTTATAGAATGGTAAACATGAGAAGATGTAATTAAATATTTGCTGAAGTCATGATATGATGTTTTAGGTCATGTATCGTTCGAATCGCAGTTTTATATCATAGATTTGCACACTAACCTATGCACTGCACGTAGTCGCTTGAATACATGTTTGATGTGAACTATAATATGATTCGAACTTCTAGATAACACAAGGTGGAGACTAGACCCGGTGAACTTTTGAGCCTATCTTTTCTTTTTAGAGGGTTATAAATACATTGTGTTTGTCGAATTTCATTGAAATAGCGCATTAACTTATTGTTTAGTCTCATTATTCTTGTTTTGGTTGATAGTCAAGTTAAAATATTTGTTACCATACTAAATAATCTTCCGTCGTACATGTTGAAGAACTATACGACTATAGGAGATGATTATAGGCCCTCTTTGTTTACCATTATCCAGAAAAATGATAAAAATTTCCTTCGTTCGCCCTTTGAGCCGTTAAAATGCCATTTCTTTCTTTAATTACCATTATCCTTGTTTTTGCTCCGACTTGACAAACTTGGAGTTCACCGCTGAGAGATTTGTCACCTTTTAGTGGTGTTAAGGCGATGTGTGATTAAGAAGAAGAAGACAAGATGCTATTGGGGTGGTTGCTTAGAAATCAATGAATAATCATCCGACAAGCAAGAATTAAAAAAAAAAAAAAAGTTGAAAAAAAGAAGAAGAAAAATTTGTAAAGAATGAAAAGGAAGAGAATGAAAAGATGAAGTTGGTAGAAGAGAGAATGAAAGAAATCGAACATGCCTTACAATGCCATTCTAAAACTACCTAATGAATCATTTCTATCCTTTTTCATTACCTGAGCCATATTACAACCTTTGAAAAGTCCTATTTGATCTTAGGAAACATGGTTCGGATATGAAAACGATGGGAGAGGGATTAAAACATGGTAATGAATAATTTTTCTTGATTATTGGCATCCTATCCATGAGACTACTGTTCTTTCGTGTCATGCGTCTTTTCGAGTCATATGTGAGCATTTCTCGTTTTGAAAACATATTTCCGTTACTCAAGTATATTAGATAAATTATACCTGTTTTTGAGTGTTTCATTTTAGAGTGTAATTAACATTGTGAGATTCGTAGTCGAGACATAGTTAGATGGTCATCCGAGTTATATTCCAAGTTTATGACATGCGCGTGTTCATTTGACTACCACATCACACACGTACAATTTTATGAGAAACTCTATTGATTTATACGATACATGTGCTTGAGATTGTTTTTCATGATTTAGGTGGATGTTTCATTATGTTTCTTTACGTTCATTACTCTATTTCAAATCTTTGTCATATGATAAAGGAGTATTGAATATTATGTTCTTTGTTTTTAATAAAAGTTTTAAATTTATAAGTTAATAAAGATGGTTGTGGGTAACTTGTTGACGAGAACCCTCACGAGACTTCACTCGTCCGACTAGGGACACCTAGAGGTTTAAAAGGCTTGTTGCATAAGCTAAATGCAATCGCAATCCATGTGAAAATGGAGTAGTATGTTATTAGTAGTTTAGTTTTTATTTTAGTTTTGCTCGAGGACTAGCAAAATGTAGGTTTGGGGGTGTGATCGAGAGAGAACAGATCCTATTTATACGCCCTAATGCACATTTGTTAGTACCTTTTTATCCTGTTTTTGTATATTTTTACTTCGTTTTCTATTTTCTGACAGGTTTTGGAAGAAAACAAGGAGATCTGGTTAAATAGGGTGAAAAAGCAGGAAGAAAGAAGCAAGAAAAACCACATCGCGCGCACGACCCGCTCGCGCGAGATCCCAGAATTCATTCGCGCGACCCGCGCACGCGACCTTCCCAATTACGCGCTCGCGTGGCCCGCTCGCGCGATCCATACAAAAATCAAAGTTGCGTATTCTGCTATACTGATGATTCCTACGCGAACGACAATGCCTAATTACGTCTGGAAAGCTAAATAAAGCAGTTTTAGTGCGTTTCGGGTTAGGAAAGCTTCCAAAAACTTGTTGTAAATCTATATATACCCTATTTTACTTCAATTTAGGGGTTAGCAAATATTATACACACAATATACAACCATACTTTCAGCCATTGAAGAGGGGAAAGCAAGGAGAAGAAGAAGAAGACCAAGGATTTCCATGGCTTCCTCCATCAACCTCTTGCCATCTACCACTTCTATGGACAACTAAACTCTAGATCTAGGGTTTCAATGAAACCCTAGCCAAATAATAGGGTTTTATTTATGTTTTTATTTTAGTTTTATTATGTATGGATGATGATTACATGTTCCGAGGATGTTTATAAATAAATCGTGCTTCTATGAATTAAATCATTACTTTCAAAGTTTATTCTTGTCTTAGATCTATTTTGACTGTGATATGCTCAATGATCTATGCTTGCTGTGCTTGTTTAGATTGTTTACATGTAATGGTGCTTAAATTGAATTGTGCTATCAAGTATCCGAATAGTCCATGCCTAGATTAGACGGATTATACCACAACCCTAATTTAGTGTGGGATAATTCGTGCTAACCGAAGATGGATTATGTTGGTGCTTGAACCATAGTTATTTTCTTGACGGAGGAATTAGGCTTGTAGCTACAATTCCCCATTATCATCCAACTTAGTAAGCTAAAGTAATTCATAAATACCCTTATTATGAAGCTAGTGGTGGATTTGCAATCCTAGATTCCTTAAACATATTCATAAAAACAAATATTTAATTGCTTTCATAATTTAGATTTACTTTTATTGTTATTAGTTTAATTAAAATCAAATCAAAATCTGTTTTTCTTAATTAATTAGATTTAGGTTTTAAAATTAAAGCGCGGTAGTTAATCAATCTTTGTGGGTTCGACCTTTACTTCCACACTGCAAATCCTTAGAAAAGTAAAGCATACTTTTATATCTTGATACTGACAACATCAATAACCCATCATCATTAGTTGATCAAGTTTCTTAGATAGTTCTTGAATTTCAATTGAATGACTTGACTCAACATGTGCTTCACATTTAGGTTGCGGTGGAAGGCATCCCTCTGAAAGTACAAACACATCTTGATTCATTGAATTTTCCATAAAGTTTCAAATATTTTCCAAGCTTCGTCGGCACTTTTGTGGAGGAACATTCGAAGCACAAACAACATCGACCGTGTTGCAGACAAAGGGAACGAGTCCCTCGTAAAAGATTTGCACCAACTGCCACTTAGGGATTTGATGATGAACGCAAGAGCGTAAAAGTTCTTTAAACTATTTTCACGTATTGTAAAGTGTTTCACCATCTTTCATCATGAAATTCATTATAAATTTTTGGATTTGATTAGTTCGGGTGATGGGGAAAACTTTTGTAAGAATGCAGCGTGCAACCATTCCCATGTTCTTATTGTGTTCGGCTCAAGAGATTGGAGCCAATACTTAGCTTTATTTTTCAAAGAGAATGGAAAGAGACGCAGTTTAAGTTCATCATCAGTTAAATTTTGAATTTTTAATGTAGCACAAATGTCATGAAATTCACCTAAGTTGTGATATGGATCTTCCTTAACACGACCATGGAAAGACGGAAGAAGTGCAATGGTCGATGACTTGATCTCAAAGTGAGACGCAGTCACCTCCAGTAATTTTATACATAATGGTGGTGTGTAGACTGTAGGAGTGAAATAATCTTTGAGAGACGGGGGTTGAGGTACATTCGGGTTGAGGTTTGGAGGTTGAGGTATATTCAGGTTAATTTTATTCCCATTGTTACCATTATTTCCAAGGTCGGCCATTGGAATAAGTTCTAAATTATCAATTTGTGTCTTCCTTAATTGTTAGAGTGTGCTTTGTAATTCAGCTTGAAAAGATGATGAGGGTGTTTAGGGGTTGACTCGTCGTATACCATCAACCAAGCTCTAGGTGCTTGGGTTGATGACCTAAGGACTCTTAAAGTACGTTTGAGTTCGAGTTCGAGGTTAAGCGGATGTAACTTGGGTTGCTTCGAACGGGTACCAAATATACACTACGAGAACTATTCTAAACTAAGACTGATTCAAACCAATTAAGCAAAGAAACAACGCAAATAAAGAGACCAAGCACACAACACTACTATGATGCATGCAATTATCCTATTATGTAATGATTCGCGTCAAAGCCCAGTGCACCGGGTTTCCTAGCTAATGCACGTGCGCATTCCACACCTAAGCTAATGCACGTAATACATTTCATCACCCTGACTTACAGTGCTTTGATGCGAAATTAAAATAAAGCAGAGTTACTTGGTATTTTTGATTTTTTGGCAATATTTATTTAAGATTCGCATAAGCTCCGTTGATGCACACCGCTGCTCCACTCCAAAACTCTAGAATTTGTGACTTAAGATCTGCAAAATAAAGGATAATTTTAGTGACTTGAAAATTAAACTAGAAAAATAAGGGAAACAAAATCTAACCTAATATTTACTAACCAACTAAACTAAGATTCTAGAAATTAAAGGCAAAAATATCCAATCCCCGGCAACGATGCCAAAAATTGATCTCGTCAGAATCAAGATATGAAAGTATGCTTTACTTGCTAAAATTTGCAGTGTGGAAGTAAAGGTCAAACCCATAGAGATTGTTTAATTTTATCCTTTAATTTATAAAACCTAGATCTACTTAGTTATAGGAAACAGAAGTTTGATTGAATTTTGATTTAACTACTTTTATGAACTAAACTATAGAACTATGGAAATACTGAAACTAAAATTAAGTAAACAAGTGCAATATTTAAAGTTGTTTTAATATATGTGAATGGGATCTAGAGTCACAAATCCATCACGAACCATGCATTGGGGGTCAATACTTCCTACTTTAAGATCTATGATTGGATAGTTAAGATCTACCATAGCTACAAGCCCGGTAGTATCGACAAGAGGATATTACTAGTTCAATCTAAGCATAACTCATCTCGGTTGGCATAGATTGTCTACCTTAACTAGGGTGTAGCACAACCCATCTTCCCTAGGCATGAATCATAAAAGATAAAAACATCGCAATCATGTAAGTTCTATTGTATGTAAATGCTCCTATCTATCATAGAAATCAAGGAATGTTGAGTTTAATAAATACAAGGGAGAATCTAAGACAAGAATAAACCCTAAATATTATTGATTATTAACATTAAAAAGTGATTATATAGTTATAATCCTCCAACATACAATCAACTATCCAAAGACAAAAACCCTAAAGAAAAAAAGCACAAAAATCCCCTTTACATGGCTAGGGTTCATTGAAACCCTAGACTTAGAAGTTTAGCTGCACATGGTTGATGAAAACACAGAGATGGAGATGATTGTTGCCATTAGAAACCTTCAAGCTAGATCTTCCCTTCTTTTTTTCCTTGATCTTCCATGTTGCCTCTAAAGTTGTATATAAGGATGTGTGTATTGTTGTGTAACCCCAAAATTGAATTAGAATAAAGTATATATAGATTTAGAGGGATTAGGAAGGCTTTCATAAACCTAATCTAACTAAAGCAACTGTATTTTCTTTTTCTAGACGCATTCAGGCAATTTTGTTCACACAGGAGTCTTTAGCACATCAAAATATGCAACTTTGGTTTTTCCACAGGTCGCGTGAGCGGGCTGCTCGCGCGCGATGCTGCTAAATCACTCGAGTGGGCCGCGTGAGCGAGAGAGCCTTTTTAGCTTATTGTGCTCTGTTTTCTCACCTTAAATAGCATGGGATAACTACTTTCTTCTAAAGCCTGACAAAAAGTGAAAAGTGAAGTAATAGTATGAGAAAACAGGGTACTAAGTGCTAACATATGCAAATAAAGGACTATGATCAGGAACTATTCATCCCCGATCAGACCCTGGCGGTGTCTTTGAGGCATTTATGTAGAGGATGGAGCACGACGGGTACACTTATAACCATGCTACTAATCAACGATCTGTCCAGTATCTTGCTACACCCCCCGCCACCTAGATAGATAGGAGATAAGTTGCTCGAATGCTTTCGTGGATTACTTCTGGAGAAGTTTGATGGATTGACAGAGCCGTGGAAAGTGGAGCAATGGCTATGTGAGCTGGAGCTGATATTTGAAGCCCCGGAGTGCAATGAACAGGAGAAACATCATCTTGCTACGTTTCAGTTGACTTATGCCATCGTAGATTGCTGGGAGGATGAGAGGTCCACAATTTGGATGAACGCTACGAGAGTAATGCTATAAGAGACGTTTAAGGGAAGATTTTTGGCAAAATACTTTTTGAAAGATGAGAAGGATCAACAGGAGAAGAAATTTCTTAGCCTGATCCAAGAAAGTTGGACTACGAGGGAATATACTATGCAATTCGATTGATTGTCAAGATTCGCTCCATACATAATCGACACCACGCAAAAGAAAGTGAAGAGATTTCATCAGGGTTTGAAACCTCATCTTTGCCACATGATGATTGGGCATCTCAACCAGAGCTTTGAGGGATTAGTCCGACTTGTAATAAGTTTGGAAAAAGATGTCTATCTGGTACAATAGTTGTCGAGAAACTTTTAGACGAGGAATTTCCAAAACCCGCCGCCGAGGAATACCCAAGGGTGGAGACCTCAGGGTAACTTTCAAGGAAACAAGTGCACCTGAGACGGAGGCAGGAAGTCTCAGTAGAATTATCCTTGACCCTATCAATATCGCCAGCAAATACCACAACCTCAAGCGTTGTTTACTGCACCGTAGTCAAGTAACGGGGGATGATTTAATTGTGGAATGTCGGGGCACATTGCAAGGAACTGCACCGCTCCCAGAATTAATTACAGACCAGATATCATTTTTCGAAATTGTAAAAAGCCAGGCCATATAAATAGGGATTATCATGCACCTCGTGAAGGGTACTATGGGGCACCAGTTCTGGGGATTCAAGGACCCCCCAGATCAGATACATATGAATGCCATCATTCCCACAGAAGTAGGTTTTAATGCTGATGAGCAACAGCATCTGGAAGGTACACTTGTACTTTTTCACAGTCAAGTTAAAGCTTATTCGATACTGGTGCTGCACATTCATTTATTGTTGTTATGATTGTAAGTCAGTTTATAACCCCAGACACTTGAGCCAGCACTAAATGTTGTGTCACCATTGGGAGTGACTGTTAAGTTAGGTAAAGTGTGTAAAGATTGCCCATTGACCTTGGGAGATAGAAATCTTTTGACAAACATAGTGATACTGTCAATGTCAGAATTTAACATTATCCTAGGAATGGATTGACTTACCAAGTATGGTACAAACTTGGATTGCCCTATTAGGACTATTATGTTTATGATACTTGGATGTTCGATGATCAGATTTCAGTATCAGCCGGCGAGCGACATGTTTATCATAAATTGGGTAGCTGCGATTGGGAGTACGAGTATGGAACCAACGATGGATTCAATTCCTACCATACGAGATTTTAGGGATGTATTCTAGGATATTAAAGGACTTCCACCAAAGAGGGAGATATACTTTTGTGTGGAACTAGTACCTGGAACACTACCAATTTCCAAGACTCCATATCAGATGATGCTAACTGAGATGTTGGAGTTGAAGAAGTAAGTTCAGGAGCTTGAAGATTTGGGGTTTGTTCACCCAAGTACATCACCTTTGGGAGCACCCGTTCTATCTGTGTAGAAGAATGATGGGACACTTCGAATCTACATAGATTACAGAGAGTTGAACAAGGTTACAATCAAGAACCGTTATCCACTACCACATACAAACAATCTATTTGATTAGCTACAAGGATCATGGATCTTTTCAAAGATCGATCTACGTTCCAAATATCACTAGTTATTAGTTCGACCAGAGGATGTGTCGAAGACTACGTTCAGAATGAGATACGGGCATTACGAGCTTCTAGTCATGTCTTTCGGATTGACTAATGCTCCAGCAGTATTCATGGACATAATGGATAGAGTATTCATACCCTATTTGGATAAATTCATTATAGTGTTCATCGACGATATCCTGATCTACTCAAAGACGAAAGAAGATCATAAGAAGCACTTACAGATTGCCTTGTAGATGCTTCGAGATAGCAAGTTATATGAGAAGTTCAGTAAGTGTGAATTTTGGCTACATAAAGTCAAGTTTCTTGGACACGTTATCTCACAGGACGGTATATATGTTGACTCATCAAAGATCGATACAGTCTTAAGCTGGAGTAGACCGACCAATGCGACCAAAGTTAGAAGTTTTCTTGGGCTGGGGGGATATTATAGAAGATTCGTAGAGGGGTTCTCCAAGATTGCAGGGCCTCTGATAAATTTAACGAGAAATGAATTAAGTATGAATGGACGGATAAGAATGAGGATGCATTCCATGAGTTAAAGGAAAGATTGATCTCTGCACCAGTATTGGCAATACCCAAGAGCAAAGGGAGATTTATCATTTACAGTGATGCATCGCACCAAGGACTTGGATCTGTACTTATGCAAGATGAGAATGTCATTGCATATGGATCCAGACAATTAAAGCCACAGGAGAAGAGCTACCCTACGCATAACTTGGAGTTAGCGACAATAGTGTTTGCATTGAAGATATGGAGATACTATCTCTATGGAGAGAAGTTCAATTTTTGTTTTTTGATCATAAGAGCTTAAGGTATCTTTTCTCTCTGAAGGAGTTGAACATACGACAACGAAGATGGATAGAATTACTCAAAGACTATGACTTTTCATTACAATACCATCCGGGTAAAGCAAGTGTCATAGCAGATGCTTTAAGCCACCGACCTCGACTAATCGCTGCATTACTAATGCGAGAATGACAAGCATTAGAAGTTTTAGCAGAGTTCGATCTTCAGCTAGTGGAAACAACATAAGGACAACATCTTGGATGTCTTATGGTATAGCCAACTCTAATTAGCCATATCATTGAGGCTTAACAGACGACATAGGACCTAAAGTTGTGGTTCGTCAAGATGTCAGCAAAGGAACCAGAGGACTGGAGTATTGGTAAAGACAAAGCTTTATGATGTAAAGGTAGACTCGTGTACCTGACGAAGATAACCTCCGAAAAGACATATTGAACGAAAAACACAAATCACGAATGACTGTTCATCCTAGAGGTACAAAGATGTACAAGGACTTGAAGAGGAATTTCTTGTGGGAAGGAATGAAGAGAGAAGTAGCTGAGTATGTAGCTCAGTGTCTTACTTGTAAGCAAGTGAAGGCGGAAACACCAGAAACCACTTGGACTTTTACATCCGTTACCAATTCCTCAATAGAAATGGGAACATATAACCATGGATTTCATGGTAGGGTTGTCGAGATCTCAGTAGAATCACAACGCTATTTGGGTAATCGTGGATTGACTTACGAAGGTGGCACATTTTATTACCTACAGCATGACATACCCAGTAGAACATTTGAGCTGGATGTATCTACAACACGTTGTACGATTACACAATATACCTACTTTGTCGTGTTACTTCGAGATTTGAGCATTACTGTAGAATTTTGGAAAAGTCTTTAAACAGCAATGGGAATAATACTGAACTTGAGCTCAACTTTTCATCCGTAGATTGACGGGCTAACTGAACGAGTCAATCAAGTGATGGAGGACATGCTACGTGCCTGCGTCATTGGTTTTGAAAGTTCTTGGGAGACGCACTTGCCATTGATCGAGTCTTCCTACAACAATAGCTATCATATGAGCATAGGAATGACGCCGTTTGAAGCTTTGTATGGAAGACCTTGCCGATCACTGCTATTGATCGGGAGAGAACTAATCCTAATTATATACCTTAACGAGCATTTGTTAGTACCTTTTTATCCTGTTTTTGTATATTTTTACTTTGTTTTCTAGTTTCTGACAGGTTTTGGAAGAAATCAACTAAACCAGGATAAACAGGGTGAAAAAGCATCAAGAAAGAAGCTGAAAAAGACAAGTCGCGCGCGCGGTCCGCGGGCGCGAAAATCAGAGAATCGCGCGCGCGATCCGCTCACGCGAGACCCCCAATAACTCGCTCGCGCGATCCGCGCGCGCGATCCGCGCGCGCGAGGTACCAAAAGTCGCGCTCGCGCGATATGGGTAAAAATCAATGTTGCGTATTTCAGTGTACTGAAGACTCCTGTGCAAACGAAACTGCAGAATGACATCCAGATTGTAAATTACATCAGTTTCAGTCCGTTTCGAGTTGTAGAGGCTTCCAAAACTTGTTGTAAATCTATATATACTCTATTTTACTTCAATTAGAGGGTTGACAATTATTATACACACATTCTACAACCATACTTCCAGCCATTGAAGGGAGGGAAGCAAGGAGAAGAAGAAGAAGACCAAGGGTTTCCATGGCCTCCTCCATCAACCTCTTGCTATCTACTACTTCTATGGACGGCTAGATCATTGATCTAGGGTTTCAATGAAGCCCTAGATGAGTAATAGGGTTTTATTTATGCTTTTATTTTAGTTTTATTATGTATGGATGACAGTCACATGTTTAGAGGATTTTTATAAATAAATCGTACTTACATTGATTAAATCATTGCTTTCGGAATTTATTCTTGTCTTAGATCTATTTTGACTGTGATGTGCTCAACGATCTATTCTTGCTGTGCTTGTTTAGATTGTTTACATGTGATGGTGCTTTATTGATTCGTGCTATCAAGTATCCGAATAGTCCATGCCTAGGTTAGACGGATTAGATCACAACCCTAGTTTAGTGTGAGATAATTCGTGCTATCCGCAGATGGATTATGTTGGTGCTTGAACCATGATTATCTTCTTGTCGGAGGAATTGGGCTTGTAGCTACACTTCCCCATATTCATCCAACGTAATAAGCTAAAGTAATTCATAAATATTCCTATTATGAAACTAGTGGTGGATTTGCGATCCTAGGTTCCCTTTACATATTCATTAAAAACACTTTTAATTGCTTTCATAGTTTAGATTTACTTTTATAGTTATTAGTTTAATTAAATCCAATTCAAATCCGTTTTTCCTAATTAATTAGACTTAGGTTTTAAAATTAAAAGCTGTAGTAATCAATCTCTGTGGGTTCGACCTTTACTTTCACACTACAAATCTTTAGAAAAGTAAAGTATACTTTTATATCTTGATATTGACTAGATCAATTTTTGGCGCCGTTGCCGGGGATTGCATTACTACTCTTAGTTTTATAATTGTAGTTTAGTTAATTCGTAAATATTAGAGTAGTGTTTATTTTTCTTATTTTCTGTTTTTGTTTTTAGTTACTAACTTTTTCTTTTATGTTGTAGTCAACGTTTCCGAGTGGAGCAGCTAATTACATCAAAGGAGCTTACGCAAATAATATAAATAAAATAAAATAAATTGCTTCTTGTGGAATTCGCTTTAAACCGCTGTAAGTCAGGGCGCTGTGACGCACTATTTGCATTAGTTTAAGGTTAATTGCACTGCATTAGGTAGGAAACCCGGGGCGCTGGGCTTGACGCGGTCATTGCATTACAGGATAATATTCATGCATCATAGTAGTACTGTGTGCTTGATTGTCGTCTTACTTGCGTGATTGCTAATTTTTTTTTTTTTTTTTTTTGAGTCAGTTTTTGTTTTGAGTTTACTTTGTTTTAGTTTATGTTAGGTACACGTTCAAACAAACCGGAATTAAAACCTTTTGTCTCTGAACTTGAACTTACATTAAGACTTAACAAGTCTTCAAACTTAACTTCTGGAACTAGGTTTGTAATAGACGACGATTTGACACCAAAACCAACGTATTTATTTGAATATGAAATACGTAGTACTCTTCAAAAACTAAAGAAACCACGCTTTAATAACATAGAACCAATTAAAATGGCAGACATTGGAAATAATAACGACAACAACCAAAATAACAACGAAAATAATTTGAATAATCCTAATATACCACCACCTCCTCCACTTAAAGATTATTTTATTCCTACGACGTACACGCCACAAACATGTATTGAATTACCGGAGACGGCGGCATCTCACTTTGAGATAAAGTCGTCTACCATCTCGCTACTTCCATCTTTCCATGGCCGTTTAAATGAAGATCCATATAAACACTTAGGAGATTTTCAAGACATATGCTCTACTTTGAAAATTCAAAATCTTACTGATGATGAATTAAAAATGCGGCTCTTTCCATTCTCATTAAAGGACAAAGCTAAATATTGGCTCCAATCTTTGGAGGCAAACACAATTAGAACATGGGAAGACTTACACACTGCATTTTTACAAAAGTTTTTCCCGATTATGCGTACAAACCAGATAAGAAAATCAATAACCAATTTTGTAATGCAAGATGGGGAATCCCTTTACGACACGTGGGAAAAATTTAAAGAATTACTACGCTCGTGTCCACATCATCAGGTTCCTAAGTGGCAACTTGTTCAGGTCTTTTATGAGGGGCTTATTCCCTCTGTTAGGAACACCGTTGATGCCGTTTGTGCGGGAACCTTCCTACACAAAAGCGCCGACGAGGCCTGGAAAATGTTTGAAACGTTAAGCGAGAATTCGATGCACCAAACGGTGTCTGTCCGTTCGGAAGGATATCTTAATCAACCTAAGAGGGAGGTAAAATTCGAGTCAAGTCAATCAATTGAAATAAAAGAACTATCTAACAAACTTGACCGACTTTTAACAATGAACCAAACGACAGTCTCACCCGCTCGTGAAATTTGTGCATTATGTTCCGATCCTTCACATTCGATACTTGCATGTCCATCGGCGAGTCAATTTCCGGAATTCGTGGAGCAACACATTAATTCTATTCAACAATACCCACGAAATAATTATAATGCAACTACTAATAATCCGGATGCGCCATGGAGAAATCATCCTAACTTCTCGTGGAAAAATAATAATAATAATCCTAATGAGACGACTAATTTTCCAAATGCGTATCGACCTCAGTTTCAACCTAATCAATACCAACACTCACCTCCTAATTCGAATCCTTCAAAGGGTAATGCTTTTGAGGAAAAGGTGTTGGTGTCCCTTAAGACTATTGAAACGCAAGTCCAGGCACAAGCACAAATAGTGCACTCACACACACAATCTATTGCGAAGCTTGAATCCCAAATGGGACAATTAGCTACTGTAGTGAGTCGTAGAAACGAGGGGACGTTGCCTAGTCAAACAATTCAAAACCCTAAGGGACAATATGAGGTTAAGGGGTCGAATGAACAAGTAAACGTCGTCTCAACTAGGTTGACTACACGAGAGGAAGAGGTAAAAGATATCCCGAATGAGAATGTGAAAGATATGAATACTAACTCGAATAAGATGGGTGAGGACATGGATAAAAATAAAAAAGAAAAAGAATCGGTCCCAACGAATTATATTCCGAGAATGCCATATCCACCTAATGTTGAGGAGCCGTCTAATCTTACAAATAAAAAGTCTAAGGTTGAGGATATACTCGAGGTGTTTAAACAAGTCAAAATAAATATTCCTTTCCTCGATGCTATAAAACAAATTCCTGCTTATGCTAAATGTCTAAAAGACATTTGTACACAAAAACGCAAAATACGGAGTCATACTCCTAAAAAGGTCTTTCTCACGGAAAAAGTAAGCTCTATATTCCAACACGCTCCTCCAAAATATAAAGATCCAGGTACGCCTACGATTTCATGTGTCATAGGTGACACTATCATTCATCGGGCTCTCCTTGACTTGGGAGCGAGTGTTAACCTTTTACCCTATCATGTCTATAAACAATTAGGATTAGGTGAACTCAAGCCTACGGCCGCTACTATTCAGTTAGCGGATCGTTCTGTTAAAATACCTAGAGGAATCGTCGAAGACGTACTAGTAAAAGTTGATCAATGTTTCTATCCCGTTGATTTTATGGTCCTTGACACCGAACCGGTGCTAGATGCTAGGAAACACACTCCTGTCATTCTTGGTCGTCCATTCTTAGCCACGGCTAACGCACGTGTTAACTGTAGAATAGGGGTGATGAAAGTGTCGTTCGGGAATATAAAATTAAAATTAAATGTTTTTAATGCTGTTGATCAACCTCCCAAAGACGATGATTATCTAGGTGTGGAGGGTAGTGAGGTTACACAGAATATTGAGCCTAAGAACGTAATAAATATAAGTGCGGGAAATAATGTAGAGGATGAAGAGTGGATGAATCCTAATCCCGTGGACCCTAATGCGGAATCTACTCGAAAGGTAAGAAATCGATTTGAACATACTGATAAACCGTTAATCGATTTAATTCAAAGCGATATTATTTATGCTTACCATCGAGCTCTACCTGACATCCTTAGGAGTACACAGTCCGATTTACGGCCTCCATAAAGCCTTGAGCTAGAACGGTCTAGCTGAGGACGTAAAAGTTAGCGCTTCTTGGGAGGCAACCCAAGCTTTATTTCATTCGTTTTTCTTATTTTTGGTCATTTTTTGGTCTGTTTGTGTCTGTTTTGGACATTCTGGATAGGTTTGGGGGTTGGAATTAATTTATTTTAGTATTATATACATAACTTTAGTCAAAAACTGGAAATAACCAAACTCGCGCGCGCGGCCCGCTCGCGCGAGACGTCGCTCGCGCGGCCCGCTAGCGCGAGTTTGCCCCTTAACGTTTTTCTTTGCTTTTCTTTATTATGAGCCCTCAGGTTCTCCTCGCGCCTGGAATCGCGGGCGCGAGGGACCTCGCTCGCGCGAAAGTTAAAAAAAAAAAAAAAAAAAAAAAAAAAAATTCGGGGAATTCGCGCGCGCGACGGCCGCTCGCGCGATGCTCCCTTTTTCCTGTTTTTCTCTTTTGTTTTCTATATCTTTCTCCCTGCCTATTTTATTTGTGTTTCTTTTCTGTTTTTGTTTATTTGTTTCAGTTTAGTTCAAGTTAGTCGTTGTTTTCCTTATTACATTTACACTTTTTCATTTTATTTCTTTTCCTTTTGCTAATTTAGTTTAGTTTAACTTGGTTTTTAGTTTATATGTTATATTTTAATTTACTTTTCATATTCTTTTGTTAGTTTCTTTTCGTTTATCTAATATTAACAGGTAACATTGAACTCTATTGTCATATTCCTTTGTGTTCACCTGTTTGCCATTATCGAGATCGAGGTACTATCGTTCCTTCCTTCTGTACTCTCCTTTCTTTCGTGTTATTGTTTCATTGGGGACAATGAAAGGTTTAGGTTTGGGGGTATACACACATTAGTTTATGCAAAATTTTAAAATTTTTCAATAAGTGTGTTTAAATAAACGATAGTACTAATGTTTTTGCAATATCAATTTGATACTTCTTGTTCAATAACTTTTAATTGTTATAGAATGGTAAACATGAGAATATGTGGTTAAATATTTACTAAAGTCATGTTGAAATGTTTTAAGTTATGTGTTGTTTGAATCGTAGTTTTATATCATGGATTTGCACATAAACTTATGCACTGAACGTAGTCATTGAAATACATGTTGGTTGTGAACTATAATATAATTCGGATTTCTAGATAACATATGGTGGAGACTAAACCCGGTGAGCTTTTGAGCCTATCGTTTCTTTTTAGAGGGTTATAAATACATTGTGTTTGTCGAATTTCATTGAAATAGCGCATTAACTTGTTGTTTAGTCTCATTATTCTTGCTTAATTTGGTTGATAGTCAAGTTAAAATACTTGTTACCATGCTAAATAATCTTCCGTCGTACATGTTGAAGGACCATATAACCATAGGAAGTGATTTTAGGCCTTCTTTATTTGCCACCGACCGATAAATGAAAAATTTCCTTAGTTCGCCCCTTTGAGCCGTTAAAATGCCATTTCTTTCTTTGATTACCATTATCCTCTTTAAAAACTCCAACTTGATCAACTTGGAGTATACCACTGGAAGAGTGATCAACTTTTAGTAGTATTAAGGCGATGTGTTGATGAAGAAGAATAAAAGAAGATGTTATTGGGGTAGTTGCTTGGTATTTATTGAATATTCATCAAAAGGAACGAGGAGGAAAAGAATAAAGAAAAGAACAAAATAAAGAAGAGGAAGGTTGAAAAAAAAAATTTGAAAGAAAAGAAGAAAAATGAATGAAATGGAATGAAGAGAAAGAAAAGATGAAAGTGTGTAGAAGAAGAATGAAAGAAATCGAACATGCCTTACAATGCCATTCGTAAATCTACCCAATATAATCCGTTCTATCATTTTTCAGTGCCTGAGCCACATTACAACCTTTGAAAAGTCCTATCTGATCTAGGGAACATGGTTCGGATATGAAAATGATGGGAGGGGATTAAAACATGGTAATGATTAATTTTTCTTGATTATTGGCATCCTATCCATGAGACTACTGTTCTTTCGTGTCATGCGTCTTTTTCATGTCGTATGTGAGCGTTATTCGTCTTGAAAACATAACTCCTTTGCTCACATATATTAGAAAAATTACACATGTTTCTGAGTGTTTTATTTAAGAGTGTAATTGACATTGTGAGATTCGTAGTCGAGACATAGTTAGACGGTTATCCGGGTTATATTCCAAGTTCATGACAAGCGCGTGTTCACTTGACTACCTCATCACACACGTGCGATTTTATGAGAAACTCTATTGATTTATTCGATGCATGTGCTTGAGATTGTTCTGCATGATGTATGTAGACGTTTGATTCCATTTCTTTATGTTCGTTATTCTATTTCAAATCTTTGTTATATGATAAGGAGTATTGAATATTATGTTCTTTGTTTTGAATAAAAGTTTTTAAATTAGTAAGTTAATAAAGATGGTTGTGGGTAACTTGTTGACGAGAACCCTCACGAGACTTCACTCGTCCGACTAGGGACACCTAGGGGTTTAAAAGGCTTGTTGCATATGCTAAATGCAATCGTGATCCATACGAAAATGGAATAGATTTTTATTAGTAGTTAGTTTTTATTTTAGTTTTGCTCGAGGACTAGCAAAATGTAGGTTTGGGGGTGTGATCGGGAGAGAACTAATCCTAATTATATACCTTAACGAGCATTTGTTAGTACCTTTTTATCCTGTTTTTGTATATTTTTACTTTGTTTTCTAGTTTCTGACAGGTTTTGGAAGAAATCAACTAAACCAGGATAAACAGGGTGAAAAAGCATCAAGAAAGAAGCTGAAAAAGACAAGTCGCGCGCGCGGTCCGCGGGCGCGAAAATCAGAGAATCGCGCGCGCGATCCGCTCGCGCGAGACCCCCAATAACTCGCTCGCGCGATCCGCGCGCGCGAGGTACCAAAAGTCGCGCTCGCGCGATATGGGTAAAAATCAATGTTGCGTATTTCAGTGTACTGAAGACTCCTGTGCAAACGAAACTGCAGAATGACGTCCAGATTGTAAATTACATCAGTTTCAGTCCGTTTCGAGTTGTAGAGGCTTCCAAAACTTGTTGTAAATCTATATATACTCTATTTTACTTCAATTAGAGGGTTGACAATTATTATACACACATTCTACAACCATACTTCCAGCCATTGAAGGGAGGGAAGCAAGGAGAAGAAGAAGAAGACCAAGGGTTTCCATGGCCTCCTCCATCAACCTCTTGCTATCTACTACTTCTATGGACGGCTAGATCATTGATCTAGGGTTTCAATGAAGCCCTAGATGAGTAATAGGGTTTTATTTATGCTTTTATTTTAGTTTTATTATGTATGGATGACAGTCACATGTTTAGAGGATTTTTATAAATAAATCGTACTTACATTGATTAAATCATTGCTTTCGGAATTTATTCTTGTCTTAGATCTATTTTGACTGTGATGTGCTCAACGATCTATTCTTGCTGTGCTTGTTTAGATTGTTTACATGTGATGGTGCTTTATTGATTCGTGCTATCAAGTATCCGAATAGTCCATGCCTAGGTTAGACGGATTAGATCACAACCCTAGTTTAGTGTGAGATAATTCGTGCTATCCGCAGATGGATTATGTTGGTGCTTGAACCATGATTATCTTCTTGTCGGAGGAATTGGGCTTGTAGCTACACTTCCCCATATTCATCCAACGTAATAAGCTAAAGTAATTCATAAATATTCCTATTATGAAACTAGTGGTGGATTTGCGATCCTAGGTTCCCTTTACATATTCATTAAAAACACTTTTAATTGCTTTCATAGTTTAGATTTACTTTTATAGTTATTAGTTTAATTAAATCCAATTCAAATCCGTTTTTCCTAATTAATTAGACTTAGGTTTTAAAATTAAAAGCTGTAGTAATCAATCTCTGTGGGTTCGACCTTTACTTTCACACTACAAATCTTTAGAAAAGTAAAGTATACTTTTATATCTTGATATTGACAACATCAGCTATGTTGGGCCAAAGCCGGAGATACTCAACTTCTTGGGCTAGAAATGGTATGAGAAACCAGCGACAAGATTTAAGTCATACGTGAGAAGATGAAAATAGCTCAGACCAGACAAAAGAGTTATGCTGACAAGCGATGCAAAGACATAGAACTTTCAGTTGGAAATCTCATGCTACTTAAGGTTTTGCCTGTTCGAGGGATTTTTCGGTTTGGGCAAAAGAGAGGTAAGCTATCACTGCGATTCATCAAACCATTCGAGATTCTGAAGCGTGTTGGAAAAGTTGATTATCGACTTGCGTTGCCACCGAAGATGTAAGGAGTGCACAATGTTTTCCACATTAGTATGCTAAGGAAATGTGCCCACAACCCAGCACACGAGATTAACGTTGAGGATATTGAAATCAACGACAACATTACATTCAAAGAAGGGACCAATGCAGATTCTAGATCGAGGAACCATGAAACTTAGGAACAAAGAGATTTCATAGGTGAAGATTTAGTGGAAACATCATGCTGAAGGCAAAGCTTTATGGGAGCTAGAGTCAGAGATGTGAGAGAAGTTTTCATTTTTGTTTTAACCCTACTACTTCCGATTTAAAGGATGAAATCTTTTAATAAGTAGTGGATGATGTAATACCCTGTATTTTCAGTATATAATATTAAAATGAGATTCTATGTACTTGCCTTTTTCTATATTGAAATTTTCACTTTCAATCGATCAAAGTTATTTCAAGCGATCGAGAATGTTTGACTTCAAGCGACCAAACCTTTCTCAAGCGATCGAAACCCAGCCGACATACATTTATGACATGGTCCCCTTTCTCAATCGATTGAACTATTTTCAATCGATCGAACCTGGCCGACCTGTTCCCAAGTGATCGAAGTCTCTTTGATCGGTTGAACATAACAGATCTTTGTGTCTCAGTTCACGCACAAGCTACCACCTTACAAACCTCTCCCTCTATATATATGTAACCAAATTGGGTGTATGAGGTTTGTTTGGTTCATAAGAGAGAGAGAGAGTTTAGAGAGAGAGATATATATTGTTACATATATAAACACTTATATATATATCTCCACATATATATATATTATATCAGTCTGCGAGAGAGAGAGAGAGAGAGAGAGAGAGAGAGAGAGAGAGAGAGAGAGAGAGAAGAAGAAGAAGAAGAAGAAGAAGAAGAAGAAGAAAAAGAAGAAGAAGAAGAAGAAGAAGAGAAAGAGAGAGAGAGAGAGAGGGGAGAGAGAGAGAGAGAGGAAGCCATTAAAGGCCACAAAGCTTGGAGCTTTGCCAAACACGCCTTTAGCAACGTTTGGTGAGTTTCAAACTCACTCGGTAGCATTGGTGTAGTGTTTTACAAGTTTTTGATGTAAAATAACGAACCCAAACACGCCCTAACCCTTTTGGACATTCAGTGTCCAGTCTGAGGAAGAAGATGACTTTCAATCAATCGAACTTAGTTCAATCGATCGAAACCTTTCAATTGATAGAAGATCTTTCAATCAATCGAACTTTATTTTCTTCAATCGATTGAAATGGTTTCAATAGATCGAAATGGTTTCAATCAATCGAACTTAAATAGAACATGATTGTTTCTTGTTATTTATTTTATGCATTGCTTAGCTGTTCATACATCAATACATATGCGATACTGTAAACACGAGGGTTAATGGGATGTAATAATGAGATTGAGATAATATGGTGAGTAACGTATTTGGGTTCGAAACGTTAGTAATATTACGACACGATAATGAGATAAGGTCTATAGTATGAGGTATAGTGGTGGGTAACGTTAGATAACATGGTAGTGATTGAGTCAGTTGGGTATCGGTGCCTCTCAATGCAAGTATGTTAGTGTCTCTCAATGCAAGTATGTCAGTGTCAGGGATCAGTCGTGAGCACATCTGCATGGGATATGAGCGTTATGTATTATACTCGCAAGCGTTCTTAAAAACTTTGATGTGGTGAACAAGAGTACCAATACATATTGATTATGGACAGATGATACGCGCGAGTGTTCTTAAAAGCAGTGAATAGTAAGAGTTCTTAAAAGCGGTGAACTAGAGTATTGTTGTGTCCATAGACCAGTAGTTGTATTAGAACGATGTATGGTGCTTGCAAGAGTTCTTAAAAGCTGTGAACAGTAATAATTCTTAAAGCGGTGAATAAGAGCACTCGTATTTCGTGATGATATAATTGCTTCATCTCAGTCAGTCGGGGTTGATACAGTCAGCCTTAGGGTTTGAAGGCGATAATAATCGAATAACAAGTTCAGAATAAAAGAAAGAAAGATACTATTAGTAGCACTACAAGATATCGTTCATAACTGGTAGTTACTTTATACCCATGAGACTGTGTTAGTTACTTCTCACTCAGCTTTTAGTAAGCTGACGGCATTTATACCTGGACGTTCCTGCTATTGCATGTAACGAGGCGAATGATGATGATTACTATCCGGAATGGGAATACATAAAGGGTGGCCCCGCTAATGATGGACATGCCGAGGAAGACTATTACGCTGTCGACTATGTCTATGCCAGCTGAAGACAACAAAGATAGATTCTAGTTTTTTATACTTTTGTTGTACTTTGTTATAATTGGTACTTGGGCATATGTTGCTTCCAAATCTTTTATATTTCCCACTATCGCAGACTTTGATTGTTGTAATAGCTAGGACCGTTGTAATTTATTTCAGCTTGAATATATTACTGTCTTTATTTTATGAGTTGACTAGTACTGTGTAGTATGGACCATTGAGTGACTTCACCGTCATTCCCTATGGACCCAATTTTTTTTTTTTTTCTCTATTTTTGCTGCACGGGGGTATGACATTTTTTGAATTGATCACAGTCAACTCCCAATACAAAAAATAGAAACAAGAACTGAAAACTAAAAACCACAACGTTACCATGCGAGGCCTAAGATTTCATTTCCAATTTTTTTTTTCTTTTCCAGTCATGTATTATAAATATGTTTTTTTTAACATGTATATATATGTCTCTCTCTCTCTCTCTCACACACACACACATATACACACATACACACACACACACACACACTCTCTCTCTCTCTCTCTCTTAAATTTTTATACTGCTAAATTTAACACGTATGTTATTTCATGCTCAACTATTTTCCTTAGAGTTTTAAAAGTTCATGTATGTCACTTTTTTTTGGGTGTCTTCATGTCTTATACTACGTCATCTTCGAAATTACATTTTACAATGACAAGAAGGCAATTCCCAGTCTGATTAACATATGCCATGACAATCAATAAATCCCCAGAACAATATGTGAAGTATGTTGGGGTTGATTTGCACACCCCGATATTTAGTCATAGACAACTATATGTTTGCGCTATCTAGATGTACAAATTCTGCACGTATAACTGTCATTCTTCCGGAAGATGGATTACATACTACAACAAACATTGTTTATCCAGAGGTTTTGTTCTAGTCTTATTCTTGCTGACATTTCCATCTATAACATAAAGATGAAATTATTTACAAATTATAAATCACCAAGCTCTTAATAAACAACTTCACTTTATTTACCTGTGAATATTTGTGTGTCTAGGACAGTCTGTGCAGGGAATCTGCATGGATAAATAAACCAAGGGTACTTAAGTGACAAGGAATAGTGAAGTAAATTAAACTAATTGTATCTAACTTATTTTTAGTAGAAGTTGTAGTAGTAGTAGTGGTAGTAGTAGTAGTAGTAGTAATAATAATAATAATAATAATAATAATAATAATAATAATAATAATTGTAGCCGTATACATTTTTAGTACTAATTTCTTTTGTTCCTTACATAACCAGCTCGCTGTGCATTTTCCCCGGAAGGGAATGTGTCTTCATCTAGAAACAAACCAGTTTTGTAAGGTGATGAAGAGAATGCATGGTTGGACTCCTACAGAATGTAAATGATCATCCAACAAATGAAAATCATTAAGTTTTTTAATGTGTCCTTATTGTCGTATTTATATTTGGAATGTTAGACTTTTCCACTTTGTGATATTTTGAAATTTTAGTTATTATTATATTTTATAAATTGTTAATGAACATGAATTTTATTGTCGTATATATTATTTATATTTGGCATGCAAGACTTTTTTTTTCACTTATTTAGTCTTTTCTTCCAATGGTTTAACTCTTCTCTATTTAGATGATTTAGGTTGTAGTTGATGTAAAATTATGATAAGTAATGATTGGTGCACATAAAATATGCACATAAAGATCTGAGTCATTAATTTTGGTAGGGCTGCTCAAAATCCACCCGACTCACCCGACTCACCCGTAGCCTTTTAATTGGTTTTTAAACAATGTGGGTGGAGTTACGGGTCTTGAGGTTGGAAACCCGACAGTTTCGGGTGGAGTCACGGGTCTAGGGGGGTAAAAATCCTATTCATCCGACCCGACTCGAAACACACTTAATTTGTTTTTTATTTTTTATTTTATAAATATATATGTAATATGCTTATATCAATATATGCATTATGTATTGTATAGTCTTTAATATATATATATGTAATATACTTATATCAGTATATATATTATGTATTTTATAGTCTTTAAATATATATATATATATATATGTTATATTCTTGTATCAATAAAGTATATATGTCACTAGCGGAGATATAAAAACTTTAAAACAATCAAACTAGCACATGACTATGTTTTTATTTTTTGTTTGGTCAGAGTTTTGGTTAGCCCATGACTATGTAGACAAAAACATTCAAAGCAAAAAAAAGAAAAAAAAACAGAAAATGAAGACAAAGTCATGTGTAAAGCAAATGCTTGATTGAGACAAATGAGACAGTCGAGTTTCACCCAACTCGACCCGACTCACCCGACCACCCGATGAGTCGGGTGCACCCGACAAAGTGAGTGGATGACGGGTGAAAGGAGGGCAAACCCGACTATGTTCGGATGGATGAGCGGATGAGGTCAAAACCCGACTCACCCGACTCGTGAGCACCCCTAAATTTTGGTGGGTTCCATGTATGCAGGCACGGGCTCCACTAAAATAAATGGCCCAGATCTCCACCAAAATAAATGGCCCAGATCTTTATGTGCACACTTTATGTGCTCATAACATTACCCAATTATGATAGGCTAATAAAACTTGGGTACAATTCGTGCCTAAATGATCATTGTTGTTTTATGACATACTAATAAACTGCATGTAACATAGTCTAATGTTAGAATGACAAAGTAGTTTATTTATAACTGTCCACGAGGCCTGACACAAATACACGTGGAATTGTACTAAATGTTGAGATACAGACAATTAGTTCTTGAATGAACTTGTGCATGGTCTGAATTCGGTAGTGGCTTTAGCTACCGACAATATCTAGAAAAGGAAAATGGAGGAGTACCAACTACATTTACCTGCACCCCATATTTACAATTAAACCAAATAAATTTTACTAAGAAAATACAAGTAAAAAGGGTACTAATTTATCATACAAATTATCAAAACAAAATCAATTAAAACTGTCAAAAATCATCTTCAAAACTGCAAAAAAAAAAAAAAAAAAAAAATGGAAAAAAAAGAAAAGAAAAAAAAGTTAAGTACATTTTACTCCTATGGTTAGACCCATTTTCACTTTACCCTCCTGTGGTTCAAAAGTGAACACGTAACTCTCCTATGGTTTTAGACTAAAGTGAAACTATGAAGATATTCTTCACAACTGATTAAAATGGTAAAATTGGCCAAAAATATTATCACTTAGCCCCCTTCTAAGATTAATTTTGGGGTCAATCCCAAATGCGGGAAAAAATGCTATCATTTAACCCACATGTGTAGGACAAAATTTTAACACTAAACCTCTTTAGAAAGCTATTTTTGGGGTTAATTGTCTATGTGAGGGTAATTTTAACACATAAACCCTCCCATGTGGTGCTAATTTTAACACTCATTCTCTATGTGAGACTATTTTGAGATAAATCTTAATAGTTTCACTTTAGTCAAAAAATACAAGGGGATTAAATATTCACTTTTGAACCATATGAGGTAAAATGAAAATAAATCTCGTTAGAAGAGGATAAAATGTACTCCCTCCATCCCTTTTCTTGAGTCATATATTCTATTTTGGGATGTCTCAAAATTAGTGTCCACTTTCTTAAATTGGCATACAATTTTTACTTAATTTTCAAAATTACCCTTTCTTGAAATCTACACTAACACAAAACGAAAAAAGTTATTATAATGATTAAGAGCAATTGTGGAAAGTAGGTGTAGATTGTTTTTATCCCCTTAATAAGTTGAAATCTTAAAGGTGGACTAAAAAAAATGGATGGAGGGAGTAAAAATAAAAAGGGTAATATTTGGGACACAACCTTCATACAACTTTCATACAACCTTCCCAAAAGATGTGTCTATCTCTTTCCTGTGATGTCACGAAATCTTAAAGGTGGACTAAAAAAAAGGGACGGAGGGAGTAAAAATAAAAAGGGTAATATTGGGGACACAACCTTCATACACAACCTCCCCAAAAGATGATGTGTCTATCTCTTTCCTGTGATGTCACTGGACCCTACAGTGACACATGAAAGAGATAGACACATCTTTTGGAGAGGTTGTATGAAAGTTGTACGAAGGTTGTGTCCCAAATATTAATCCAATAAAAAACACCTGTTCTCTTCCCTGATAGAGTGAGTGGGCCCTAAAAAACAAGAGAAAAGGGCAAAAGTATCCGAACGCTCCAAATCTTACATCAAAGCTTTGAATAAACCCTAAAGAGCCCCATTGTAAGAACAAATGCCACAATAATCAATCCAAACCGTCCGCCTCTTCATCCAACGGCCCACACCTTCACACCACTCGTGCTTATCACTCCCGCATTCTTCACTTCAGTCTTCACTGTTTTTCTCTCTCTTTCTCTCTCTCACAACACTCTCACTCTAGCACACATGGCGAAACCAATCGGCGATCATCGTTGCTCTTCACCACAAGACGACAAAGATTGTTTATTCTCAATTCGATCCCTGTATCATTGATGTTCAATCAAAACTTTCGTAGTTTTGATTACTAATTTAACTAATTTGAAGCTCGTAACATTATAAAAATTGAATCTTTATCGGTTTCTTGAGCTCTCAATTCGATTTTTTTGGTTAATTTAAGCTCAAAGTTTTTGATTTTTGCAAAGCTTTAGACTTTTTTTTTGGGGGTTTATGTATGTAAATGATTGCTGATAGTTATTCGAAGATGGGAATGCGATCGATGCTTCAGAGCAACGATTACGGCGAAGAGCTAGGGTTGTTGCTCGGAGAGCAACGGAGACAAGAAATGAGTGATCGAGAGAGAGAGTTGAGTATGTATCGCAGTGGCTCGGCTCCTCCGACCGTCGAAGGATCGTTGAGCGCCGTCGGAGGGTTGTTCGGCGGCGCCGCGGATATCGGTGGTGTTTCGGAGGAGGAGCTGAGGTCTGATCCGGCCTACGTTTCGTATTACTATTCGAATGTGAATCTGAACCCTAGGTTACCGCCGCCGCTCCTCTCGAAGGAGGATTGGAGGTATTCACAGCGATTGAACGGCGGCGGCGGCGGCGGCGGTGGTTCGGGGTTGGGAGGAATTGGAGATAGGAGGAACTTGAACGGAACTGAGTTGAGGAAGCCACACGGCGCCGGCGAGTGGGCCGGTGATGGACTCATTGGATTGCCTGGGTTGGGATTTGGAAGTAGACAGAAAAGCATTTCAGAGATCATTCAGGTGATCTTCAATGAGGGAATCTCATTCTGGGTCTTTCTTTAAATTTTTGAATCCCTGGTTTTAATAGCTATGCTAGAATATATATATACATATACATATATATATGGAGAGAGAGAGAGAGAGAGAGAGAGAGAGAGAGAGAGAGAGAGAGAGTGCTTGGGTTGGTAAGTGTTACTAATGTGTTCTGTTCTCTGTCCTTGTTAAAATTTAGTATCTTACATTATAGTTTCCTATATTTAGTATCCTATACTTGTTGGCTTTGAAGGTCATTAAGTTCAAAATCTTACATCTTTATCTATGTTGATAATTATAGAAAGTTCTTCTCATGATATTCTTTGCTGTGTAATATACTCATAATTATCATTTTCATTGTTTTCTGTTAACTTCTTGCTAATCATCTTTTTTTTTTTTTGAAAAAAAAAAATGGGAAAATTGCCAAATCAAAGAGAACAGTCTCAGATGAAATGAGAGACTGAATACATGGGGGAAAAGCATCAAAGAAATAAACATGGGATCTGTGAACATTTGTCATGAAACTGATATCGATTTTCACCTACTGATAAAATTTGATTCGTCATGAAATGCTAAATTTTAGCTTTTCTAATATTTCAACATTCCATAATAGTGCATTTTTTCCTCCATGGTCACAACCTCTCTGACTGCCCCTTCGCTAACTATAATGTGTCACTTCACGAGCCAGTGGGGTGTGCCCACGTTTCTGTTATGAGGCGGAACAAGGAAATAACTTACATGCCCTTGCTTTTCCGCAAAACAACAGTCGAACCTCTGAAACCAAAATTGGGTAAAAAAGAGTTCTTGTCTTTACAACATGAGGCACCAAAAATGGTGATCAGAGACGTTCCACGTGCTTGCTCACATTTTTTGGAAAGCCATACTTTTTCTCTGAAAGCTTCTTTGTTGCTTTTTCTGATTTCTGAAATTTCATCATTCTCCTCCTACCATCTTAAAAATAATGGAGAACTAATGTTCGGGTGGTTGGACTGTATGTTACATAGACTTGGTTAGGGGTGTCGGGTGCTGGTATGTATCTAAGCGTCAGACATCCTAAATTCACGAGTCTTGGGACATTGGGACACGACAATAAATCTGTATTTTTCTTACATTCTAAAGACAAAATAGTGATTCAAAAATGAATTTTTTAGCCAAACAAATATAATTAGTGACATTAATGTACTATGACACCAGTAGCTAACATGTTTCTTGGTGTGTTGTGCCCAATCTCAAGTGTCGGACATATATCCCCTACCCTTGTCCCAGTGTTGAGTGTCCGACATGGGCACTTCAACCGATGAAGAAGAGTCTGTGTATGGGTTAGAATTATGACTGGTATCTAGTTGGAAAAGAACCAAAAAAAGAAACATGAAACTATACTATTGATCGTTTCAGCAACTGGGTATCAAATCCTCGGGGGTTGATTTTATTTATCAAAGTAAGCAAGATTGTTATGGATATGAGATTATGCGGAGGAAAATCAAATATTATGTAAGCTCTTCTTATAATTGAACAATCCATTGGTCTTTCTGGACATAAAATCTGAATTTAAAAATTTCTTTTTATGGCCTCTATTTACTGAACGAATCTACTTCCGGACATACTCTGTGTGTGTGTGTGTGTGTGCACGCGCGCGTGTCTCCTCCCCCTTACAGTTAAAATCCTCTTGTTGAAAATAGCTTCGAAATTGTTGTTATGCTAAATTACTATGTTATTAGGTAGTACAATTTATTGCAACAGAACTTTGTCCCTAGTATACTTTTGTTGATCTTCTGATATGTCAATTGTTAGATGACTGTATGCTAAAACTTTTCTTCTTTGCAATCAAATGTTACGATCTTAAGTTTCGAGACATTTACCATATTTTAGGAAAAACAAAAACTTTTCATGGCATTAGTTGTCCTAGCCGTATATTAGCAAAGAAATCTCAACCGAGGACCCTTGATCTCTTGCTTGTTTTTTTTGCTAACTGTGGTGCCTCTTTGAGCACCTGCCTAATCCTCCCGGACACATGTAGTCCCCGGCTCATGCATTTGATAATTACGGAATGTAGAGAGGATATATTTAAATGACATTAGATGCATAATCTAGAAGATATTGTCCTGGGAATTCCGGTGTAGATAATGCTTTGTTATAAAGCCAGTTTCTGTTCACCACAATAATGTATGAAGTGGTTTTTTTATGATTCTACGAGGAATGAGTTTCCATAATGAAAGCCTTCTTACTAGTGCCTTTCAACTTATTTGATTCAATTCTGCATCTGTCGTTGCATGGCCATTTCCTTGTCAGTTTCACTTCATATTGCGCTTGGAAATGTGCATGATTTGCATTTCTTTAGATGGAATGGTTCTGAACCAAGTCTTTTCTTATTTAATGAAGGACGATATAAGTTATTCAAACTCTGGTTCTCGACATCCTTCTCGTCCAGCTAGCAGAAATGCATTTGATGACAATGCTGAATCTTCTGAATCCCATTTTGTTCGTCTGCATAATGAATTGGCATCAATGGATTCTTTACATTCTTCGGTCGAAAACATTGGTTCGTCAGCTTCTCATACCTATGCTTCTGCTTTGGGTGCTTCCTTATCAAGAAGTGCAACTCCTGACCCTCAACTTATAGCTAGAGCTCCTAGTCCTCGCATTCCACCTGTTGGAGTTGGGAGGTCCATGTCTATGGATAAAAGAAGTGTAAATGGTCCGAACTCATTACCTGGAATGAGTGGGACTGCTGATCTGGTGTCTGCATTGTCTGGCATGTCGCTATCAACAAATGGTATCGTAGACGAAGAGAAATATTCACGCACCCGAGTTCAAAATGAGATTGACGGTCATCAAAACATATTTCATTCACAAGGCGATCAGAACCGTGTTAAACCACGCCCGTACGTAAATAAGTCCGACTCGTTTTCCTATCCAAATTCGTACTTAAAAGGATCTTCATCTCCAATTCTCAATAATGGAGAGAGCTTGGGCAGTCCAAATTCATCGTTTTCAAACTATGGCTTAAGTGGGTATGCCATTAATCCTTCATCACCATCTATGATGGGAAATCACAGCGATAATTTGCCGCCTTTGTTTGGAAATGTTGCAGCTGAATTGCAAAATCTAAATAGAATTGGAAATCACAGTGCTGGGAATGCTCTTCAGGTCCCACTCATGGACCCTTTGTATCTTCAGTACTTAAGATCAACTGAATATGCTGCTCCGCATGGTGGGGCCCACAACCCAACCATGGATACGGAACGCATCGGAAATTCATACATGGATTTACTCGAAATTCAGAAAGCTTACCTAGGGGCTTTGATTTCTCCTCAGAAATCACATTATGGGCTCCCCTACCTCGGCAAATCTGGTAATTTGAGCCATGGGTACTATGGAAATGCAGCTTTTGGTCTTGGAATGTCCTATCCCGGATCCCAATTTGCGAGTCCCGTTCTTCCTAACTCGCCTATTGGATCAGGTAGTCCAGTTCGGCAAAGTGAGCGAAATATGCGTTTTCCATCTGGGATGAGGAACTTAGCTGGGGGAGTGATGGGTTCTTGGCACTCAGAAGCTGGTGCTAGCTTGGATGAAAGCTTTGCCTCCTCCTTACTTGATGAGTTCAAGAGCAATAAAACTAGGTGTTTTGAGCTATCTGAAATTGCAGGTTATGTCGTTGAGTTCAGGTATATGTTACTGGTTAATGTGCTTGATCTCTTGTTTTAGCCAAGCGTCCAGAAATTCATGTACTTCATTTGATACATTGTTTGAGCAGTGCCGATCAGTATGGCAGTCGGTTTATTCAACAAAAACTTGAAACTGCCACAACAGAAGAGAAGAACATGGTTTTCCATGAAATTATGCCCCAAGCTTTTTCACTGATGACTGACGTGTTTGGTAATTATGTCATACAGAAGGTAATTACTCTTATCAATTGGTTTTTATGATGTGTTTATTGGCAGACTCCCTATTAGTGTTTTCATGTCACACATGGTGAAGTCTATACAAGAATCGTTGAATTATTTTGTGTGGTTACCATTTACTGTTGTTTTCAGTTCTTCGAACATGGAACTGCGGCACAGATAAGAGAGCTTGCCGACCAGCTCAATGGGCATGTTCTGACCCTTAGCCTTCAAATGTATGGCTGTCGAGTAATCCAGAAGGTATTCCAACTCTATTGACAAAACCTTTTTATAGATGGCCAGAAACTTGATTTGGAAACAGTGTTTTGCCTTGTATTTATCACTATGTGAGTCCGAAACTCTTCAACTGTAAGATATATATCAGTGATTAATATTGTGCTTATAAGTACCCTACCAGTACCACTTATCAGAGACTTATAAGTTCAACTGGGACTTTTCTGATCATGATATGGGATTCAAACTGCTGTATCCAGGCTATTGAAGTTGTCGAACTGGACCAGCAGACTAAAATGGTTGCAGAGCTCGATGGTCAAGTCATGCGCTGTGTACGCGATCAGAACGGGAATCATGTAATCCAGAAGTGTATTGAATGCATACCTCAAGATGCTATCCAGTTTATTATCTCAGTATTCTATGATCAAGTTGTGACACTGTCCACCCATCCGTATGGTTGTCGTGTTATACAGGTTAAGAAAAACTATCCCTTTTTCAATTCATTACATTGTATCTGTATTTTGGATACTGTGAAACACAGAGAAATGAGTGGAGTGGATATGATTGTGAGATAGTGTTGGGTTTTCATGTGACAGAGAGTCCTGGAGCATTGCAGTGACCCGAAAACCCAAGATCTAGTGATGGACGAAATTTTGCGGTCGGTTTGCATGTTGGCCCAAGATCAATATGGGAATTATGTTGTGCAGGTTTACTTTACTTCTTTGAAGCACTTAACCAGCTTCCGTTCTATGTGCAATACATATGATGACTTGGTCTTACAAATGTTCACATTGTAAACTAGGATGTTGGACTTTTGTGAAATTTTCAGTTTGTTGCTCTGTTTTTGTGCATAAAGCATAGGGGGGTAACCCCAGTGTGTGCCTGTTTTTTTTTTGTCCTATAAAACTCCCCTGATTGGTCTACTTGTTGGTGGGTATTATTTGAGTTGATATTTTGTCTCTTGGAATGATGGAAATGAATGTGGAGCTGAGAAAAAAAAATGATGTCCTACTTCCTCATGTTAAAAATACCCACTCGAGTTGCTACATTGTTAGGGTACTAGTTGTCCCCAAAGCTTAAATTGTTAGAGAATAAGCCCAACAATCTATTCCAAGCTCTCACATCCTACCTCATATGTGAGGCATACTATGATTCGTATATCTTGTGGGGGGCCCACAGTGATGGAGAATTATGGTGACGGTCACAGGATGTGACTATCACATGGGATAATTCCTCTTGTGATGGAGTGAAGACATGAACAAACAAAACAAGGAAACAAATGCAAACATAGACTTGAACCAAGGTTTCCTAGTTATCATTGTAGGCCCTCTTTTATAATTTATTACTTAAAACTTTCTGTTTTTTAAAATCGATTTTAATGGAGGACAATAATTAAGGCTCTTAATGGTCATTATCCGTTAACAATTGTGCTGAATTGGAATCGATTCAAATTCAATGGCCTTTAAGTAATGCAATTGATAATGCAGGCAACAATAAAATTTTAGAGAAAATAGAAGGTGTCAAAGTGTATTTGTTTGTATCATAGATGTATTTTATGCTTAACTACCCCTTGAAAGCATCAAACCTGCTGCGTGGAGAGTTGGCTTTTGAGGCCATACAATTGCTACATGCTATTTGTCTCTCCTATAAACTCAATGAACGCCCATTTTTGGTGGAGTGATACAGCTTCTGCTATTTATCATTTTTTGGCTTTTCTATTTTAAAATTTTAACACGGTTCTTAATATAGTCTTCTGATTGCTTTGACATATCCTGACAGCATGTCATTGAACACGGAAAACCACATGAACGCACTGCGATAATCAACAAACTGATTGGGCAGATAGTTCCAATGAGCCAGCAGAAGTTTGCATCCAATGTTGTAGAAAAGTGTTTAACTTTTGGAACTCCTGAGCAACGCCAAACTCTGGTGGATGAGATGCTTGGGACAACTGATGAAAATGAGCCTCTTCAGGTTAGTTACGTGTTTATGTTCTCCTTTACTGTATAAGATAAGAGCTTTGTCAAGCTTTTCTGGACATATTTCTCTTTCTTGTTGTCACGGACCATTCTTTTCACCATTTGTCGTCTTTAACCTGCATTGTGTGATCTCCAACTTGTTGCTCTTAATTAGCAATTGCATCTTATATATGGTCTACCTGAATTCTTCTCCACTTATTATCTTCTTCAATCTTTGAATGTTACAAAACATCGTTTAAGGCCGGTTTCGAAATGTATAAAATTTTGGATCAGGTTCAGTCTCGGTCTCATTTTGTGTTTGGTTCTCAAGGAAAACCAACATCAGGTTGGTTTGACAAAGAACCTGTTTTAATTTTATTTTTGGATCTGACACGGACTCCCATGCAACGAAAAGCCATGTACCAAACACTTGGACTATGTAAAACAGGTTCACTTATGGACCACGTAACTGGTTCTGAGCCTTCCCAAAGGACCCAAACAGCCCTTAATTTTCTACGAAGTTTGAACTTTGAACATAGATGGAAACAACTGCGTGTGAGTCAGATAGTTTACTAATTAATCTCATGCGGTTGAATGGGGGTAACTCACCCGCACTTACTGTCTGGGTGTGTTCGACTTACGGTGGTCATGACAAACACCATTGTTCTATAATTATATACATATAAACAGTCGTACTTCTATTAGACATAACCACATTCATACAGGAGGAGGGTTGCAGGGAAACATGAAAACCATTTCGAATGAAAATATCTCGCGTCTGCATTCTAAGCTTGTTTTACAAGTTTAACTTAAGGACTTGATTTGATAGATCTGCAATCAATTAGGTTTCTATTCTTAAGACTAGTACTTTTGTGACTCAGAATCTGTGTCTTTAACTTTAGCTCATGCTCTGATGGATATGATATGTTAATATTTCTAATTCTTTAATGCCTTCTTTCTGTTTGCCCTTGGTGGGGTCAGGTGATGATGAAAGATCAGTTTGCCAACTACGTTGTACAGAAAGTGCTGGAGACTTGTGATGACCAGCAACTTGAAATGATTCTTAATCGAATAAAGGTTCATCTGAATGCTCTGAAGAAGTACACTTACGGAAAGCACATAGTTGCTCGTGTTGAGAAACTTGTTGCAGCGGGGGGTAATCAGTCTTTTCCTTTTGCTTTATGTTTCCTTTTAACTTTTATTAATGTTTTTGTTCTGTTGTTTTGCCACTACACGTACTCGATGAAAATCGTCCCGCATTTTCAGAACTTTTGGTATACTAAATTTGTGTCCCCCCCCCCCCCCCCCCCCCCCCCCCTTTTTTTTTTGGGTCCATGTTTTTATATATTTGGTGTTAAATGTTTTGCGAGATGCAATCCTTGGTACCTTGATAGTAGTTGCACATCTCTGAGTTTATTAAATTGCAGAGTTAATTAAAGATTACACCCCTTGTGTTATTGTGTTTTTCAGTTTGCCCTCGGTAATTTCAAAAGTGTCACTAATCCCCTTCGTGGTTTACACTAATGTGCAATTGTTAGTAAATCTGTTAATGAATCAAAGCCTGTATAGTGGGTGTATAAGAAATAAATGTGCTCACGACAAGGGGGTGTTATCTGTAATGACCCCCCAAGAATAAAACAACTAGACTTATCACAAGAAGATGTTGGGCCATTCCAATTCTGTGAGAATTTCCTCGATATGAGTCTCTCTTAGATGCAATATTGCAATGCTCTATATCTTCCTGTTTTTGTTCATCGCAGTGTTTGATTGCACATTTGACGAGGTAACATTGTAATCATAGAAATTTGATAAGGTTACCCTTGTATGATTGAACAATGTTATGAGATCACTCTTAACAAAGTTGTCAATCTCTTGCAGAGAGGAGGATTGGCATTCTTGCTTCATATTCCGCTTAGATGATGGCGTAGGGAAGTTGTTGTACAGCTAACTGAGGCTAGTATGATCGCCTTCTTTCTTCTTTCTTTTAGTATCTCACTATGGCTCAGTCTGTTATTCAATGTGAGCTGTTTGAAAATAAAAAACAAGTGGGTTGTACTTAAAAGAATTGTACATTGCTTAGTTTGAGGATATATACCTAGAATTAGGCTTTTAGCTAAGGCTCAGATGGTGAACGCACCTGATGACCATGCAGAGAGAGATAAATTTACTGTACAAGTTTTTAAGGGTGTAAAAAAGAAAGGAAATTAAGTAGCGAAGGTGTGACCGTGACTGTACAAATGTTGTTCGGCCGGAGAGCCGTTTTGGAGAGGCTAGAATTTTCCTAATGTATGGATTTGAATACTTTGCTTTGTTAAATAACTTTTTGCCATTTAATTGGGGGGTCCTTGTGGTTGTGGTTTGTCATTAAAACCCATTTCTATGATTTTTCCATCAGTCTGTTGTTTATATTGCAATGTGCTGATTGCGTATTTTCTAGGAGGTTAGTGGATTATTCGGTTTTAGTGATTGTGGATTACTTCTGGATTTGAACTTTTACATTGAACGAGATATTTCTGAATTTGCGTTGAATTGGCTCATGGATTCATGGTTTTGGTTCCTGATCATTTTTCTGTCCAATAGGTTCATCCCTACATGCATGGTGGTGAGAATTTTACGAGTCATACGATTCACTTGGATTCTTACATGCATCCCTCTATGAATTGTGTGTGTGAATTGAAGATATCAATGAATCAGTGGTGAATCACACGATTCACTGCAATTCAAACGATTTAACCCATTGATGAAATTGGAGGGAAAAAAAATATGATGTTACTGTGTAGTTTTGAACTGGTTTAGAAAGACTAACCTAGGTCAACTATCTTCAAATCGCGAAAGAAAGACCCTTCGTCTGTTCACAAGACCCACCCCTTGTCAAAGCCCTAAGCCCAATCTCCCCTTCCTGGATCGTCCGCCAAAAAAAACTGCTCTCTCTCTCTCTCGTCCCGATTTTTTGTTAGACGAGCTTGAACTGCTAAATGATGTAAGCATACCATACGAGTGGTATACGTAAATTGCACTCCAAATCCATTCTAGTTTGTTGCTGAGCTGTGTTTTTTGTTGTCTAAATTTTATATCAATAATTGTTACTAAGCTTAATTACACTTTACACCCTTACACTATCTCACTGTTTTCAATTGGATTCATGTATTTATTATTTATTTATTTATTTTTATTATTTTTCCGGTTCAATTGAACCCTTGAATTGCAAAGCTTTATTCAATCAGACCCAAAACTTGACGTTGCTGGTTTAAACTAACGAAAATTGTGACGTAAGTTGCGCGTGATACTTACATGTTACATAATTGGTTAAGAAAAACGAAGGAAAGTATGAATGACGTGAAAAATCGCATTAGATTAGACCCAAAATTGCATGCAATCAGATCTAAAATTGCATTCAATTCGCATTCACTTAGATCTAAAATTGCATCATTTTTGCGCTATTCACAATCACCTTTGTTTTGATATAATTTGTGAGAGGTAAGTATTACGTACAATTTACGGGACATTTTTTGTTAGCCTATATTTTTTGTTAGTATAGGCTAACGACGTTATGTTTTGAAAATACGTGACAATTTACATGACAATATTTGTTAGTTTGTGTCTGATTAAATAAAATTTTGAACTTTAAGGTTTCAATTGAACCCAAAAAATAAAAATAAAAGATTTATGTGTATTCAATTGAAAACACGGGTATAGTATAAGGGTGTAAAGTGTAATTAGGCCTTGAAAACTAATATTGCTAAACAATTGATGGTCTCTTTTAATGCATTCAACTAATCATATTAAGAATTGTTTTGCTACAATATTTGCACGAAACCTGTCTTTTAATGTTATTTCGTCCATTTTAAGCAATATATATGGTATTATTTTCTTAGCAAAAAAAAAATATATGGTATTATTTGTGTATACCTATATATGAACTTTTATCTTCTGTGTTTCTTCACCAACTTTTCTAAAGGACACAATGTCAACATTGTCAAGCCTTCTGTTAGAACAACCAATTAGGTTGTGTGCCGAAGAGGTTTTTTTTTTTTTTTTTTTTTTTTTTTTTTTTTTTATAAACCACTAGTTCAATATATTGCAAATTTTCCTACTTTGTCTTTGAAGATCATATTGAGCTGTAATTGTTGACCCTACTATCTAAGCTCACAGGGTTCTGGAGACACTCCTTTAAGAATTTAATTAATCAACTCAACTGCTGCTGCGAAATTGAACAAAGAGTTTTTAGATTGATTTTGTGACTTGGTTACATAGTTTTATTGATATTGAGCTGTAATTGTTGACCCTACTATCTAAGCTCACAGGGTTCTGGAGACACTCCTTTAAGAATTTAATTAATCAACTCAACTGCTGCTGCGAAATTGAACAAAGAGTTTGTAGATTGATTTTGTGACTTGGTTACATAGTTTTATTGATAAATTTTGGGTACTAGGACTTGTGACATTGGGTGCATGAAGCTTTAGGGATGAATAGGTCTCTTCAGCATGGCCCTGCTTAGATTAGAAGATTCAAAGATGGGTCTGGAGGGTTTTAATTAAAAAAATTTAATCCCCATTACCCTTTTGATTAGCTTCTTGTTCTGCTTTTGTCGAAACGCAAAATATTTAGTCCGACTGAGCTCTTAATCTATTTGAAGTGGCACATATATACATACACAAATGCATATGAAGAGTAATTCCTTTTGATGAATTGTTCATTGGTTTGCAATTATCAATTATTTTGTCAAATTGTACAAAAGATGCGAAAATACTGCAGTAATTACTGAAAATTCTCCAACTTCAGGAATTGGGTGTGAGCTTTCCCATCCATTTTCCTAGCCAAAGTGTGTCGAATGTAGTCAACATACTTGACAGTTTTGTACATTCTGGGGTTATGAAAACCATCCAAAACTGTTTCAAGTGGGCCAATTTCCACTTCATCATCAGGCATAACAAAGGTTGCCACAGAAATTCTTGCTTTCTTCTCATTTGTAACAGCTCTATGTTCAATGCTTTTATACATTCCATTGCTCCAAGCCTGCAATATATATATATATATATATATCAAAGGGATTTACAAAACATAATTAATATATGGTTTAGTGATGATAAATTTATCGGGCAGGTGAATTTGTTCTTTAATTAGGAATATTTGATTTGTGATTATTCCATGTGTGTTTTGCATGCACATGTGGATCAATGGCAAACAAGAAAAATACAAATGTTTCTAAAGAATGTTACTAATTAATGTAGTATACAATCGTGCTTAGAGCATCTGCGGATGTGTAGCGGAAGGTAAGGTAAATTTAAGCTGAGTTTGCGTACGAAAATTTGAAAGTCCACAGTGGTGTAGAAGCCTGAACGGCAAAGCAAATGCCGGCTATCGTCGTTTACATCCAAACCGGCAAAGGGAGTGCCGTTCGTTCATGTTTGTATTTAAATATACATTGTATATATGGCGTATGAGCATTCACATGGAACTAATATTTCAAGTGGAAACGGCATTCACATTGTCGTGTACCTCCAAACCGGTATTCACATTGCCGTTTCGCCCACATACAACCTTCACATTGCCGTTTCGCTATATGGTAAGAAAATTAGCTGAATTGTAAACTTCAGTTTTACTAACCCTACGCTATCCTAAGTTCCCCTACCAACTTCACCACTGCGAGGAGTACGTATCGTAACTACCCTAATTTCCCCTACGATTTAACACCAGTGCAGATAATCTTATTACCTACTTAATTATATGCGTGTAGTAGCATAACATTGTGCCCGTTTCTTAAGAAGCTAGCATAAAACCCATGTCAACTCATGCAATTAGAGCATTAAGTATAATTTTGCAAAGGACCTAGAGTGAAATTATTTGAGGAGTAAGACAATTTTATGGTACATCTAGGCATTGTGGTTTATCTATATGTACTTACATATATGTGCTAATGTGGTGAACCAAAACTTGGTTCTTCTTACCTCCACAACATCACCAATATTCACAACTAGTGCATTTTGAACTGGCTTTACTGGAACCCATTGTTCTTTGTGCTTAATTTGTAGGCCAGTGACATCATCATATTGGAGGAGTAAAGTTATGGAGCTACCATCTGAATGAGGACTAACACCCATAACCAAATCAGGCCTTGAGCAAGTTGGGTAGTAGTTCATTCTCATTGCTTGTTTCATAAACCCATGCAAATCTTTTAGACCATCTCTTTCCATGCCCATTGACAATGATAGATTGACAAAGATCTCCTCAGTCACCCTTTGTATTTCCGCTGAGTACTGTTCAATTGCCTCCCTATCCAATCACAAAAGTCACAAAGAGATATCGAACATGCGAAAAAGAACGCAATAATTTATGTGGTTCGGCTTAAAACCTACGTGTTTATAATGAAGCAAGAAAAAATTGGTTGCAGGTGCAATGTTTAGCAAGTCTCTCTCACAATTCGGAACACTCTTAAAACAACAATAGGACAAACACAAACATATATGTGCATTTGTGTGTATATATGTCCATGTGTATATGCATGTATGTGTGTGTATATATATAACCCTCATACAAGAATCTAGTCGGTTTTGACCCGTTTAACAAACCGGGTCAAACCAAACCTACTAGGCGATAAGTCCAATTTGCCCCTTTTCGTGTTTCAAAGGGGTGTGTTAGGTTTGAATTCGAGCCACCACACAACCAAAATATATATATATATATATATATCAATTAATTATTCAAATCAAATATACATGTACACATATACTATTAAGATCCATCATTTCTCACACATTTTTGTGTTAAAGTGTTTCATCGTATATAGAACATTTTAATCTTGTTTTCTTTACTCATTTTGAGACTAAAGAGAACCAAATTGAAATGCATACTTGAAACCAGGAATTGTTGTTGGCCAGTACTTAATGTTCCTGTTCTTGTTTGGCAATGTCATCAAGAATATCAGGTCATTCCAATCAAGTTTTTGCTCATCTGAGACAACATAGGCCTGCCCATATCCTTGAAGATCATTTGCTGCCATTGCATACTTCTTTTTCTCTACCAAAGGAAGTTCAAAAAATGCCCCCACAGCAGCCTTCATTTTATGTAACACCTCTACCATCATGCCATGATTTGTTATCTACAAAATTATATATGATTTTAATGTATATAAAGATATATATAGACATTTAGGCCAGTAAAACAGATCGGATTTTATCCGGATATGATAGAAATATCCGACTCCAAATCCGAATATAAAAATCTAACTCCGACTCCGATTCCAAATATATGTGTACTTAACGGATCCGATCCGATAAGGATCCGAATCGGAAGGTGTTTCTTTTTCTTTTTTTTTTGTAAATAATGAAATGTGGTTTTGGGTATAAGCCATTTTGGGTACTTTGAGCGATTTAGGATTTAGCTCTTTGTTCGATTTATTATGTGAATCAGTTTTCGGATTTGGATTCGGGTATCCTAAACCTAACAAATTCGGATTTGAATTTTTTTTAATCAAATTCTTATCGGAATCAGATTTGGATTCGGATTTTCTTCGCAAGTTTTTATCGGATTCGGATTGTAAAAATCCAATCCGAATCCGATTTGTTTACAGGCTTACGAGGTATCAAAGGAGGACCTGGGGCTGGGCTTAGCCTTGGTGTAGCCCATCTAAATATTTTTAAAAACTATAAAACTAAATTAGGTACTTTATCTTTTTCATTCACAAAACCCATCTAATTTAGGGGTAATACTTGGGACACACCCAAAGACATAGCTTTTGAGACACAACCCAAGAGATGTGTCTATCTCTCCTATGTCACTGTGTGGTCTAGTGACATCCAGGAGAGATATAGACACATCTTTTGGGTTGTGTCCCAAAAGTTGTGTCTTTGAGTATGTCCCAATCTTTACTCCTAATTTAGTCTACTTGAGCCCAATCTCTTACTAATTACTAATATTAGCCCATCCCAGCCCACCCTTTCAAAAATTCCGGGGATCACTAATGTTTGTTATCATCATTATACTGAATATTATTTGAAGAAAATGGTATGTAGAGGAAAAAAACAAAGAAGTAAGAGAGAGAGAGAGAGAGAGAGAGATTGAGTGGAAGTAGGTGTAATATACCTGAAAGAAGCCCCACTCTCTGCAAGCGAAATCCAATTTTCTTCTTTCATCTTCATCTCCATTTGAGAGCAAAGAGAAATCTATGATTGGTATTTCAGATAAAACATGACTTGTTTCAGAATCAAATGCCCTGTTCTCTAGTTTCTGTATGTATCTTTCAGGGACACTCTGAGAGTCATTCCTTACTATTTCTTGGACACTTGGTACAGCTGTGGAACTTCCCCAACCCAACCCTTTATTCTCATTTTCAGTCTTTAAATCCATTAGTACCCACTATTCTCTTCTTCTTCTTCTATTTTTTTTTTTTTTTAAATTACTTTTCTTCCAATGTTTTGGTTAATTTATACTGATTGTGCAGATTATTTGTATAACTTAATTATGATTGGAATCTGTTCCTTGTTATTCGTTAGAGATACCACATAGAAGCAATTTGTTGTTTTGTTTCTTGTTTGACTCGCTGAAACGAGGTTCTAAACATATGTTTGGATGGATTTATTGAAGAAAATGAAAAGAAAATACCAAGGAAAGGAGACTTATTCATTGAGCCTGTCACGTCAAGCAACTTCATTATGCTATCCTGGTGTGAAACCCCAATAACATAGGGCCATGTGACCACTTAAATTAGGAAACCATGACAAGTGGGAGAAGGTGTGCCCCTAGAAATAGCGGGCCATGATTTATTGTCGAGTAATGATAGGCACACAACGAATTGCACAATAGTGCAGCACACATGGTTGGACCTTGTGCTGAAAAGTCTGCACACACCTTTTTGTGTGTACAGACTTTTCAGCACAAGGTCCAACCCTGTGCTGCACGTTTGTGCAATTTATTGTGCAACTATCATTATTGTTTATCGTCATTGCAACTTTATCTTAGTGGCCACATGGCCACACATTATTGGGACGTCACACCATGCATGTCAACATGATATGTATCATGATGGGCTCACTGAATAATTTCTCCAAGGGAGGTACCTTGCTTTGTTTGGTTAATGGGAAAAAAAAAGTCGGAAAATCAAAAATAGGAGGAAAAGAAAAAAGAATAATGCTATGCTTTCCAAATGAGAGCATTTTTGTTCCTACAAGCCTCTTGTACTATTAACATAACTAGTTGGTAACCTGTGCTATGCACAGGCTGTGCAGGCCTTTAACAAATAGTGTAAAACTGTTCAAAATAACACTGGTAGAAAGATTTGGAAAACAAAATTGACCATGTAAATCACTTTTTCTCTTTGCAATTAATTGGCGTAATAGAATCAAGCCAAGTAATCTGTTTGGGAATTAGAGACTTTGGAAGCATGTTCATACATTTTAAGACTACTAAGCTACTGACTGCATATAGTTGTATCTCTCCATCTTGAAAAAGAAAAGAAATGAGACAGAAGGATCACTTACAACATCAACCCAATGATAAGAGGATGATGGGAAAAAAAATACAATAATCGCAAGCCCATGATTGTCATGAATTAAAGTTGTAATTCACCAACTAAATGACCAATTTTTAGTTCCACGGGAGGAACTAAATTTAGGAATTGCAGATTAATCTCCAAAACACAACAAACCATTTCCAGAAATAGGGAAATGTGGTCTGTCAAATGGAGACTTGTTTGGCTAGCCATCTTTGAATGAAAAAAGCAGAAGTGAATAATTACCAAATAAGCTTAGGTATGGAAAATAGGTGACTAGGCTATGTAAAAGGGATACATAATCACCATCATGTTTTCATTTTGGTTTTAAGATGTCTGAGGCCATCTCCTACCCTTGCTCAAATTTGAGCATTAATTTGCATAAAGCTTCATTCGTTATAATACTCTGCTCATACTCAAACATTGTTATAATAACATTATGTAGAAACGTATATAATTACATCTCCAACCATGCATCAAACCATTCCAAATCAAATTTGGATCGAAATTTTAACTTAAAAAAAAAAAATTCTTTGTCCAAATCCACATCAAACTTTTGAGTATGTGAATAGAGTATTGTATCAATACCAAAATCACATGCTTACCCTGAATACTGACTTTCAAATTGAGTGAAATCCTGAGAGCGTCAATATGAGCTTTCTTGTGCTCTATAATGGCAACCAATCACACACCTCAAGCAATTAGAAGAAACAATAAATAGAGCCAACAAAGAAAAGCAAAATAAATTCTATTTCGATGAACTTCAAATTATGGGAGGGGGGGGGGGGGGAGAGAGAGAGAGAGAGAGAGAGAGAGAGTGTTTCGTAATACACATAAATGCATCCTTTGGGTCAACCAATTTTTCGTTAGGGAAATGAAGTTTCAATTTTAAGCAACAACCCTGAAAAAGTTCATCAACCCAAATAATACCCCTCATTTCAACCAAACCACTCCACATCGAGTAAGGACTCAAAATTAGTGTGACCTAGATAAACCTCTGACTTTCAACTGTTCTACGCAGACCTAGAATTACAATACAAACACCCAATTTAGAATTTATGACAAACACAGCCTAACAGATCATTGAAGAAAATGTCTTAAAAAACCTGCCTTCATTATTCAATTCAGCTAAGCATTGCAATAAAACTAAGGGTTCCATGTATGAAACTATCTCCATATATATAACTTCTCTTCCTAAAGCAAAAAGCCCATGACTCGAACAGACCCAATAATGATAACCCAACACAACCAAAAAAGGGGACGCTTTTAATATATGGTGTTCAAATTCACTTTTTCTTCCTATAACTGTTTGTTCAGCCACTTTGAATCTAGAAAGTCCAACTCTCAATCTAGGGAAGTAAAAAACCGCTACCCGTAACAATTCGAAATACTCTTAGTCGCAATAAATCACTAATTGTATGACATTTATGTCTGCGCATGCCATAGATGGTGTTGTGGGTGTGCGAGAAAAATTAAAGCAATCTTACCTTTCAGATTTGTGCACTTGAAAATATGACAGTGAAACAGTTGGATCTGTGGATCCATCACATCAAAGATAAAATTGGAAAATTTTATTTTATTTTTATTTTTTTTCGGTTTGATTCTCGTGCTCGAGCTTGCACTATGTTTGGGAGTTTTAAAATGGAGAGAAACGAAGAGAAAAGAAGAGAAAGTACCTCACTTTCTCTCACTTTCTTTTGTTTGCGAGTTTTAGTGAGGAAAGAAAGGGAGAGAAAAGGAGATAAAAATAACTCCCACTTTCTTTCTATTTCTTTCTCTCCAAATTAGAAAGAAATGGAGAGAAAAGAAAGTGAGGATTAATGATTTTTTATTAATACCCATAACACCCTTTATTTAATTCTTAACAAATTTAAATTCCATCCTAGTCCTAGGGTTAATATAGTACACTGTTATATACGTTAAAAACAAAAATAAAAACTCACGTTAATCACAAGCACATCTCCCACAAGCTTCTGGGCACTCTCCGGGTCTTCTTCATTGGTATCTTTCATCCTCTCTTTGCAAAACAAAAAGGTACAATTGATGGATAAATTGATAATTTTTTATTCTTTTCTTTTCTTTTCTTTGCAACTCCCAAACAAGAAGAAAGAAAGTAACTTTCTCTTCTCTCCTAAACTCCCAAACAACATGAAAGAAACAGTCATCATTTCTCTTCTTTTCTTTTCTCTCCTCACTTATGACTTTCTCTTCTTTTCTTTTCTCTCCTAAACTCTCAAACACAGTGTTGAAGTTGAAGGGGGTGATTGAAGAAGGAAGTGAAAAGAAATTTAACTTACCAAATATTCAAGAAAACCTTCCAATCGAACAATCACCAATGGATATTCCCTTCCAAGCGAACAGCCCCACCCCCACAAAACCAAATGAGAAAATCTCAATTCTAAGGAAAGAAATATGACAATTTCAAATTGGAATAATAAAAATCAAAGGGTTTAGAAGTACATACCTCTACTGGTTTTCTGCTAGTTTATGAACCCGTAGTCATGCCTCAAACAACTTGAAATAGGGGTTTTCAAAATTGGGTTCTTTGATTGAACGATGACCCATGTGGGAGAGAGAGAGAGAGAGAGAGAGAGAGAGAGAGAGAGAGAGAGAGAGAGAGAGAGAGAGAAATCTATAGAAGCAGGTTATTGATGGACTAAATACCTAGAGTAGAGAGAGGGAGTCGTTTCAGTTTCCAGAGAGAGAGAGAGAGAGAGAGGCGAAGGAAGAGGAGAATGTGAGGAGAAAGAAGGGTACAGAGAGAAATGTATATACATTAATTAAGAGAGGCTCGTCAATGAAACAAAAGAGGAACAAAACTTTTGGGGAGTAAGGGAGGGCGAACCTAAAAAAGAAAAAGGAGGAGCTGAAGAGACGAATGACTCCAGGTGTAGAGAACAGAGAAAGAGTTAGTTGTCCACGTGGATAGCCCCTTTGAAGAGTTTTTAGCTCTACTTGTGCATATCATGGGTTGTTTTGAACATACTAAAATTACGATCAACCAAAGCCATTCATTCAGGTTGCAACTTCTATATATGAATTAAAACTATAGTATACATAATTTCTTTACTCTCTCTCTCTCTCTCCATATATATATATATACATATATAAGTGTATAAGAAAATGCTAACATACTACTCCACTTCTTTAGAAGCACGCATTTTGAAATAGACATCAAACTTCATGGCACATAGTCAAGGGAATGAATGTGGGAGGATAGCGACACCTATAGATACGTATAGCCATATGTATAGGTGTTGCACTACAGGGGCTGCACATCTCGTGTCTATGTTATAGTTCATCTTTTGTATATACACTTTGAAAGATGAATTGAGTATTTTTTACCTGTGTTAGCTTTGTTAGATCATGTGTTATACCCTTTTAAAATTACCTTTTTAATAGCATGTTTCAAGTATTAAACAAACAACATTTCACTATTATATTTTCTCCATAATGGTTAATTACCATGATGAGGAAGGAGAGAGGAAAGCACAGCATGACAATTGGCAACAATCCACTACCAATTTCAATGGCCTTTTAGGGAAAAAATTTCTTTCACCCAATTGTGAATGATTTGAAGTAGAAATATATCATGATAATATATCTTGGAAAAAAATGGTTTGATCCATTTATTGATGGTGTGGAACATGTATGTATTTTGGCTATTGACAGATCATGCTAAAAAAAATTACATACTTGATCAAAGCAAAGGTCAAGCAAAGAATCTTTTCCAAAATTTGTCAATTAAAGAGTAAAATACAATAGTAACCTGGACACTAAACAAAATTTTGTTCTCTTTCTGAGTGCATCCTTCTATAACATTGGGGTTAAATCTACATTATGGGTTTTTTTTAATCACTTCACAAACCTACATTTGGGGTCAAATGTGCTTACGGGACTAATAACACATGAATTAGTCATTGATTGGATTAATGTAAGAAAGCATTTTAGAACCCCCAAAGTTATGTTTTGACAAAAATAGGACCAGAGATGCTTTAATCCCAATGTGATACACAAAACAAATTAGATGATTTAATAAGTTTAAAACTCAACATAAAGAAACCTCAAATTCATGTATGTAGCAAGAACTAAATTATAGACATTAAATCCTCATAATATAAAACCCAAACAATACCCTCTCCAAAAATTTCTGTCAACCAAAGTAAACAAAGAAAAGACATAACATCGGGGCATTCTGAAGAAGGTTGCTCTATAATTCCAAGCATATAATTCTTGCCCAATATTATAACCTTTAATCCCGAATATATGAGCTAAAATGTGAAGGGAAAAAATCTTTGGGGTTATTGGCAACACTTTTTTTTTTTTAAATATCAATCAACTCCTTAGTCTTTCTTAAAAATTCGGTCTAAATCAGGCTTCAAGGAACTATGAATTTCAGTCCTTTGATCTTCAAGGGCAATCAAAGTTTTGGCTCTAAAGATCTACCGATAGCCTATCCTAAATCATTATCCATGTAGCCATGGAAAATCAAAAGCAGAGAACCACAAGAAAATTGTAAGATAGTTAATGCTAAGTAGAATACCTGTGTTGGAGAAACCTAGGAAATGTATGTCATGGACTTTGGAGAAAATGCTGATACTTTGATCCTTTGAGTGCCGAGTAAACATCCTCCCAATTACCTGTTCAGAGAAGGTATTGATGTGAATTAATTTTGTGAACCAATGTAGGGCATAGATATAAAATTAACCCTGTAAGCATAAATTACTTTTTAGCTAAACCTCAATTCAACACTAAAATTAAAATCTTGCCCTTTTTCTGTAAATTCCCTTCATTTGACCTATCACTGAACAGATTCAATCCAGTCATTGTAGGGGCTTAGCACTCTCGATGCCTCTTTTAAGGTCTGATCCGTCCATTCCAAGAGTGAAGGACTTGGGAAATTGGTCAATCGACTGTCCATCCATGTCATACTATAAACCAATCTTACCCAATTCATTCATATGCACACACACATACACACACACACACACATATATATATATATATATATTCGAGGGCAAGCCCAAGTTTCTCTGAAACCAATAATTTCTATTGAATAAACTCATAATTGGAAAAGAAAATAAAAATGGGAAAAATTACATGGAAGATGCCCCAATTACAAGTGTAAGAATTAAGGCTCAGTAGCTTCAACTCGCATAGAGGGAGGAGAAGACTTCAATGGCCATGAATCTGGGAAAGCAGAGGAGGAGACTTCTTCATTTTGTGCAATGGAACCACGTTGGGAAGAGAAAGAGTTGGGCAGAGGAGACAGGGTTCTCTCGCTAGGTAGGCTGAAGACTTTGGGAAGAGAAAGGAGTTTTTCACAGAATTAAGTAGCTACATAGACTGCAAATAGAGCTTGGCACGTAGGATTTGGGCAATGCTAGGGAGGGGCACTAACAAATTCCACTAACACTTACTAACACACTGTATCTCTCTTCTAATGGTACTGCGGGGTCTACTGACAGTGCCACTAGGAGAGAGAGTGTGTGTTAGTAAGTGTTAGTGGAGTTTGTTAGTGCCCCAAATATTACTCATATATATAATAGGCTAGATTTTTAACCCGTGCATTGCACAGGGAGAATGTTGTTATGATTCTATGGAATAAAAATATTAATTATTTTTGTAATGTAAAAAATGAGTTTTATAGGAAGAATAAAATGACTAATTTTATTGAAACTTGGTCATAAAATATCTATATGTATATATAATTGCAATGATATAGAAATAAATGATTCCTAAGAAACTTTTGAAATAGAAATAAATGCTCTTTCTATTTATATACACACAATTGTATGAGAGAATGGATTGACTCATTTTAGGTTTGACATGTGGACTTGAAGCTTTCATATTATAATAATACTAGTTGTTTATCACGTGCAATGCACGGGAGAGCTTTGCTGTAAGAGATACAATTTTAATAACGACCTAATAGATTCTAGCCAGAAACCATGTCCCAAATTATGGTTTCTCACTTTTTACAAAAAAAACCAAACAAACTTGAAGACAAACATGCATGAGTTGCAAACAATTAGAATAAAAACCAAAACTATGGCCCAAAATTATGGTTCTACACTGTATAAAGAAACCAAACACTTCAGAAACAAACTTAAAGATATAATGCATTTACGTAATCAAGTATCCACTTTGGAATCACAAATTTCGATATTATCAATATCACAGCTTAGAATTTATTTAGCCCATCCTCAACATACGCACACGAAATGCATTCTCTTGTAGATATCCCATTGAAGCTCCTGCGTAGAAAATAATAGTAAATATATACAAACAAATAGATCAAAATGTTGCAATTTCATAAGAAAGAATAAGGACAATTCAGATGAAAGAATTGTAGTTTTTACTTACTATTCAATGCGCAATTTTTTATTCATTCCTTCATATTCAGTATCTTTGCTTAGTGTGGCTGATTTGAAGCAGTTGTATTTGTCTTGCTGTGTCAATTCTAAAGTAGCCTTTGAAGGTCCCTACTGGGTAAGGTCATGTTTTTAAAGATTGAGTAAGTTTTTGCGCATAAGGACATTTTCTTTAATATATGCACCGGTTCATCTTTTATTTATTTATTTATTATTTTTTTTTATGACATGTTGGATGACTTGCAACATTCTTTGAGATTCCAAGGGATATTCTAATGGAAGAATCTTTGTTGCGGAGTAGTTTTGCCTTCCTCTTGTGGTGTTGTAAGAGTTGAGTCTTGTAAGGAATATAAATGTACTTCCAATCAGCATTTTCAGGATTTCTACTGCTTCTTCATGACCAGTGTTCTGTGAAAGGAAATATGTTTTTGTTTCTATTTTTTGTATGTGTATAAATTATGTTACTTTAGGATGGACAATTTATTCTTTACCTCTGTTGAGCCTTGAATAAGCATTTGGACCGGTTGGCCAATGATTTTCTCAGCGATCTTATCAAACATGACAACTGTTGTAGAGCCACTATGGTCTGCAACTTCTATTTACAGCTTATACCTGCATTTAAAATCCAAAATAAACTTAATTTTTCTTCTTGAATTTGTTTTTTCAATGCACATGACATTGAGTACATCGGTTGTGGATATTGAACCTCTCCTCCACACTGATCACACCAAAATGTTGTTTCATTTTGCATTAGTTTGTTTCGATGCTTAGGGCACGATATGTAGAACCAGCCAAAATTAGTTTCAATCTTCATTATCTTTGCTTTGATAGAGTACATTGATCCCTGCAATGTAATTATTAGGGTAATACCTTGCTTTCTACTAATGAGGATTGTAAGCGTTCACGTTTACCTCATTGTCATGTATAGAAGAAATCTTCAATAGTTCAGAGATGTTCAGTCTCTTTTTAAATATCAAGTCATCAATTTGGAGCTCCTTCTTTGCAGGCTTTTTAATTCTCTAACTTGACAATTTTCTGATGTTGCACTTCATTTTTTTTGGCAAATAGAAATGTCAAAGTTGATATGATGTTCAAGAGAATTTAATTGTTCACAAGGGAATAAATGGACACAGTATAATATACCCACCTTTCAATTATCTCTACGACCTCTGGAATTTGTAGATTTTTGTAGATCTTTGTAGCACTTGATGAGGATAGATATGTTTGGCCTGTATTGCTATTAAATTACAAAGTTTCTACAATAAAGATAACAACATGATAATTGAAAGTTTTTTTTATCACTGTTGTATACCATTATATTGTTTGACGATGGTTGATGTGATTATCAAGACTGTAACAGCTCCACTATTGAATGCTATTTCTTATCGAGTTCAAGAGCACAGCCCGTCCAAAGAGTAATTTGCATCTTGTTGTTGCTGTAATGTGAAAAATAATTTGCACATTAAAGTGAATGGTAATATGATAAGGATTAAGTAGTTTATGAGCCGTGAATATATTATTATGCATTCTCGTTTGCAATCTTGATTAGTTTTTTCAATTCTTGAATTGCAATCTGTGCTGCATCTTCCTCAGCCTCATTCTTCTCTTTTCGATAGCGTCCAATGTACGTGACGGTTGCGTGATGAATGATGCCCTTGATATGCATGCTTGCAGAAAAAGTATTTTCACTTATTTGGCACAACGCGCACGTTGGAGGACGTATTCCTAATTGTGGCGAAATTTCAGTAATAATGGCTTTAAATGAAATCTTGATTACGTACTCCTTATATTCCATTTTTTCTCTGCAACAAACAGTTGCTTTAACCCGTGTATTGCACGGGGAGAATGTTGTTATGATTCTATGGAATAAAAATATTAATTATTTTTGTAATGTAAAAAATGAGTTTTATAGGAAGAATAAAATGACTAATTTTACTGAAACTTGGTCATAAAATATCTATATGTATATACAATTGCAATGATATAGAAATAAATGATTCCTAAGAAACTTTCTAAATAGAAATAAATGCTCTCTCTCTCTCTATATACACAATTGTATGAGAGAATGGATTGACTCATTTTAGGTTTGACATGTGGACTTGAAGCTTTCATATTATAATAATATAATAAGATTACTTGTATGTGACACATGACACTTGGATGCCTGGGTGAGCACAAATGCTCTCTTTCCAAATTTAATAATTTAATTCTCAAATACTTTACCAATTGTACCACATGAAATGAGATGTGATACCACCAATTGTCAGAGACTAGAACTTGGAAGCATAGCAATATTACATATTTGAACAAGAAAAATAGGGTGCCATAGTGGTTAAGTGACCAAAGTTCCATGCAATTGACTTATTCATTGGATTTGCTTCCCATTTGGTAATTTTTGGAACTATGGTCCGTTTTATACAACTGAAAATTTTAAGCGATTGAATTTGCAATATCAAAAATAGTATTTCAAATACCGAAATAGATTGTATTTAGTGGTTATTTTCAAGAAGAAAAAAAAACTTTACTCAAAGTTTTCAGTGAGTTTTTGGTTGCTTTCAAAGTGTTACCTTTATCAAAGGCACTTAAAACACATAAGTGTTGAAAATTTTCATTTTCACCACTTAATTGGGTTATCAAACACACCCTATGTTTGGACTGCTGAATATATTTTAAAGTTAAATACATTTTACCCCCTTGTGGTTAGAATCATTTTCACTTTACCCCCTGTGGTTCAAAAGTGAACGCTTTACACCTGTGGTTTTGGACTAAAATGAAATTGATAAGATTTCTCTCAAAATTGATAACAATTATTAACTTGACCAAAAATATTAACACTTAACCCTCTTTGTGAGGTTAATTTTGGGGTTAAACCCTTATGTAGAGATAATGCCACAATTTAATCCACGTATGTGGTGCTAATTTTTAACACTTAACCCCTTTGAGGGCTAAGTTTGGGATTAACTGCCAATGTGAGGCCATTTGAAGAAAAATCCTAATAGTTTCACTTTAATCCAAAACTACAAGAGAATTTTATAACCACTTTTAAACCACAAGCTGATAAACTAAAAAGGGGAATTTTGAGATAAACCCCTTAAAATTAGTCTATAATTTGTAAAACCCAACTAGGCTTATTTTTCAATATAACACCCAAGTGCTCATTTATTTTTAAGTTAAACTCCTACTTTTTAAAATATTTTTTTTGACAAATTTACCCCCACCACTACCACAAATGTCATCTTCACCACCAGCACGATCGCCATCGTCGTCACCACCAGCATCGCCACCACGCCACCCCCCATCGCCACCGCGCCACCACCATTGCCATCAAAGTACCACTATCGCCACCATCGCAGCAGCACCACCATCGCCACCACCATTGCCATCACAGTACCACTATCGCCACCATCGCAGCAGCACCACCATCGCCACCATTAACCTTGCCACCGTGTCCATCATTGCAGCTCCACCAGCATCGCCACCGTGTCTACCATCGCAGCACTAGCACTAGCACCATCGCAGCACCACCACCACTACCATTGCTGTCTCCATCGTCATCACCACCACCATCGTCATGACCGCCATTACCACCATCGCATCACAACCACCGCCATCATAGCACCACCACGACCACCACCAACACAACAATATTATATGTTTTTTAAAATACATAATATTATCTGTTTTGACAATATTATCTGTTTTTGAAAATAGATAATTTTGCAGTACCACCACCACCACCACCACCACCACCGTAGCAGCAGTAGCATCACCACGACTACCACCACCACCCCCATAACAGCACCATTGTGATGTTATTATCTATCATGCTCCATAGATAATATTATCAAAATAGATAATTTCACAGATAGATAATATTCTGTCATGCTCAACAAATAATATTATCTGTTTGGTAACAAATACTGATCATTATGATATTATTATAGATTAACAAAATAGATAATATGGCATTAAACCCTAGAAATCATGTAATATGCGATTAAACCCTAATATTTCACCTTTTCTGTTTGGATTGTTGGTCTTTTTTTTTTTTCCCAAGAGATAGCATTATCCGTTTGATAATACATAATACTATATGTTTTGCAACCACTGACAAGTTTATGGTATATAATGGTGTGGATACCGGCATTTGGGCCCACTTTTAATTTTAAGACAATTTCTTAGTCAAATTTCAAATTCAAATACGAGTCACCACTTAATTTTTTTTAAGAAAATTAAGAAACCATTTTTAAAAGCAACCAATCTTTTGCGAAACCAAAGATAATCTGGGTCTGGGGATTATGGAATGAAAGGGGAAGGAGCCCGACGGACTAAAACACCCCCTTTCATCCTATCTCGTGATAGGCCTCTACTCATCATCCTATTTAATCGAATTAATAATCTAAGAATGCCCTCAACTAATACATAGATATAAGTATACATATCACAAGCATGTCAAAAAGGGTGCAAAATTGCTAATGATAAAATATCATTCATAAGCCACATAGTTCAAGTAGCAAGAAAAATGATGTGCAAGTAGGGAACTAGAGAACTTACCCGGGATCCAACCGTGAAATGGAAAACGTGCAATGCATACAAAGAATAGAAATCCTAGGAAAAATGTCTCTAATCACATATACACATAAGGCAAGACCTAAGCTAAGGTGTCGCGCATGGAGTCAAAAATCAATAAAATCAACAAATGAAATAAACTAGAGAAGAGATGAGAGGTCATACCTCCAAAGCGCTACAAAACAAGGGTTAGTCCACATGCTTCACATAATAATATGACATCAAATAATCAATCCTAAATCTCTAGCTTAGATCTATCAAGCATGGAAAGAATTGACAAAACTATGAATTCCTATTGATTAGTTAGGGCCATAGCACCTCTATAGATATACAAGCCTCAACTAAGAGCCAATGTAATGTCCATATAGGGGTTCTATAATCCCAACACGATCATAAAGAATCCATGGTTATATTCAAATAGGTTCAACTAAATCCAACTTCATCCAATAACTAGTTCTAATCATAAGCATCATCATATATGAATGAATGAATGATTATGAACAAGAATGAGACATGAATTTATTCACTAGTTTGGATCACTTAGCCTCTGGATTTAAGCTAAATTATCATTATTCAAAACATGATTTGGGTCCCAAGACATTAGGAAACCATTTAAGTTAAAATTAATGAGATTCGACAAAAATAGTGACTGTTTTTCCTAAATTACAGAGAGCAGACCAGATTTTAAAAGGTAGAAAAACCATACTTCCAACGGTTGGATCTTAATGATTTTTGGATATGATATGCCTCTGTGAGTCTAGTTTCTATGATAAAAAGAAAATCAAGGTTTGAACGGTTATACATCTGGGAATATGGAGAACACTAGACATCACTTAGGAATCTGCAACTCTCTGTCCAGAAATCTTGTACGATTTTCTAAAAATAGTATAAAAAAAATGAGAAACACTTAGATCTTTTTAGGGTATCTTCCTAACATATTAAGGTACTTAGAAAAAAATTATTAGAGACCCTGGAAATTCTATTAAGGTTTTGATTTATTAATTTTAAAACGGACTTACTATTCTGAAATTTTGGACAGAAAGTTGCTTGTTTTGAAATCATAAGACCAAACCATCTTAGACATGGAATTTCATCAAAACAAAAAATTACAGAGATGCTTAAATGAGTTATGAACATCCTCCAATTGGTCTCATCCATTTTCAATGAATCATGACTCTATAAAAAATCTTTGATCACGATTGGTTTATGGATTCACTGCACCTTTGTTAAATTGATATTCATATTTTGAATCAAACTTGATCCATGATTCTAGAGAGAATTAGGATCAAGTATGACCATGATTTTTGGAATAGATAATGAAACATGAAGAGATTCATAGATTTAACCTTAATGGATTTTCACCATAGATCTCACAACAAGAGAATCCTAAGGTCTTACTTAATCTTATGAATTTTGAATGTAAACTATGGAAATCTACATCTAATTCCTCTCTCAAACACATGATCCTTGAGGAATATAGGATTATGATATGCTATTCTCCTCTCAAATTAATGGTCCTTGGAGACTAAGTGAGACTCAAATCTACTCAAATCTCTATGGAATATAGTATAAATTCCATAAGATTCCTAGTAGAGAGATCCAAGTCATGAGCTAAGACTTGAACCCAAACAACTATGTGTAGATATGACCTTGACCAATCTTAATCCCCATATAAATCAATAGGATCATAAGGAACTAGAGGATCAAACTCAAAGAGATCTAATGAGATATTGAAAATCTCATAGATCCTATGAGAATAATATAAACAAAAGAAATGAAATAAAAAATTATTTAAAAATTTCAAGTCAAAACTCTTTTATTCTTAAATCCAAAGTTCTATTTAGACCCAAATTAATGAAATGTTATGAGATTCAATCACAAGCTCTAAGTGGTGTGTGATGAAATGGGGTAGGAAGAGAGGTTTTGAAAATGTGTAAAGCTCCTAGAACTATGAACTTGATATTGAATTTACCTAATTCTACCAAGGAATGAGAGGTTACCTCTATGACCTCAAGAATTTCTTTTATTTCTTGGGAAGCTCTTCCAAAAATCTTCAAGTTCTTCTTCAATTCTTCAATTTCTTCAAGAAAACTTTCTTCTTCCTCTCTCAATTCTCTCTCTAATGTATATATCACTCTTGTATATCTCTCTAAGATTAAGTGAAAAGTTCAAAATAAAGGAGATGAAGGTCTATTTATATAGACCAACATGACAAGGTTAAATGGGTAAATTCGGGTGGAAACCCATGTGCAAAGTTTTCTTTTAGAACATGTGAGAAAAGCAGTCTGTTACAGTTCGCGGCACTCGATGGCTGCCTGCGGCACCCACTGAGTGCCGGGCGGCACTCAGTGAGTGCCGGCGCGGCATTCCCGCGTGCCGGGGCTAACAGAATTTTGCCCTCTTTTTAATTTTCAACATATATATTAATATAAACCTAATTTATCTAGTAAAGTATATACTTATGTACTTATATTTGCAATGTACTTTATTAAAATGTACCCATATGCATGGTATACATTCCCATATAATCCTTTTATTTCTTTTTTTCCTTTCTTTTTTTTCTTTTTCTTTTCAAGACTTTTTTTCAAAATTCTTTTTCACTTTCTCCTTATATATATTTTTTAGAACTCTTTCTTTTCTTCTCTCTCTCTCTCTCTCTTCTTTTTATTTTATATATCTTATTATTATTACTATATATATATATATATATATATATTTTGAAGGTATTCTCAGACTGAATTCCTCACACGTTCTTCAACGTTCAGGTTTCTCTTGAATACCCATTTTCTCCTTTTTTTCATTTTTTTTCATTCATTTTGTTTTATTTTATTTTTTTTATTTTGAAACTTTACTTGAAGCATCTTTGAAGAAGTTGAATTCTCTGGAAAATCTTCGAATTTCACCGGTCATCGTCATCATCGATCTTAAGAGGTAACCAATTCCTGGATTTGACGTTTGGTCAAAATCGGGGTGTCTACAGATGGTGATGATATTAAAACAGATTATTATCTGTTAAAACGGATCACAAACAGTTCACAACCACCGCCATCACAGCACCACCATGACTACCACCAGCAGCACCACAATATTATCTGTTTTCAAAAACAGATAATTTTGCAGCACCACCACTACCATCCTCATAACAGCACAGTTCACAATCACCGCCATCACAGCACCACCACGACCACCACCAGTACCACAATATTATATGTTTTTGAAAATAGATAATATTATCTGTTTTTAACAATATCTGTTGTAAACTTCTTCTTCAGTTTCTTCTTTTTTTTCTTCATCGTTATCTTCTTCTTCTTCTTCTTGTTCATAACTCTCTTCATTTTTGGTTTCATTTTTTTCAATCAATTTTCTTCTTCGGTCTTCTTCTTCTTCTTATTCTTCTTCATTCTATTAATTTCTTGTTGACTTCTTTTTCTTCTTCACTATCTTCCTTTTTGGTTGCTCTTCTTCATCACTTTCTTCTAATTGCTCTGCCCCTTCACCTTCATGATAATTTTCTTGTTATTCTTCTTCATTTTCATCATCATTTTCCTCTTCCACACCGTCTTCGTAGATGAGCAGTTCTTTTTCCTTGGTTGTCATTCCCAGTTCTCGTCCACATAAGTACCTGTATAGTTGACAGAAGAAGAGTGTTATTTGTTATTTAGAGCATATAAAGTTATCTGTAATTCACAACAGATTATATTATCTGTTGGACAAAAGAATTTGTAATGCACAACAGATAATATTATCTAGTTCAAAACAAATAATATTATCTGTTTCACAGAAGAGTTCTGTTGCCCAACAGATAATGTTATCTGCTAAAATTTGTCAACAAATTACAGCAAACATAAGCTATACAAATAATTAGTATTGCAAAAGTAAAAATTGTATGATGTAGAACAGATAAAGCTATCAATAATGTGCAAGAGATAAAGCAATTATATGTTATGTAAAAGTTGTACACAACAGATAACATTATCTATTTTCCTGAACAGGTAAATAGAGACAACCTCATTTGATATAGAGCAAATCAAACAACAAAACAGTAATCGTATGTGTTTTTCAGCAGCAATTATATTTTTTTACATTCTATTTTCATCATCTTTCTATTCTTATTTTTCTTCATTTTTATCATCATTTTCTTTTTCCTAGTCATCTTCGTAGATGAGCAGTTCTTTTTCCTTAGTTATTTGGTTCAAAACAGATAATATTATTTGTTTTAAAACAGAGTTATGTTACCCAATAGATAATATTATCTGTTATCGCCATCGCCATTAATATCATCATCACTAGCACCACTGGCATTCCCATCGTCATCACCACCACCACCACCACTATCGCACCACCACCACCACCATTGCCATCACTATCACCATTGTCATCACCATCCCCAATGACATAACCATCAGCATCACCACCACCATCGTCATCGTCATCACCACCACTACCACCATCGCAACAGCACCACCACCACTACCACCGTTACCGCCATCACCACCATCATTATGAAGAAGATGATATATATGCACATATATATACACAGATAATATCATCTGTCTGTGTGTACATATGTATGTACGTGTGCGTGTGTATGTGTGCATGTGTGTGTATTGCCGCCACCACCACCACTATCGCCACCACCATTACCACCCTTTTTTGCTCTGTAAAAGAAAATTTGAATCAAACACTATCTTTGTTGTTACTTTTGCTGGCTATTTTCGGATTCTTATAGGAAATTAGGTCATTTTGGTCTCTTTTTTGTAGGGGAAGGGCTATTGAGTTAAAATGTTGAGCTTTGGGCTTTAGCTACTATAGTTTGCACTATATGGTGCTATGGTTGAGCACCCCAAGTAAAAATAGGCTAAAACATATAGAATAAATTAATGTATTTAACCCTATATTTTAACTGAGACATTGGTTAGGCGTTTTCACTTTTTTCAGTTTGCAATTTACTCCGGAGATTACCTGTTTACGAGAGAAGAAACTGACAAGAATTAGAACTCATCTTGTTGGACACATGTGTATATATACATATTATATACTAGTCTGATGTTCTTTTTTACTTTGCGTTTGTAACTTAAAATTATTTAGTAATTGTTAATGGATGAAAGTAATGAAAAAAATAAATATGGAATTTATATATGATGTAATCCTTCATACAATGCAGTTTTACATGCACATAATATAATCATATCATCATAATCCTTCAAATGAAAATTTTAAAAACATTGCATGATTGTATTAGTAGATCACAGTGTTGAATTAATCCTTATTTTGGTTGCATGTGTAAACACAAATGAGTGGTTCATATTTTGCCACTTGTAAAGTAGAGAAGTTTTAAATAGTTTCTGATTTGTTTTTTTAATTTATTATTTCAACTAAACTATTAATCGATAAATGTTCTAAATCATGCATTTTAAATTTATGTATGATATTGGAGTTAAAAGATAATCATGTCAAATTGAATCGATCTAATTTAAAAATTAATTGTTAATATTTATTGTATTTATCTCTTGACTCCTATAGATCCCATTTTGTTAGTCTCTCACTTGGCCTAAAAAATTTAAGCTCAAAGTAATCTAGTTTTTTTTGGTCTCTTCTAAGTTCATTCCTAATTTGATGTCTCCTATGGCTACTTTCAAAAGATACATTGTGGGATTAATTAACTCTTTGATCGACTTCGTACTCTCTCAAAGTCTTAGGGTCCGTTTGATAAAACTGAAAATAAAGTTTTGAAAATTAAGTGCTGAATTTAAGTACTTAAAATTTTTAGCGATCGAATTTGCAATACTGAAAACAGTTTTTCAAGTACTGAATTATACTACATTCAATGATTATTTTCAGTAGAAAATTTTCACTTAAAAGTTTTCAATGGTTTTTTGGCTGCTTTTTTTAAATTATTGGTACATTATCAAATGCACTGGAAAAAAAATAAAGTGCTGAAAGTTTTCATTTTCACCACTTAATTGGGTTGTCAAATGCACTTTTAATTTTTTAAATTATCTGTGTTACTATTTATTTTAAAAGAATTGAGTTCTAGTTTCACATTCATCTTCCAATTCCTCATTTTCTTATTCCAACAAATATTTACAAAAATAGTTTAATACCACGTATCTCTTCTACCTCAATTGAAATCGTTTTGTTTATTATTTCTTTATTGACGATTTATTCTTCAGAAACACATTTAGTCTATATTTCATGTCTTTTCTAAATTCCATCAAGTCACGATTTCCAAAAATCCTACAACTATGTAGTTATTCATGAATAATTATTCAAGACCTTTTCAATAATTTTGAATATTGTAATTTTAGAACTTTTTAAGTAAGTATGTTAATATTGATTTTCATATAATTGCATCAAATTTTAAACAAAAACACTGCTAATTTGATTACAATATATGCATTTTTCTTAGACTAATTATGTGCTATATTTACTGCAAGAATTTTGTCTATAGTTAATAGATTGTTATAAAATTTATTCTAATATAAACATTGTACTATCAAAGTGATGTATAATTAGCTATGAGTGAACTAACTTAATTGCGATATGCTTTCAAAAACTGTAATTAACTCTGAGATTATTATACGCCACATTTTAGTCATATGGTGTGTTTTCAAAAGCCACTTTTCCTTTCATGTTTTTCTTATAACTTTCTTTGAGTTCTATAACTTTGCCTGGGTTGTTTCAACACTGCCGGTCCCAAGCCCGGATAAAAGAGGAGGGTTAGTGCGTTAGGAAGCTCGACAACCAGCACGTAAAAAAAACCGTTGGATCCTTATGATATGAATCCAAATATGAATACTCGTGTAAATGCTAGGACGTTCCTTTTAAGCGACGCGTTGCGCCTGCCTTCGGGTGTTTCAAAAAATGTGCAAGGGGCGCCGCATCGACGCCCGGGTACGGTGTTAAATAAGCAAGGGTTCCCGCGCTCATCTGGGCCACAGCGGGTAAAGAAGCTAGTCCAAAACTATAGGCTTAGGTTAGCAACTTGGAATATAGAAACCTTAACAGGTAAACCTATGGAACTAGTAGACACTATGATTAGAAGGAAGGTTAATGTAGTATGTTTACAAGAAACAAAGTGGGTTGGAGAGAAAGCTAATGAGGTAGAAAAGACCGGGTATAAGATATTCTGTACAGGGAAAGATAGGCATAGAAATGGTGTCGGAGTTGTGGTTAGCAAGAACCTCAAGGATAAAGTTGTGACAGTCACGAGGAAAGGAGACAGAATATTGCTTATCAAATTGATAGTTGGAGTGGATAAAATTAATGTGATTAGTGCATACGCACCCCAAGTAGGATTGGATGATCACACTAAAAGACAATTCTGGGATGAGTTGGACGCTTTAATGCAAGAAATACCAGGAGGAGAGAAGATAATTATAGGTGGAGATTTCAATGGCCATGTAGGCAAAGATAGAGCTGGATATGAGAGGGTGCATGGGGGGTATGGTTTTGGAGATCAGAATGAGGCAGGGGTGAGTATTTTAGATTTCGTAGTAGCATATGATCTTATAGTAGCAAACACATTTTTTAAAAAGAGGGAAAAACACTTGATAACCTTTAAGAGTGGATCTAATAGAAGCCAGATCGATTTGTTCCTTGTGAGAAAGGCAGACCGCTTAGCATGTAAAGACTGTAAGGTCATCCCAGGAGAGTGTTTAACATCTCAACATAGACTTACTATTTTAGATATCCATATAAAAGGACAATATCGTACTAGAAAAGACCCTATAAACCTGCGAACTAGATGGTGGAACCTTAAAGGCGAGAAATTAGCAATATTCCAAGAGAGAATGTATGCAGAAGCACCTTGGAATTTGGAAGATGGAAGCAATACTATGTGGGATAGAATGGCAGGGTGCATCACAAGAATATCGAATGAGGTCCTCGGAGAGTTGAAGGAAAGAGGATTGGCTTCTAAAGATACTTGGTGGTGGAATGAAGAGGTACAAGTTGCAGTAAAAATAAAAAAGGATTGCTTTAAAAAGTGGCAAAATGATAGAAGTGAGGAACACTTCAAAAGCTATAAATGTGCAAATAAGGAGGTTAAAAGGACAATTAGAGTTGCTAAAATGGAAGCCTATGACGCCTTCTACACCAAACTAGACACTAGAGAGAGAGAAAAATGTATTTATAAGCTTGCTAAGTTGAGAGAAAGGAAAACAAGAGACATTAATCAGTTTAAGTGTATAAAAAGCGATGACTCTAGGGTATTAGTGAACGACGAAGAGATTAAGGAAAGCTGGAAGAGCTATTTTGAGAAGTTGCTGAATGAAAAACATATGGATAACACAATGGAAAAAGAAACTGGAAGTTACGATGAAACTAGAGAACAGATTCTATCGGAAAATAAGAAAGTTTGAGGTGGATTTTGCTTTGAAGAAGATGAAACCCAACAAGGCCTTAGGACCAGATGGGATCCCCATTGAGGTTTGGAAATGCTTGGGAGATGTGGGGGCATCTTGGCTTACAAAAGCTTTTAATAGAATTTTAATGACTAGAAAAATGCCTGATGAGTGGAGTAAGAGCATCCTAGTGCCTATATATAAGAGTAAAGGAGATGTACAACAATGCAACAACTATAGAGGTATTAAGTATGCTATGAAGCTATGGGAGAGAGTGATGGAGCATTGCTTAAGAGGCGCAACATCAGTGTCAGAAAATCAGTTTGGATTTATGCCTGGGAGATCAACTATGGAAGCAATTTATTTACTTAGAAGACTAATGGAAAAGTATAGAGAGAAGAAAAAAGATCTACATATAGTTTTAATTGATTTAGAGAAAGCTTATGATAGAGTGCCTAGAGATTTAATTTGGTGGGTGCTAGAGAAGATAGGAGTGACCAAGGGTTATATTGACATGTTGAAGGATATGTATAATGAAGCGGTTACTATAATTAGATCAACAGCCGGAAAAACAAGCGAATTCCCAATTACCGTAGGCCTGCATCAGGGGTCGGCCTTGAGCCCTTATTTGTTCGCCCTAATTATGGATGAATTGACTAGACACATTCAAGATGAGGTCCCATGGTGTATGTTGTTCGTAGATGATATTGTCTTGGTTGATGAGACTAAAAGGGGACTCAACACTAAACTAGAAGCTTGGAGAGAAGCACTGGAGACTAATGGGCTAAAGATAAGTAGGACGAAAACAGAATACATGGAATGTATTTTTAGCAACAGTGGAAGTAGAGACAACGAAGCAGTGAAGATCGAAGATCATGAGATCCCAAAGAGGGAACACTTTCGCTATCTATGTTCAATGATCAGTAGAGACGGAGAGATTGGTGATAACGTGACCCATAGAATTAAAGTGGGCTGGCTTAAGTGGAGGAGTGCTTCTGGAGTATTATGTGATCGGAGAATACCAGCAAAATTGAAAGAAAAATTTTATAGGACAGCTATTAGGCCAACTATGCTCTACGGGACAGAGTGTTGGGCAACTAAGAAACAACACATTAGCAAAGTGAGCGTAGCGGAGATGAGGATGCTAAGATGGATGTGTGGTAAGACTACGAAAGATAGAATTAGAAATGAGTACATCCAAGAGACTGTAGGAGTGACACATATTGAGGATAAGTTGAGGGAGAATAGACTTAGATGGTTCGGCAGTACATCCGAGAGACTGTAGGAGTGACACATATTGAGGATAAGTTGAGGGAGAATAGAATTAGATGGTTCGGCCATGTGCAACGAAGACCTGTAGATGCACCTGTGCGAAAGAGTGATAAGATCGTAGTGCCTGGAATGGTTAGAGGGAGAGGTAGACCTAGACTGACTTGGGAATATGTAGTGCAACAAGATATGAATATATATAATTTAAATGAGCATATAGCTCTTGATCGTGCAGAATGGAGAAAAGGGATTCATACAGCCGACCTCAATTGATTGGGACACAAGGCTTGGTTTGATTTCTTTGAGTTCTATTTTTTCAATCTCTTTTTTTTTTTTTTTTTTTTTTGGGGGGGGGGGGGGGGGGGGGGGGGTTAATTATATTTTGTACTCCTATGGTTAGACCCATATTCACTTTAGTCATTTGTGATTCAAAAGTGGACACTTAACCCCCTATGATCGTACGTTTTTAGAACTCCTCATTTAAGAGATTTTTTTATTATAAAATTTGAGAATAATAGCGACGTTGGAAGTCCTAAAGACTTGCCTAAAAAAAGTAGTAAAAAGTGGGATATTAATGTAATGCCGTTTTGAACCAAAAAAATAAAAATAAAAAAAATAACTGTAATGTCGTGGATGTTTAATTAGATTGATGGAAGATGGTCAAAATAACTTTAGGACTCAATTAGTGTAAAAAGTCAAAAACACTTCAAACTAAGGAGAAACAAATTAGTAAAGTAGTTAAAGAGTAGAGAATAAAAAAATAAGACTCTCATGGATGGAAAAAATAAAGTGGTATGTCAAATTTATTAAAAATATTTAAAAAATTATTTTAAGTGAAAGTACACTTATTGATAAAAATGTAAAATAATTATGAAAATTGGTACGCTTTTACATATAGTATATTATATATATATATATATATATATAGAGAGAGAGAGAGAGAGAGAGAGAGAGAGAATAATGATGAACCGATGGGTACAGAAGTAGTGGAACAAAAGTTCACTAGTGTAAGAGCAACTCCAAGGTTAGTTATCGAATTTGAATATTCAAAATGCTATTTGGTTACTTGAATACTCCCTCCGTCCCATTTTATGTGTCCATCTTGGGGAATCCAACTATTTAAGGGGACAAAAAGAATCTACCCCTACTTTCCACAATTGCCCATAATCATTGCACTTTCTTTTTTTGTTTTGTTTTGGTGTTGAATGCAAGGAAGGGTAGTTTGGGAAACTAAGTAAAATTTGTATACTAATTTAGGAAAGTGGACAACAATTTTGGGACATCCCAAAAAGGAGAGATGGACACATAAAATGGGACGGAAGGAGTAGTATTTTACATACTGATACGTCCAGAAACATTCTGTAACTGTCCCACCGCCACGTGGTCAGCGGATAGCCCGGTTAGTCCGGAGTGGGAGCATGGAGCCCACACTTCCGAGGTGTTCAGCTATAACCGTCCGGGATGCTCGACCGCTCGGTAACGAGGCGTAGTGACTCCCCGGTAAGCGCGGAGTAGATGGCGTCTCTCACTGTTTCCTTATACGGCCAGGACTCTATCAAGAAAGAATCAGTGGTTGCCTAAACCACTTAGGAAACTCTCCTAACATTGTACAAATCTATTGCGATTAGTTTAGGCTTCCTAATCTAATCGACTTACCATGTAAGGGTGGACTCTTACACCTATAAAAGAGTCCACCTATCCTCCTTAGAGGGGACCGAAAAAGAATCTCTCGGAGTACACAAGCACTTACGAGGAGAACTCACCACCTACACGCATACACCCGGCCGGTATTACTGGTAGTGCTACCCATCATTGTTGGCTCACCAGGCCCGTCGGTGATCTGCTAGTAAGAAGCGCCTAGACGCACACGTGGACGTAGGTCACCTCATTAACGGGACCGAACCACATACAAGTCTTCTTTGGTTTTATTTTCTGTCCAAATTACTCTTACCAATTTTCGGCATCATCAGTTTGGCGCCGTCTGTGGGAACGACACAGTCTTCTCATTAACGAAATCTTTGACTGATCGACATGCCGCCGAAGAAGGGCAAGAAGACCGCCGATTCAGCCGGTCAGGAGGACCTGCTGATCGAGCCTCGGGTAACCTCCATGACCACCGAACAGGTTACAACGGCGCTGGAACAACTCTTGGAAGGTCAGCTCTGGACACAACAGCAAATAGAGGCGCTTATGGCCCAGCACGAAAAGGCGGTTGGGGACCATGAGAAAGGCCCTTCGTCGGAGAAGCGGCCTGATAAGAGCGCTCCCAGCCAAAGGCCCGCTCGAACACGCGAAAAAACCCGATCTACTCCAGTATCCCAACCAGATCGCGAACGTTATCCGGAGGGAGAACGTAGCCAGGCAACTAAGCGCTAGCAGAGAGGATCTCGGTACATTCCTCGTCAAGCGCGCCGAGTGGAGGATGCCAGGATCCTCATTGAGCAGCGGCGAGTTGCGAGGGGAGAAGCGCCCGGACATAAAGCCCGGGAGTCAGTCGATGATCCACCCGTCCTGAGCCGGGGGAATCTTAGGCATAGACTATCCCGGACCCACAGCCGAGTGTTATCCCCGAGGTCGACGCGCTTTGAGGATGAGGCCTCATCATCCGACCCTACCTACCACTCTGACACAGAAAGGAAGACCGGGCACACTGACGTCAAAGCCCAGGTCGAGGAGTTGCAACAGCAGATTGAAAGGCTGAACCGCAAATCCGGCCACGACCTCACAAATACAGAAACAGAGTTGCCCTACACTACTCGGGTGACGCAATTTCTAATTCTGCGGAAGTTCAAACCCCCTCACCTCAGCTCATATGACGGCACGGGGAGTCCGGTGGACCACATCCGCACTTACAAGGCACAGATGGCACTGGTCACTACGATAGACGAGCTGCTATTTCTGGCCTTCCCTAGTACTCTCAAGGGATCAGCCGCACAATGGTTCCATGCCCTGAAGCCCCGGACGGTTGATAACTTCAAAGCCCTCAGCAAACTCTTCATCAGCCAGTTTGTCGGGATGCTAGACCGATCCCAACCAGACACCCAGCTGCTAGCCGTCAAGCAGCAAAACGGTGAATCTTTAAGGGGGTATGTGGATCATTTCAACCAGCAGAGGCTCCTGATCCGCAACCTCAACGAGACGGCCGCAATCATGGCCTTCTGTTCAGGAGTTCAACACACCAAGGTGGCCACGTCTTTTCATCGCAACCGACCGGCAACCCTGGTGGAACTCTCGAAAAGAGTTGGGAAGTATATAGACACCGAAGAGTTCTTGAAGGCAAAACGCACCAGCCAGGCGGGAGATGAATCCCCAAAAGTCAAGCGCAAGCGCGAGGGATCAGAGTAGGGCCCAGGAAAGAAGCTGAAGCAAGATCAGAAGGACGCTAGGGGCCAACCCCCAGCGGCTTTCACACCCCTTTCCCGGCCTATGCATGAGGTGATGGCTGCCGCAGAGGCACAGAGGCTGCTCCCGCAGCCAGCCAAGCTCAGAGCCCCGCCCGGCAAACGAAACCGGGAGAAGTTTTGCCTTTATCACCGGGATCACGGCCACGAAATGGAGGATTGCTTCAAATTGAAGATAGCAATCGAGAAGATGATCAAGCAGGGACATCTAGTCGAGTATGTCGCAGCGGACAGACGGCCCCGACAGGAAGCCCAAGCTCCTGGTCAGCCCCCTCCACCGCTCGGCCACATTAATGTGATCTCTGGTGGGACATCGGGCGGAGGTGATTCTCAGTCGACGCGGAAGAGGCATGCCCGAGCATCCAGAGCGGATGTATGGCAGGTCCAATCCACCGGCTCCTCACCAGCTGATGTTCTGACGTTCTCGTCCGACGATGTACAGGGCCTCCACTGCCCCCATGATGACCCGCTAGTAGTGACGCTTTCTATAGCTAACTATATGGTCTAGAGGGTACAGGTTGACACAGGCAGTTTGTCCGATATAATGTTTACAGCGGCATTCGACCAACTCGGGATCTCCCGAGATCGGCTCCGGCCGGTTGCTACCCCCCTGGTCGGATTCAACGGCTCCAGCACTCAACCACTCGGTACGATCGAGCTTCCAGTCCTCATGGGGACCTACTCGCAACAGGTTTCCATACTGGCCAATTTCGTGATAGTGGAGGCCCCCTCGGCCTACAACGTCATCCTCGGAAGGCCGACCCTCAACAGGGCCCGAGCAGTTGTCTCCACATACAGCTTAACCGTGAAGTTCCCAGCTGCCCAGGGACCCGGATGTTTGCGAGGAGACCAGACCACGGCTCGAAGTTATTATGTTAGCTCGTTGCGCCGAGGGGCAATCGCCGAAACACTGAATATCCAAGAAATGGACCCCCGGGACCATAGGGACGTAATAGGACCTATGGAGGAATTGGAGCAAGTTGTGCTGGATCCAGAACACCCAGATCGCACAGTCAACATAGGCGCACTATTGGAGCCTACCTTGAAGGAAAAATTGACCCAATTCCTGAGGCAAAACCAGGACGTTTTCTCTTAGAGTCATGAGGACATGCCCGGGATTGATCCCCGGGTGATGTCCCATCGTCTCAACGTCAGCCCAGACTGCCGCCCGGTGAAGCAAAAACGGAGGGGCATGGCCTCCGAGAGACAAGCGGCGGTAAGCGAGGAGGTCGAGAAGCTCCTAAAAGCTAATTCCATCCGGGAGGTCCACTACCCCGATTGGCTGGCCAATGTCATCCTGGTCAAGAAGAGCAATGGCAAGTGAAGGATGTGTGTGGACTTCACCAACCTCAACAAGGCCTGTCCCAAGGACTGTTATCCGTTGCCTAGGATAGACCTCCTCGTCGACTCGACGGCAGGCCACTCACTCCTCTCGTTCATGGACGCCTACTCGGGGTATAATCAGATCAGCATGTACCCCGGGGATGAAGAGAAGACGGCGTTCATCACAAACCAAGGCACGTACTGTTACAGAGTTATGCCCTTCGGCCTCAAGAATGTCGGGGCTACATATCAGCGCCTGGTCAACTTCATGTTCAGAGACCTCATCGGAAAGTCCATGGAAGTGTACGTGGACGATCTCCTGGTCAAGAGCCGGGATGAACCTGATCACCTTGAGCATCTGGCCGGGGCCTTCAGCATTTTGAGAAAATTCAGGATGAGGTTGAACCCGGCCAAATGCACCTTTGGGGTCTCGTCCGAGAAATTCCTCGGTCATCTAGTCAGCAGACGGGGAATCGAAGCAAACCCCGACAAAATCCAAGCTATCATCAACATGCGGTCACCTAAATCAACAAAAGAAGTTTAGAGCTTAGCCGGACGGGTGGCCGCACTGAACAGATTCATGTCCAGAGCAACTGATCGGTGCCTGCCGTTCTTCAAAATTCTCCGCAAAGCTTTTCAATGGTAGGAGGAGTGTGAGGAGGCATTCTAGGAATTCAAGAAATACCTGGCCTCTCCTCCTCTATTGTCGACACCTACAGCCGGAGAGGAACTTTTCCTGTACCTAGCGGTGTCACCATCGGCGGTTAGCTCGGCACTCATCCGGGAAGAGCACGGGATACAATTCCCAGTGTACTACACCAGCCGGGCGTTGCAAGGTGCGGAAAGTCGATATTCCCGTATCGAGAAGTTGGCCTTCGCCCTCATTACCTCAGCCCGAAGGCTCCGACCGTACTTCTAGGCCCATGCCATTGTAGTACTGACCGATCAGCCTCTTCGCAAAATTCTCTCTCGGCCAGACACATCCGGGAGGCTCGTCAAGTGGGCTTTGGAACTAGAAGAATTTGAGGTAACTTATCGACCCCGGACGGCAATCAAGGGACAAGCCGTCGCAGATTTTTTGGTCGAGTTTTCGTATCCAGAAGATCCGGTCGAGGAACCTGAGCCTCCGGCATTATCGCCCGGATTGCTCGCCAGCATCCCCACTTGGGTATTACATGTCGATGGCTCTTCAAACCAGCAAGGTAGTGGAGCCGGAATCATCCTGACTACCCCCGATGGCATCCTGCTCGAATATGCTTTAAGGTTTGGGTTTCATGCCTCCAACAACGAGGCCGAGTATGCAGCCCTCTTGGTCGGGTTACAGTTGGCCGTCTCAATGAGTGCACAGCAGGTCCAGGGCTACAGCGACTCCCATCTCGTGGTCAATCAGGTAAACCAAGAATACGAAGCACGGGAAGATAGCATGGTCGCCTACTTGGCCCTCGTCCGGGCAATTTCCAATCAGCTCCGAGGATTCTCCATCAATCGGATACCTAGAGAGGAAAACACTCGAGCTGACAGGCTAGCTCGCCTCGCTTCGTCGGCTGAGTCAGACTTACCTGGGATAAGGATACAATTCTTACCCGAGCCAAGTGTGATCAACTCAGAGGGCATGGAGGTTGACCCGGTCACTCTGGGACCCAGTTGGATGGATCCAATCGTGACTTTCTTGACAACAGGAGGGCTGCCGGATGAAAAAGAGGAAGCAAGGCGGGTCAAGTACCGGGCGGCACGATACCATGTTCTCGACGGTGTCCTTTATAAGAGGGGGTTCACCATTCCATACCTCCGCTGTGTTCATCCTACGCAAGTTCAAGCAATACTGTACGAAATTCATGAAGGCGTGTGCGGGAACCACATAGGGGGTCGGGCACTCTCGAGAAAGGCCCTACCACAAGGATACTATTGGCCAACCATGGCCCGGGATTCATAGGATTACGTTCGAAGGTGTGATAAGTGCCAACGGTACTCTCCCATGATGAACCAATCAGGAGAACTTCAGACCCCGGTCCATAGTCCTTGGCCATTCGCCCAATGGGGGATCGACATCGTTGGTCCCTTACCAACGGGAAAAGGGCAAGTTAAGTTTGCTGTGATAGCCGTTGACTACTTCACCAAGTGGGCAGAGGCCGAGCCCCTGGCAACGATAACCGAGCAAAAAATGGAATATTTTGTGGAGAGAAATATCCTTAGCAGGTTCAGTATTCCACGAGTCTTGATCAGCGACAATGGAAGGCAATTTGATACACCCATCTTTAGACAGTTCTGCTCGGGCTATGGGATACTGAATCGTTACTCTTCTCCCGAGCATCCACAAGCTAATGGTCAGGCCGAGGTGACCAACCGCACGATCCTGCAGTCGATCAAGACGAGGCTTGAGAATGCCAAAGGCCTGTGGGCTGAAGAACTCCCAGCCCTCCTGTGGGCCTACCGCACCACACCCCGGGCAACTACGGGCGAAACCCCATTTTCTTTAACTTATGGTTTTGAGGCGGTAGTTCCCACCGAGCTTGGGCTGCCATCATACCGGGTCGCTACCTTTAATGACCAAGACAATGGAGAAGACCTCCGGACGGAACTAGACCTGGTCGAAGAAAGAAGAGACCAGGCCTATCTCAGGGTGGCAGCTTACAAGCAAAGGGTCTCGAGGTATTATAATAGCAAGGTGAAGCATCATAGCTTTCAAGTCGGGGACCTTGTCCTTAAGGCAGTGAACCAGTCTACCCGAGTTCCAAGCCATGGGAAGTTGGGAGCAAACTGGGAAGGACCGTATATCGTGACTCGGGTCAACCGACTGGGAACCTACTGGCTACAGAACATGAACGGGCACGATCTCAGTCATCCTTGGGACGTGCAACACCTCCGCAAGTATTATCAGTAGCATCTGGCTATGGGAATCTAGTACTATATGACAAGTTCTTTTCATGTAGCCCTGATCGAGCAACTGTTACAAATTGTTACTTTTTCAAATAAAATCGATAAAGTTTGCTTTGAAAGTTCACCGTGCAAATCATGAAAGGCCTCGGGCTCCGAGCTCAGGCACAAAACAAAGACCTCGGGCCTAACCCCAAGGCAGAAAAGACCTCGGGCTCTGAGCTCAGGCATAAAACAAAGACCTCGGGCCTAACCCCGAGACAGAAAAGACCTCGAGCTCCGAACCCAGGCATTAAAGGACCCTACAGCCACCCATGTTCCAGGTCGGTTTCCTATGGTCGCCCCTCTATATGCCCCCGCCTTCGCAAGAATGTTGGGGACAAAAGGGTACTAGACCTACAAACAGGGAATTAACTAAGTTTTGCCTAGGTCCAGCCGACGACGGGGCCAAGCCCCTAGGTGGCCGACGATGGCAAGCTTCAAAAGCTCCTGCAACCACCCATGTTCCAGGTCGGTTTCCTATGGTCGTCCCTTTGCGTGCCCCCGCCTTCACAAGAAAGTCGGGGACACAAGGGTACTAGACCTCCAAACAGGAAATTAACTAAGTTTTGCCTAGGTCCAGCCGACGACGGGGCCAAGCCTCTAGGTGGCCTACGATGGCAAGCTTCAAAAGCTCCTGCAACCACCCATGTTCCAGGTCGGTTCCCTACGGCTACTTACTCCCGCACTCCCATACTCCCGCCTTAGCAAAATGCTTAGGGGGCAGGGGGTAAAGGGAATTGAGGCGAACACAGGGAATTGTATCGTTCGACTAGGTGTTCTGTGGGTTACAGTCCTAAAGCATTTGCTAAGGCAGATGTTAGGTTGGCCAAAGCCATACGGATACTAGCAAAAGTTAAACCACAGTACAACAAAATTAATGGAAGGATGACCTCAAGGGCCTTTTCATTAATTAAAACAAATGTACAAAGCTTGGGGGGCAGTTGTAGTGGCCTCCCCGAAAAATACAAAAAGAACTACAATGAAAACAAACAAAGCAAAAACTAAAAGCACTAAAATAAAAACAACAAGAAGAAACCGGGGAGTCAGTCTTCCACATTGACCACATCCTCGGTCTCCCCGGTCTGCTCCCTTGGCACGACAAGTCCTTCGTCCTCCATGTCCCTGCCCGGGGTGAGTTCTATGGCTTCAGCAATGGTCTCAGGGTTTTCACCAACCACAGGAGCATCACCGGCTACGGGATCTTCACCGACATCGCAGTAGTCCGAGTCAATCCCCTCATAGGCCAAAAAGGCCCATTCGGGGTGATCCCGGGCTACCCGCCACTTCAGATCGTCATAGCCCTGGAAGAAGCCATCATCAAAAGTGCCCTCTAAGGCCCCTGCAGCTGGTGTCTCGGCCGCTGCCTTTGCCCGGGCTTCAGCTACCGCAGTAAGGGCCCTGGAAACCTCCAGTTCGACCAAAGCCGCTGCCAGGTCCGCCTGAGCCGCACCCAAACTCAAGGCCAATGACTTCGTCTTGCTCGTCTCGACGGCCAAGGAAGCTTTCGTTACTTGTAGCTCTTTCCGCTCCTTCGAAAGGGCGGCTTCAGCAGCGTTGACCTTCCCGGTCAGAGAGGACAGGACGGACTCGGATCCCGCGGCCATACAGCCAACCTACGGCAAGAGGATGAAAATCAGTTAGGCAAGTAAAAAGGGGAGCAAGCCAATGTTTGAAGAGGGACAGAACACTTACCAGATGGGATTTACTATACAGCCACCCTTGGAAGCCTTGGGGAGATAGCCCGGTGCATTTTTCCACTTGACTTGGGACAAGGACGGATTTCAGCCTTTCCTGGACCTCATCAGGCCCGCCCAGGGGCAGACTTGACGGAATATCAGCCCTGGGCCCTGGCTCGTCAGCAGCCGGCCGATGGGGAGTCGACATCCCCACAGGTTCGGGACGGTTAGTCGTCCCGTGGCGAATACGCCTCAGCGAGCGCTCGCCGCCCAGGGCCTCGGCGGCTGGCCTCTTTCCTTGGACGATTGTCGCCCGAGCGGCAGTAGTGGCGGCGACGGCAGCCTGTCTCTCCCGCAACTGGTCCAAATTGCGCTTGGGGGCCATTTCTGCAGAAACCAAGGTCGCACGGTTAGAAGTGCGAGGAAAGGAAAAATGCATGGTTAACGCATAATGTAGCCAGGATACTCACCAGGAATGATGGGCAAAAAGCTGGGGGCTGGAACGGGTTCCTCAGGGGAATAGGTCTCAACAAAGTCCCCTGTTCGGGATAGTACGTTCCAAACACTAGTGGGCAACTCTGCTATATTCCAGATCCTGGCCTGGCACCGTTCGGAGATTTTGGGAGGTTCTGTCGAGCCAGCTGCGCACAGAGAAATAAAGTCGGTTAGCAAGCCATTGCGTTCCTAAAAACCGAAGGAGCGGACGAACACAGAAGGGTGGTCTTACCCCTCAATTCCCCAGCCCAGGATGTCCTCAGTTGGGTCCCTGGGGCCATGTCACAAAGGCGAAGGGTGGACACTTGGAAGAACTTGCCCTTCCACCCCTTGTTGTTTCTAGGGCATCTGTCGATAATTTTCCTGCCCAGACGGGCAGAAAAGGAGAAAAACCCCACTTCCCGGTGCACAGGGAATGGTCGGTGGGCCCAAAGAAACTCGTGGAGGGTAAGCTCGTACCCGAACACCTGAGGCCACAACGATATACACCCCATCAGGAATCTCCATCCATTGGGGGCCAATTGCCCGGGAGCGATATCGAGATAGATCAGGACATCCCGGGCAACGCAGTGGAGGGGTAGTCGGAGGCCCGCCATCATGGCATCCTCAAACAGGGTGACGAACCCAGGCTGATAGAGGTGAGCGCTGCCGGGGTTTACGGCTACGGCGCAACCGTCAGGAAGAGAGTACCTCTCTCTGATTCGGAGAAGGTCTTGGGAACGCAGCGAAGAAAGGGTGGACTCACAGGCAAACACTATACGATCAGTTCCCCTGGGCAACTCGTCGCCCGAACCCCTCGAGACGGAGGCAACAGGGGCCTCCTGGGTAGACTTACTGTCCCCGTTTTGATGATCGGTCAGGGACTCAGAAAGCCGGTCCCGACTGGCACTGGGGGATCCTGACTGATACTGTTCACTCTCCGATCTCGACGCAGAGTTGAAGCCGGAGTGTTCCATCTCTGGCACTCCGACGGAAAGGAACGGACGCAAACTACGACCTGCGTATGGATCGGGAACCCCCAGCCTGATATACAGGGGGGGCAGGGTCACTAACCTGAATGGTAATGAGTAGGCACTCCTCAGCACCAGGTAACACTCTCCCAAGACAGCGCAAGGAACACCTGCTCGGATCAGATGAGTTAAAGTTCCACCCGACTCAAAGAACGCGCAAAATCTAAGGAGAAAGAAATCCCACTCCCGCTCGAACCTCACCAGATTTGTTCTCTCCAGCCTCACTCCGAAGTGAAAAAGGACGGGGGAAAAGAAAAGAAGGCAGGAAGTAGAAGATAAAGGATGCAAGAAATGAAGCAAAGTACTCCTTATATAAAGGCCCTGAACGGCCAAGATCAGAGCGGATCCAGCGGTCCAGGAGATTTCCCGCCCAAACTGTCGCTTCGGTCACGTGAAGAGTCGCCTCAAAAGGCGCGCGCATTAATTGCCTGATGCGACGGTTTAGTCAGCCCGCAATCGGTTCGGTTACGATCACATTACCATGGTCAAGTTCTAACTCGACTAATGATTGGTTGGTACAGAGTAGCGGTGATCCGAACCCGAGTTGCCCTAGCCCGGGCACGTTCACACACCGGCCAGGCATCAGCTGCCCAGCGTAGCACGAAATCAGTAAACAGTTGAAGAAGCATATTGAAAGGTAAAACGTGGCCTCAAGGACCTTTTTATTGCTATAAAAGGTGATCTGTGCAGAGATCGGGGGCATTTATAATAGCCTCCCTTACAAAAAAAAAAGAGAAGAAAAAAATATATATGTATCAAGGCCTTCAAGTCCCTCTGTGCTTCAAAGCCTTGACCACCTCCTCCAAGGCCGCCAACCTCGCCAGCAGTTCCTTCACTGTAAGCTCAAGGGTGTGGGTATCCACTTCCCGCATCACCAAGCCTGTTTGCAGGTGAGCGGTCTGTTTTTCCACCTCCTGAAGACGACCCTCCAGGTTAGCAAGGGAAAGGCCGGTCCAAGAGCTAGGCACGACCGGGGAATCCACCCGACTTTTCTTTGGTGGAGGTGGAGACCCCCCACCAACTTCTTTCTCTTTGGCCTTCCTGGACGGTCCAGGTGGCGGACTCGCATTCCCGGAGGAGGATGAGTTGCTGCTGGTGGACAGGGAATTTGGCCCCTCGGGTGCACCAGCCCTATTTGTGGCGCGCGGGCCGGTGGCCATGGACCGGGTGTAGCTGCGTGACTCCGAAGCCGCAGCGGCAGGAGCAGCGGAGGATGGTCCGGCGCCCGAACCATCCGCAGGTCCCCCGACCAGATCAGAGAACGACAGGCCATCCTCGATGGCTCGGTCAATCGCCTCCGTTTCATCAGCAGTAGGGGCGACGCTGCGGAAGGTGGCAAAAGCTTGCTTGCAGAGGTTGGGATCAAAAGTTGCCGGAGGGCAGAGAGTGGCGTCATCCAGCCAGTTGCCGGCGACCACTACCCAAGGGTACCGCCGCCAGTTCTTGTTCGGGAAGTCCAAACCTTGGACAAGGTCCCTCCCCTCGGTCCTGGGGCAGAAGTAAGGACCCCCATGGTCGATGCCCAGGATGTAACACCTGACGACGTTGACGGGACGAAGGAGCAACATAAGCCGCTCGTTTATCACTGATATTCCCCAAAGGAGGCGGGCGACATTTGGGCGGTACTCGGAGAGCGGAATGCACAACCCCTGAAGCAGGTCGCAGAAGGAGACCGGAAGGGGGAAGCGTAGTCCCACAATAAGCAGCAAGTAGCTACTGATGAGGACGAAGGGGAAGGTTACTTCCTCCCCCTCAACATACGGACGGGCTACGACATCGTCCGGAATTTGACAGTCCTCTCGGAAGGCTCTAAGCCCTTCGTCAGACGATAGATTGAGATGGGAAGCCATTTGATGGAGATGAAAGCTTGAAAGTTAAGAATAGCAGAGGAGAAGGAGCTCGGAGTGTTTGCTCGGGCGATTCAGTTGATAATTTGCAGTGAGAAACAGATTGAACAAAGTGCTCCTTATATAAGCACCGCGAACGGTTAGGATCAAATTTGATCGGATGGCTAACATGCTCTCCCGTCGAAATTATCGTTTCAGGCACGTGGGGCGTCGTCTCAAAAAGCGTGAGCATTGAATGCACGACGCGATGGTTCGGTTGCCACCTGGACGATTCGGTTACTTCTAAACTGGCAGCTTTGGATCCGAACCAGACCAGTAACCAGTGGGCACGTGGCGCCAGGGGGCACGGTCCTACAGGGCCACCGCTCGGTCGATGTACTGACGAGTCATTACAAACTGGCCCGGTTCCGATGGGGGTCCCAGTCTTTCCCGGTCGGTAAATGGGAGACATTCTTAATTTTCAAATTTCATCTGGCAAGGCGTCATCTCAACTTTGAAAATGGGGGGCAGCTGATACGTCCAGAAACATTCTGTAACTGTCCCACCACCACGTGGTCAGCGGATAGCCCGGTTAGTCCGGAGTGGGAGCATGGAGCCCACACTTCCGAGGTGTTCAGCTATAATCGTCCGGGATGCTCGACCGCTCGAGAACGAGGCGTAGTGACTCCCCGGTAAGCGCGGAGTAGATGGCGTCTCTCACTGTTTCCTTATACGGCCAGGACTCTATCAAGAAAGAATCAGTGGTTGCCTAAACCACTTAGGAAACTCTCCTAACATTATACAAATCTATTGCGATTAGATTAGGCTTCCTAATCTAATCGACTTACCATGTAAGGGTGGACTCTTACACCTATAAAAGAGTCCACCTATCCTCCTTAGAGGGGACCGAAAAAGAATCTCTCGGAGTACACAAGCACTTACGAGGAGAACTCACCACCTGCACGCATACACCCGGTCGGTATTACTGGTAGTGCTACCCATCATTGTTGGCTCACCAGGCCCGCCGGTGATCTGCTAGTAAGAAGCGCCTAGACGCACACGTGGACGTAGGTCACCTCATTAACGGGACCGAACCACATACAAGTCTTCTTTGGTTTTATTTTCTGTCCAAATTACTCTTACCAATTTTCGGCATCATCACATACTAAATAAGTCTCATGCACTCCAACCATAGTAACCAAAACTAGTAGTCATTTTATTGTTTAATATATTTTGATGTATCTCAACCATAGATACACTAAAAATATTATTTTATTCACAAACCAATGGCTAGAATCATCCTACCAAATATGCATCCCTTCACTTTCTCTCTTCAAAGACTATAAGTTTGGAGACCCAAACCATGAGTTTGCATAATCGATCCCCTTTTGGATCCCACATTAGAATGCATTTTTTAGAATGAAGGATTCATTTTAGCATCTTTTAGATTTGGATACTCATTTGCATCCTCCACTAAATTTGCTCTAAATGTGGAGTAATAAACCTGACAACTGACTACTGACAACTGAAGTACATATTCCACATCGAAAAAGTAGAAGAGAACAAAGTGTAGTTATACGGTGAAATAGTCAAGAGATGTTACGACCTTACTCGAACAGAATCTGTTCTATAAGATTGTACATCTGTCCTTCGTTTCTATGGAATCAGAAACCAAAGTCTCGTTTCTATGGAATCAGAAACCAAAGTGTGCTGGATGATTAATGACCGTGTGATCAGAGCGTGATTAAAGGCTCTGATGGGCCCGGGACCGTCAGTGGCAGTAGAGGATCGTTCTCACTTCTCAGCCAGTGCACTGGCTGGGGCGATCACACGATTTGTCTGACAGATCAAAACTCCAATCTTTTTTTAGAAAATTATTAGAAAATTCCTACAAGTAATCCTCAAAATTATTAGAAAATTCCTACAAGTAATCCTCAAAAGTTTAAAATTCTAATTGGTTTGACTATTTTTTAAAAAAGGCAAAAGGAATCTAAGTCAATGCTCACACGATATAAGTGCATGCACAATAGAAGATCTTTACCAGTAACCCTCAAAAGTTTAAAATTCCAATTGGTTTGACCATTTTTTAAAAAGGATAAAAGAAATCTAAGTCAATGCTTACACGGTATAAGTGCATGCACAATAAAAGATCTCACGTTGCGCCCAAGATTCCTTCAACCACTCACACCGTGTGAGTGGATGTACCATATGATATTCATTTCGAAAATGTTTTTTTTTTTTTAAACTTTAACTCTCCATAACTTTTTATCTACAACTCTGTTTCTTACAATTTTATACCGTTAGAACCGTATCGACGAGAGCTACAAAACTAGGACCATTGTTGATACCTTTTGAGCAAAATAAAAAAACTCTTATTTTTACATGCCATGTTCCAGACGAACCTAATAGAATTTTCACATAATATTCGTGTATAAGTTATTGAATTTTCACGTAATATTCATGTATGCCAAGTTGATATGTTGTGAGAAAAAAACAACCGAATGTTCACTTTGTTCTAAAGGAGAGTTTTAGTGAAATTTCACAAGAATTTTGCATTTGTTTGGGTTGAAAAACTATGTTTTATAATTGATTTGTGAAATATGAAAGAGAAAAAAAGAAGAGTGAAATTTCACTTGGCATACATGAATATTAAGTGAAATTTTTACTTAAATTGACATTTGAGGGGCTTTTTAACAAAGTAAGTATCAAATTAGACCTTAAACTCTAGAGAGTTACTTCTAACGACTTTTGGGATAGTTTGTGAATTTTCACTTGGCATACTAAGTGAAATCTCACTGAACGAGTACATGAATGTTAAGTTTAATTTCAAGTTTTTCAGGAAGAAGGCATCTATGGGTTCAGTGAATTTTTACTTAATATTTTTGTATGCCAAATTTATATGTTTTGAGAAATTTTTTTTAAAACAAAAAAAGACGAATAGCAATAAAGTGATTGCTACCTCATTAAGGCTTAGTTTGGCCCTCATTTTGGTGCTCTCTTTTTTTAAATCACAATTTCATGTTAATTGGTAACTAGTTTATAAGCATTGCAAAAATTGAACTTAGGGCTTTTTGGAGAGAGCTATTAAAATCTCTAGAATTGAGTGAAATTTCACTTAATATTTTATATATATCAAGTGAAATTTAACTTCTTATTCATGTATGTAAAAACATGAATTTTTTTTTTCTCAAAACTTATCAACAATGGTACTAATTTTCTAGCTCTCGTTGACACGATTCCAACGGTATAAAATTTGTAAAAAAATGGAGTTATAGGTCAAAAGTTATGGATGTTTAAAGTTTAAAAACATTTTTCAAAATTGGAAATAATACGGTACACTGCTCGCACAGTGCAATCAGTCTGGCAAAGGAAGCCGCGCGTGTGGCGCGTGGGGGTTGATGTGGTTGTGATGGAAGATATTATAGTGCGTGCACTTATACCGTGCGAGCGTCAACTGTCAATTTTTTATTCTTTTTGTTAAGTGTACTTTTAAATTGACTTTAAACTTAACAAATATTCCATAATTATCCCTTTTAGTAATTCCCCCATCTTTTTTCCTAGTCCTCTCATGTTTGATGTTTTCCACAACAAAATCTACTAACCCCACCTCCAACTCTGCTTATATCTCATACTCGAGAATTGGTGAGTAATATTTAAGTTATTCAATTTTCATACTGTATTCAAGGCTTAGTCATTATGACAACTCATGTACTTTTATTACTTTAAGAATTTTATAACATATCCACATCTGATATCAATATTATAACCATTAGGGCACACTTTTATATGCTACTGTACTCACTTTCAACTATTTGCGCACAATACTCAATGCATTTACAACTTTGTTCAACTCAAATGAGCAAAGCAAAGACCCATGTTTACTTTATAGCTTGAAAATCTCTTCACCTGGTGTATGGAGTAGCGATGTGGGACAAATTCTTCAAGATATTAGTACTTAACCTTATGTCCTCAAAAACAAAGGACGTAGGTACACCGTACACTCAAATCACTTGAGTGTACCAAAGAGTTCTCCTTAAAGTTGATAGAAAGATGTCTAAAATTGTCAAGTAAAGGTTGAGATACATCCATTCACACAATTTTTGGGACATAATCTAAAAGATGTGTTTATCTCTCTCCTGTAATGTCACTAGACCCCACAATGACACAAGAAATAGATAAACACATCTCTTAAATTGTGTCCCAAAAATTATATAAATAAGTGTGTCTTAAGCAAGCTAATCTAGGAATGTTGAATTCTAGAAATACGTCTGACAAGTGATTCAAACTTGCCCATAATATATTAATATGATATCAAGTGCTTTGTTTATTATTTTGGCAAAAATAAAATAAAATAATAAGTGGTTCTTTTATTTTGAGGATATGAAAATGAATAGATAATTGTTGGAAAATCCCTCAATTAACTCTCAAAAGTTTTAAACTCCAATTGGTTTGACCATTTTCTAAAAAGGACAAAAGGAATCTAATTCAGTGCTCACACGGTACAAGTGCATGCACTATAGAAAATCTAACACGTCCCCCAAGCCCTCACGCGCCCGCATTTTCTTTCAGCCACTCACACGGTGTGAGTGGCTGTATCATATGATATCCATTTCGAAAATATTTTTTTAACCTTTAAACCTCCATAATTTTTGATCTACAGCTCTGTTTTTTTCAAATTTTATACCGTTGGAACCGTGTCGACGAGAGCTACAAAACTAATACCATTGTTGATACATTTTGAGCAAAAGAAAAAAATTCTTATTTTTACATAGCATGTTCCAGACGAACCTAATATAATTTTCACATAATATTCGTGTATGGGTTATTGAATTTTCACGTAATATTCGCGTATGTCAAGTTGATATGTTATAAGAAAAAAAAACCGAATGTTCACTTTGTTCTTAATGAGAGTTTTAGTGAAATTTCACAAGAATTTTCCATTTGTTTGGATCGAAAAACTATGCTTTATAATTAATTTGTGAAATTTGATTTTTTTTTAAACGAAATATGCATTGTTTAATATGAAAGAGGAAAAAAAAAAAAAAGATAGAGTGAAATTTCATGTTTTTACATACATAAATGTTAAGTGAAATTTCACTGAACTTATACATGAATATTAAGTGAAATTTTACTTAAATTGACACTTGAGGGACTTTTTAACAAAGTAAGTATCAAATTAGACCTTAAACTCTAGATAGTTACTTCTAGTGACTTTTGGGATAGTTAGTGAATTTTCACTTAACCTATTAAGTGAAATCTCACTGAACGAGTACACGAATGTTAAGTTTAACTTCATGTTTTTTAGGAAGAAAACATGTACGAGTTCAGTGAATTTTCACTTAATATTTATGTATGCCAAATTTATATGTATAAAAAAATTTAAAAAAGACGAATTACAATAAAGTCATTGATACCTCATTAAGACTTAGTTTGGCCCCTATTTTGGTGCTTCTCCTTTTTTAAAGCACAATTTCATGTTAATTCATTTGGTAACTAGTTTATGAGCTTTGCAAAAATTGAACTTAGGGCTTTTTTGGAGAGAGCTTTTAATATTGTTCATGTATTCAGTGAAATTTCACTTAACATTTTATGTATATCAAGTGAAATTTCACTTATTATTCATGTATGTAAAAACATGAAATTTTTCATGTATTGAGTGAAATTTCACTTAATATTTTATGTATATCAAGTGAAATTTCACTTATTATTTATGTATGTAAAAACATGAAATTTGTATGTTTTGAGAAGAAAACACAAAGGACGAATTTTAACAAGAATTCCTACACTTATTTTGGTTGAAAATTGGTATTTTATAATTGATTGTGAAATTTGCTTCTTTTAACAAAATATGCATTATTAATTATGCAAAAAAAAAAAATAATAATAATAAAATAAAATAAAAGAAGAAGAAGAAGAAGTGAAATTTCACCATGCATATACGAATATTTAGTGAAATTTCGCTTAACTCATATATGAGCATTAAACGAAATTTTACTTAACTTTGCATTTAAGATACTTTTTAACAAATTAATAATCAATATAAACTTTAAAATCTAGCCAGTTACTTCTAGTGAATTTTACCTGACGTACATGAAAGTCAGTGAAATGTCACTGAACGCTATGTCACTGAACGCGCACACAAATATCAAGTGAAAATTTAAGTTTTATAAGAACAACTGAACAAGGCAGGTAAAATGTGAATTTTTTTTTGCTCAAAACATATCAACAATGGTACTAGTTTTGTAGCTCTCGTCGACACGGTTCCAGCGGTATAAAATTTGTAAAAAATAGAATTGTAGACCAAAATTTATGGGGCTTTAAAGTTTTAAAAAACTTTTTCGAATTGGATTTCATATGGTACAGCCACTCACACGGTGTGAGTGGCTGAACCAAGGAGAATCGCGCCTGAGGTGTTGGAGTCACGTGAGATTTTCTATGGTGCTTGCATTTATACCGTGTGAGCACTAGTTTAGATTCCTTTTGTCCTTTTTAGAAAATGGTCCAACCAATTGGAGTTTTAAACTTACGAGGGTTGCTTGTAGGATTTTCCAATAATTCTCCCGAAAATGAAACAGGGTTAGAAGGAAAATAAATATAATTACCCAGAACAAATAAAAAACACACAGGGAGAGAGAATTTGAATCTTACAAATTACATTGAAAAGGAGACAGAATTATGACATTTGATTTTTAATTAGCTTCTATGCTTGATTAAAAAAATGTGTATGCTCGTGCAAGGCCGGCCCTGAGATGCCAAAATTTGGCCGAGGCCTCAAGCGAACTTTCAAAAGGGCCTAAAAAATGAGGCCCCTATGATAAGTTTCATAAAAATTAGGAAGAAATTAGAAGAAAATAGGCTTAAAAACGATAAATTTCATAGAAATTGTGAAGAAAATAGGCCTAAAAATAATAAGCTTCATAGAAATTGGGAAGAAATTTGAAGAAAATAGGCCTAAAAATGATAAGTTTCATAGAAATTATGAAGAAATTAGAAGAAAATAGGCCTAAAAATGATAAGTTTCATAAAAAATAAGAAAAAATTAAAAGAAAATAGGCCTAAAAATGAGGCCTAAAAATAAGGCCCCATGCGACGGCTTGGCCGCATGGCCTCAGGGCCGGCCCTGTGCTCGTGACAAACTTAATTATTTAAGTTTCAAATGTTGCTCAAACATATATATCAATATTCCACAAGAAAGAGGGAAAAAAAAAGTATTTTGTTGATTAAGAAGTTTCTGATGGAGTGAACTAGATCGTGAAGAGAAAATGGGGAAGATAACGTGGGCAAGCACTTTTTTTTTTTTTTTTTTTTTTTTCACTGCTTTTATTATTTTTTATTTATTTATGTATTTTCAATTATTCTATGGTCCGTGACCATTGTTATGTGATCGTTTTGACCAATAAGATATTACCATGCAACCAAATGTCTAGTTAGTACTTTGAGACAAAAATATGCACTTGACCAAATATTTTTATGACAATTTCTTTTAGAGAAGTGTTTTGTGGAATATCTTAAAATTTTTTTTCCAATAGGTAATCTTTTTAACTTATTTTGTGAGTCCAAGAATCCAAAATTGGATATTCATATTAAATATTTTGAAATCTGTAGTTTTCTTAATATTTCTTGCCTGAATAGTTAAATATTTTTTTTTAATGAAATAGTATAACATTATTAATAATTTTAGATGACCTTATTATTTAATCTAATTGCAAAATCTCTTTAAAAAGTTAATATATTTGATAATTATTGTTAAATATTTTAGTCCAATATTAAATTTAATATCTCATGACTTTTTTTTTTTAAAATATATTTAATCTCCTTAGGTTTTGACAATGAATACTCATTCCTACTTAATAAACAATTTACCATAACTGTTCACACCAAACACAAGAATGGAATGACAATTTCATTTCAAAGTTCATTCTTGTCTACTAATTGCACTAGGGTAATTCTTTGGTGACAACTTTCGTATAACTTTCATACAACCTCCTAAAAGATGTGTCTATCTCTCTCTTGTGTCATAGTGGGATCCAGTGATATCACATGGGAGAGATAGACACATCTTTTTAGAAGGTGTATAAAAGTTGTCACCAAAAAATTACTCATCGTACTATAAGAGCCGATGTATAACACTCCCTTTTTTTTCTTTTTCTTTTTATTTTTTTCCGAAAAAAGTACTTATTCTCTTGAAATGAAGAAATTTTATCTCCTACGAAATCTTTGAAGGAATGTACCCAATTATTCTTTGACCAACCCAAAGCATAAATATGGGATCGAAGATACTGATTGGTTGTTGGAATAAGATAATGGTCCAAAAGAGAAGTACTGAAATAAACCCCAGTAGTGTAGTAGCCCTTGACAACTGACAAGTGAACTATCCCACATCGAAAAAATACAAACAGAACAGAGTGTATTTAGTAGGCAAAACGGTGGAGAGCAGGTACGACCTTACTTGAACAGGATCTGTTCTATAGGATCGTACCTCTGTATCCTTGATTTCTAAGGAGACAGGAATCAAAGTCTGGTGGATGATTCATGACCGTGTGATCAGAGCGTGATTAAAGGCTCTAATGGTCCCCTGTAATGGGGACCATCTGCGCTGTAGAGGATCGTTCTCAGCCAGTACTCTGGCTGGGGTGGTCACACGGTTGTCTGACAGACCAAACCCCCAATTTTATTTTGGATATAAATTACAGCACCACCCTCTTTGACCCTACAGTTTTAAAGATTTTAAGGGGTGTGTTTGTTCATTTTGAATAGCTTTGTGGGTGAATCTGTTGAAATAATTTATGAGATTAGTTTGTTTAGTTTTAAAATTTAGGGTGTTAGTGAAAAATAGTCATAGTTCAATGGGTGTTATTGTAATTTACCCTTCTTTTTTTGCTCCTCTCTTGCTTGATGTTTTCCCATAAAAAAAAATCTAAGGGCTCGCATGGTAACGTGGTTGATTTTGATTTTCAAATTTGATTTTTATTTTTTATATGTGAGCCCTAAAATTTCTTATGATTCTCATTTGTTTTCCAAAATTTATTGTAGTGGCACTATATTGAATTCGAGAATAATTTTGCTTACTCAAATTTTACTCATTCAAGTATTTTATTAGGTGAGTAAGTGAAGCCACCATTCTACGTAGAGTGCAGAGTTCTAAAATATTACTCACTCCATCCCATTTTAAGAGTCTCTTTTGGGAATTCCAACTTATTAAGGGGGTATCTTGATTTTTGTGAGATTTTCTAACTTTCCAATATTGCCCCTTTTGAAATTCAAAATTCTACTGTCACATCAATGAAAGAGATGGAAAAGTTATATGCAATAAAAGACAAACTTGGAAAGTGTGTATTAAAGTACTTTGACTTTTCAAATAGGACTCTTAAAATGGGACATCAAAAAATGGCATCAAGGACTCTTAAAATGGGACAGAGGGAGTATGTGATAAAATATTTAGCTTATATCATCTGAGACCATTGGAGATGTTATCAGGGGCGGAACTGAGTGTATAGTGGCACCCTTTACATGTGGTAAGTTGGTCTTACTAATATACATGTACGTGTGTTATGTCTCATATTTTATTGTTTGTTGGCACATCCAAACAAAAAAATTTGCTACTCCTCATATTTTGTTATTTCTGACACCCCCAAACAAAAAAAATATGCAACTCCCTTAGTCACCTTAAACCATTTTATTGTTTTCTTTCAACTCTTAACTTCAACCACATATGTTTGAGAATTATTTGGGATACAAGATTTGAGCAGAATAACATTACTCTGTACAATTAGACCACTCAATATGATAAACTCAACCCACCACACAAAATAATAAACTCAATCCACCGCACAAAATAACCATACATAGTAAATTTGTAGTCTTACTGATAAGGAAAAAAAAAAACTCATGTATAAATAGAATAAAAAATATCGTCTCGAGAGTGCTGCCCCCGAATCCCGTGTGTCATTATTAAATAACATACATGATAACTCGGCACCCCCAAAGACAAATTCTTAATACCGCCCCTTGATGTTATAATAAGTTCTCAACTAAAACCATGGTGGGCTCTGTGTTGGTGCCATTTAATTTGGCCTGTTCTTTAGTATAATAAATCACTATATGCTAGAATGCACATGTCATACTCCATTCTAACTCAAACTTTATTGTTTATTTAGTTAGAGTTGGGTTTATGATTTGACTTTGTCTATTTGGAGGAATTATGATTCGCACATTGAAGTTTTGAATTCCAATCTGTTTTAATCTTATCCGAAGTCTTTGCGTATTTTTTTTTTTGTAAAAAAATATCTCTATGAGGAAATTACAAAGTTGTGCCAGTGTTGAGTTGTCAGGAAACCAAGTTAAAAAAAAAAAAAAAATTTAAAACCCTCGTCTTTGAACTATTTGTCCTACAACATTTGCTCATAGTAGAATTTTTTGGCTGATCACTTCTAAAATTTAGCGAACATACATAGTACATGTTTGGCAACTGCTTTGAAAGTCAATAAGTAATTATTGAACTCCAAAAAGTTATAAAATAAAACAATTTGGTAAACTAGTTTATGTGATTCGATCAAAAAAAATTTGTGCATCAATCGCAAGAATTTTAAATTAGCCTATAATTTTATTGGGCAACCAAAGATAGCTTTTGGCAATTAAGTCATAAAGGCAAAGCTATTGCAAAACGGGCTCATAAAAGGCCACTAACTAGTCGTGCTAGCATGGAAATTCTCTTTACACGAAGTGACTGCTCTTAGCCGTGAGCTCGACTCTCTCACTTCTTCTTAGCTTGAGATTCTACTATCACATCATACCAGGGACCCTAATTCATGAAATAACATATGTGCTTTGAGTAATTATTCCTCTCCCTATTGAAAGTGTTTTTATTTTTGGGTTAATTAAAATCTACCCCATGTGATTATGATAATTTTCACTATATCTTAAATGTGGTTTAAAAGTGGACACTTAAACTCTCTGTGATTTCGGACTAAAGTGAAACTACTAAGATTTCTTTCAAAAAAGCCCACATGGAGATTAAGTATTAATATTAGCCCGACATAGGAGAGTTTAAGTGTCAAAATTAATCCCAACTAGCCAGTTAATTCTAGAGTTGATCCCACAAATAGGTTAAGTGTTAAAAATTAGCTCTACATATATGGGTTAAATGATAACATTTTCCTTGCATAGGGGGTTAACCCCAAAATTGACCTCACAAAAGAGAATAAATGTTAACATTTTTGGCCAATTTCAAAAATTTTATCAGTTTTGAGGGAAATCTTTATAGTTTAACTTTAATCCAAAATTACAGGGGGTTTAAGTGTTTACTTTTAAATCATTAAGATTAAGGGTGAAATAAAAATAAGCCTAACAACAGGAGAGCAAAAATATAATTACCCTTTTCTTTTCTTTTTTGTATGGTGATCATATTTTATTTATTTATTTTTGGACTAAGTACACTACAAATTAGAGAAAAGAGAGGAAAATGTGGTGTCCTTCCGATTTGAGCTGTGAATTCTTAGTGTATATGAGAAACTGCTCATAATATCATTATTACTCTCAGTCCATGAATAAATATTAGATTTAGTTTACTGATTCCATGTTAGCATGAAATGGTAATGGATTGGGCCCAAGTTGGCGTCATCATTGAGCCCAAGCTCCCAAATCTGGTTAGGTGTGTCAAGCCACCCTTATTTTATTTAGCTGAAGGCTGGAGCCCCAAAATATTCTTGCTGATTGCTACACACACATTTAAAAAAGGGAAATTTAGAGATAAACCCCTTAGAATTAATCAATAATGTGCAAAATTCAGTCAAACTCTTGCTTAATGTAAAGTCCACATGCGTTTTAAGTTTACAACCAAAAGCCCATTTTTGTTTTTTTATCTAGTTTAATAACGACGTTGCCCTCGACATCGAATAAAAATCGCCCGACGCCGGTGACTGCCACTACCACCATCGCCACCATCGCAGAGTTTTTTTTATCTAGTTTAATAACGACGTTGCCCTCGACAACGACGAAATCGCCCGACGCCGGTGACTGCCACTACCACTATCGCCACCATCACAGCGAGACCACCATCACCATCGTCAACACCACCATCACCAGCACCATCGTTGCGAGACCGTCATCACCACCATTCACCACCACCCTCACACCGCAATCGCCACCACCTTCGTAGCGAGACCACCCCCTATCGTCACCACCATTACACCGCGACCACCACCATCGCCACTGAAGAAGATGATATATATATAGATATATATATATACATATACACAGATAATATCGCTGTCAGCACCACCATCGCCATCACCATCACCATCACACCACCACTGCCACCATCGCCACTACCATTGCACCGGCACCGGCACCGGCACCTGCACCACCACCATCTTTACTGAAGAAGATGATATATATATATACACGCAAATAATATCACTGAAGAAGATGATATATATGTATATATATACATACACATTGCAACATCTGTTTGTCAAACAGATAACATTATACCGCCACTGCCACCATCCCCACTACCATTGCACCGCCACCACCACCATCGTCACTGAAGAAGATGATATATATATACACATACACACAAATAATATTACTTGTTTGACAAACAAATAACATCTGTTTGTCAAACAGATAACATTATATGTTTGTCAAACAGATAACAATATTTGTTTGGCACAAAATTTTCATTGAAGTTTGATAACATTATCTGTTTATCAAGTGACCCTTGACGTATTGAGAAGTCTTTCATATACAAATTTAATGATCATAACATTATTTTATTTTTTTCATTCAAGTTTTATGTGTTTTTCATTTTTTTTCCAGAAAATTTTGCACCACCACCACCGCAGCACCAGTACCACCCCCCCCCCCCCCCCCCCCCAAATAACAGCACCATTGTGATGTTATTATCTGTTATGCTCAATATATTATATTATCAAAGCTGATAATATCACAGATATACAATATTATCTATCATGCTCAACAGATAATATTATCTGTTTGGAAAAATCAACTTAAAATGGCCATAACTTTCTCACATTTTGGTCTTCTGAGAATTCTTTCATTTATTTTTTCAAGATCTACACAGTTCACTCGCAATTTTATAAAGATGTCCCATTTTGAGTCTTAATTTAAGCTTTTTTGGTTCAAGGATTTTATATGACAAAATCTGCTAACAGATAATATTATCTGTTGAACAAGAGAGTTTGTAATGGACAATAGAGAATATGATATGAACAACAGATAATGTAATTTGTTGTGTACAAGAGTTACAATTGCTAGTTAGAACACATATATTTATCTATAATGTACATCGGATAAAGTTATCTGGTTTACAACATATAATACTATATAGTTCAAAACAAATAATATTATCTGTTTCACAACAGAGTTCCGTTGCCCAACAGATAAAATAGTAATGGTAAGTGTTTTTCAACAGCAATTATGCTTTTTTACATTCTATTTTCATCATCTTCTTATTCTTCTTCTTCATTTTTATCATCATTTTCTTCTTTCTCGTCATCTTCGTAGATGAGCGGTTCTTTTTTCTTGGTTATCTAGTTTATTATCTATTTCATAACAGATAATATTATCTGTTTCATAACAGATTTCTGTTGTCCAATAGATACTATTATCTGTTATCACCATCATCATCGTCGTCACCACCACCACTGACATCAACATCGTCATCACCACCACCACCGAACCACCACCACCATCACCACCCCTATAACAAAATAGTTCACAGCACCACCAACAATCAATACCATCAGCACCACAAAACAGATAATATTTTTTGACAATATATCTGTTTTCGAAAGCAGATAATTTTGTACCACCATCACCTTCAGAACACCACCACCACCGCACCACCACCACCACTATCACCCCCATAACAGAATAGTTTACAACCACCACCATCACAATACCACCACAACCACTACCAGCAGCACCACAAAACAAATAATATTATCTGTTTTGACAATATTATCTGTTTTCGAAAACAGATAATTTTGCACCACCACCACCACCGCACCACCACTACCACACCCCTATAACAGCACAGTTCACAACCACTGCCATCATAGCACCACCACGACCACTACTAGCAGCACTACAGTATTATCTGTTTTTGTAAACAGATAATATTATCTGTTTTTTAAATAGAGAATTTTGCAACAGCACCACCACACCACCACCACCATCGGAGCACCACCACCATCACCACCACACCATGCCACCATCACTGTTACTATTATAGTTGTCGTTGTCATTGCCGTTGTCTTCGCCGTCACCGTCACTGTCACCGTCGACATCACACCATCGTCACCTCTATTACCACCGTTAGCACCAACACCATCACAACACCACTACTACCACCATCGCACCACCACCACCACCACCATCGTCACCTCCATCTACAATCGCAACACCTCCACTATCACGTCACCTCCATCACCATCGCAACAATACCACCGCCATCGTCACCTCCATCACCATTGCAGCACCACCATCACCATCGCCACTTCCATCTACAATCGCAGAACCTCCACCACCACGTCACCTCTATCACGATTTTTTATTTTTCTGGTTTTGATTTTCTGTCTGGTGTAGAAGGAGTGGGCATTTTTGGTTTCTTAAGAAATTAGGTCATTTTGGTCTTTTTGGTTGGGGAAGGGGTTATTGAGTTAAATATTTGGGTCTTGGGCTTTATGTAGCATTGTATTAATTTTAGGGTGCTATGGCTGAGCGCCCCTTTAAAAAAGGGGCTTCGGGCATAGCCTCTCAAATAAAACTATTGAGAGCTTAAAACTTATGCTATTTTTTTTAGGTGTTTTTTTTATTTATTTTTTATTTTTTATGCCTATGCAACTTTAAATTACTTTAACTTTTGTTCTACAAGTCCGTAGAATTAGAGGACAAGTGTACAGTCTGGATTAAAGGGTCATACTACGTTAGCATGTTGACCTGGTTTGACGGGCTCACTAAATAATATCTCGTGGGGTGGGCTGTAGGCTGTAGCCCCTTCTCCCTTTGGGGTAAATAATCTTTCCCTACAAAAAAAAAAAAAAAAACTATATGTAATATGTGTAATCTGGCACTCCCATTTTATTTTATGGATATTAGGTCATATACCCTTTAAAATTGTGTGTTTTAATTAAAAAAAAACTCACATTTTTTACAGTTTTATAAAAAGTCCCTCGCTACTTTTCGTATTTGGTGAAAAGCCCCTCCCGCTCACAGATTATGTTATATTATCTGTGAGCTTTAAATCATCATAACTCACTCATTTTTTGGCCCTTTTGGGTGATTTTTTTTTTGTTTTTGATATCATGTAGTTTTTCGAGATCTACGCATTAAATTTGAAAGTTGTACAAAAAAAAGTAATTTGGAACTTCATTTTTCATTTTTATCTTTCAGATATATAATATTATCTGTTTACACTAACAGATAACATTATTTGTCAACTTTAAACCACCATAACTTTATCAATTCTTGGGCTTTTTGGGTGATTTTTTTGTTTTTGTTTTTGATTTCATGCATTTCTTTGAGATCTACACATTGGACTTGAAAGTTGTACAAAAAAAGTAATTTGGAATTTTGTTTTTTCATTTTTATCTTTCAGAACACAAACAGATAATATTATCTGTTTACACAAACAGTTAATATTATTTGTCAACTTTAAACCACCATAACTTTATCAATTCTTGGGCTTTTTGGGTGATTTTTTTTTTGATTTCATGTATTTCTTTGAGATCTATGCATTGGACTTGAAAGTTGTACAAAAAAAAAGTAATTTGGAACTTCGTTTTTTCATTTTTATCTTTCAGAACACAAACATATAATATTATCTGTTTACACAAACAGTTATTATTATTTGTCAACTTTAAACCACCATAACTTTATCAATTCTTGGGCTTTTTGGGTGATTTTTTTTTTTAGATTTCATGTATTTCTTTGAGATCTACGCATCGGACTTGAAAATTGTGCAAAAAAAAGTAATTTGGAACTTCGTTTTTTCATTTTATCTTTCAGAACACAAACAGATAATATTATCTGTTTACACAAACACTTAATATTATTTGTCAACTTTAAACCACCATAACTTTATCAATTCTTGGGCTTTTTGGGTAATTTTTTTTTGATTTCATGTATTTCTTTGAGATCTACACATCGGACTTGAAAGTTGCACAAAAAAAGTTGTACCATGGCTTGAGGCTTAAACTATTAGTATTTAGAATTAGATTAGATTAGGCTTAAACTATTAGTATTTAGAATTATAATAGATTAGATTACTTATTTTATATTCTTTGATGTCTTATTTAGATATGGCATTTGTACTCTATTTACATTTTGCCCTTTTGGTAACATCTAGGACATTGTATTTTGGTTATTGATCCTTAAAAATCAATAAAACTGAGATTTTAGCTTATATACTACATGGAATTCAAAGAAAGAGATTTTTCAATATGAATTGTATTTTGGCTGGAAAAGTTTTTATGCCTAAGCCAATCTAGCATTATATAGGACACTCTCTATGTGCTGTATATAGAGAGAATCTTTTGCATCCCCTAAATATTGTTCTGAAGTGTTGCTTCTGCTAATCCAATCATTTTCTTGTAGCATTATCAATAGTAGGTTCCAAGGACGAGTAAAAATTCTAGTAGGTTCCAAGGACTAGTGTCTTATAGGCAATTGTATATTTTATGCTGCATATAGATACGGCGATTTGTTAACAAGATTTGCTCAATCTTCTATTTATGAATCTGTTTGTTTCATATCTGCTTGGTTCCTTGGCCAAGCATTTTTCTCATCCAGAGAACAAAATACAAAAGCGTGAATCATGGTGGAAGACAAATTGGTGGTTGAAGAATTAAATATCGACAAGGATAGTTGTTAACTATGGAGAAAAAGTGTATTTGAATATCAAGATGTTTCTGTTTTCTATTACACCTGGAGACATTTATGGCATCTGGTTGAAACTCATTACTTTGCTGCAACTTCATTCTAGAGAAAATGTACATCTAAATATCAAAGCTTATTCTGCTTTACTGCCACATCTCTGGATACATGAATAACATCCGCTTGAAATTCATGATCTTCCTGCAACCATCTTTTAAAATCTTCAATTGGTTAAGTACTGAACGCATGACTTTCTTTAATCCTCTGTGGAAATTGAATTGAATGACTCAACTCTTAAATCACTGTTCATTGTCCCTGCGAAAGGGTTGAGAGTGCTCTTTCTCAACTAATTTTTTGGCTTTCTCACGTGTGTATGCATGCAAGGGAGTGTTTGTGATGTCTCCTTTGCGATTAATGATACAGATTGGTGTCATGCATTATTATGAACCAGGTCACATACTGAATTTGTAGGTCATTTATCAAAAGGTCTCTATCTGATGGCAACATTCTTTGTGAAAGCGACTCATCTATTGAAGCCACAAATGTTGTGCAGAATGACTATTCTAGACAGCCTTTGCCAGACAATATGCATGGCGGTAACAAGGGTCATTCAGAGTCTTCACCAGAAATATCAACTAATGAAAGTGATCTCTCTTATTCTAGGTCAGCTTACACCAAATTCTTTCTTTGTTTTCTTGGCAATTCCTTTGATCTCTCACTCTTAATATCTGTACTAGAGTGGGTTACAAATTTAGTTGGTATTTCAAATTCATGTAGCAGGCCAAAGTAAACCATTCGATCCATGTTTTTCTTTTTGAGAATAAAATTTCAGCGAAAGGTCAAATTGTACACATTTTGAATTTTCTGTACCTAACATTCATATCCTAGTTTGATTAGCCATTCATATGTGTTGGCTCTGGCCTGGAGCTCTCAATCCGAAACCCTCTTTCTTTGAACAAAGTCTTATTTGTTCATGTGGTATGCGATGTGAAGGCTGCCTTAAGTTGATTGATCGTGTGCATAAAGGCTGTTGAGGGTAAAAACAAGCATCCTAAAATTTTGTATTTTTCAACAGGAACATGGTCATGGGTGCTGGATATGGCCAATAGTTGCAAAGCTTCCTATAGCATGTTTCCCTACACGTGCTAACATATGATTATAAAAGGGTGCTTGTATGTGTCATTGTGGTTTTCTATAAATGTTCAGATCTGTAGAATCTGATATCATAGAAATGAAATTAGTTGAAATTGATCAAATCAATCATAGTGTCTCTGACTCTCTATATTGCTTAGATAGTCCATTTAGCCAAAATGCAACCACTTCCTGCTGTTGTTCCTCAGTTTTTCATTGAAGTGGAAAGCTTAATTCTAATCTCTTGTTGTGTTTTCCAGTTTTCCTTACCTTCCCACTTTGGTGTGTGCAGAGGTGGTACAGGTGTAAGATCCATCTATGAATGCACATACAGAAATTCTTAAAAAGTCACTGACGGTGAATGTGTACATTTTCGCTTGATTTATTGTTTGAACCATATAAATTATTGACAGAATTTTCTCAGTTGTATTTTTAATTGTATGATTTTTTTTATGCAAATACACAAATACACAAATTTCCATATGAGCTATTTTAGTACACAAATTTTATATCTCCCTACGTGGCATTTTATTAGTATGGTTCATGGATATTGCACGTTTGATTTGTCTATGATGTGCATCTGCGTTGAACATCTCGCCTGTCCTTTGTAGGTATAAACGCCTTTAATGTCTCGTAGGCAACTTTTCAACGATGTGCAACTGGACCAGTGTCTTGAAACTGATACCATTTCTTTTAACGAACATAGAGATTCATTTAACTGCTCAAATTTTCTTGATGTAGACTGCCTTCATCATCTAGAAATTCATGTGAAGAAGAGTCATATGAAAGGTAATTCTTTACATTCTGTCACTAATGACGTGTAGAAAACTTGTCCTCTGAAGAATAAATTCCCTTTTCAATTAATATAAACATTAAACATAGAAAAGTCAAACCGTTAATTTTCACTACTAGGTCCATATGATCTTCAAATGAGACATGAAGTTTCTCATGAAATTTAAAACATGAGAAGAGTTATGTTGTGTGTGGTCTTCTACCATGTGTACATGTGAGATGTGGATCCTACCTAATTGATATCCAAGCGCTAATGTTGATTCTTTATTCTTTTCGTTGGTTCTTGTTCCATAAAAGTTATTTGAACTACAAAATTTTGCAGGGCAGCCAAAAAAGTACCTGTGAATGGCCTTTCCCTTTTGTGTAGATAATCTGAATTGTTATATTTTAGGTGCATCTATCTTGGACTACTTCAGGAATTGTGCGAGACATGGAAACTTTTTGCTTAACTCATTCTTATAAGTTTGGCCCAACTTTAAATTGAACAAAGTTGAATTCAAAATTTTGAGATATATACATGTATATTATGAGGTTTGAAGTGCCCCATTGGATCTAATGGATGCAGATCTACACTCCTAAACTCTCCTACTGCTATTCTATCATCAGATAGTGTTGTAAATGGACTTGGAGTGGAAACAAGCACTTCTGCTAGTGAGTCTGGATCCAGCATAAAGGACAGTAATTTATTTAACCGTACTATGGTATTATTTTGAACTGAGTTTAAGTTACAGAATTCGATATATTTGTGTATGCATGGATAAAATATATACAACTAGATTGCTAGATCACATATCATTTGTGACGTCCAAAAGTCAGCTTTAACAAAAATTGTTTCTAGAGGCAATCTTTGTTTGAAATTTCTTCTTTTAACTGCTACCAACTCCTCTAAAAGCGATCAGTGTCGATGCTTGTGAGACTAAGGGTATGTTTGATAACCCAATTAATTGGGGAAAATGAAAAGTTTCAGCACTTATTGTTTTTCTGTACGTTTTTCTGTTTGTTTCCGGGCATACGACTTAAAATGCATTAAAATGTTTATGTTTCAGTTTTCATAGTTTGTGTACTGTTTAACACACTGTTTTGTATACCTTCTTATGTACGTGCACTAATTTTGATATTATTTTATATATACAACTAATTAATCAAAACTTTTTCTTTTTTTGTAGGTATAAAGTTTCACATTTTGATGGAAAGTTTTAACAAGCGAACCACTGCTTTCATAGTTTTGTTAGTACTTTTTGATGAATATGTAATATGTTATTAGTTTAGCACTAGACTCGGATCGATTGTATTTTTTTTGTTCATTCCAATTAATTGGTTGATATTGAGATGAATCAATGAAGTTTAGTAGTTGAAATAGATTATTGAGTTGGATTTAATTTTGTACAGGGTGCTATTGTATGTACAGGGTGGTATATATTGTTTTTACAGGGTGGTATTGAATCAGTATTATTTAAAACATTTATGTCGTTTTTAAAAAAATTGACATAACTAATTACACATTTACGTCACTTTTATCAAGTATTTATGTCATTTTTATAAAATATGTATCTCACTTTTAAAGTTTTTATGTCACTTTTAAAGTATTTATGTCACTTTTAAGACTTTGATGTAATAATTTTGTATGGTATTTATGTCACTTTTCTACTTTTATGTCACTTTGGGTTAAAAGTGACATAAATAAAATGGTATTTATGTCACTTTTAAGTATTTATGTCACTTTTTGTTAACATATGTGTTGGTTTTATGAAACTTTTATGTCACTTTTTAAAAACATTTATGTCACTTTTAAAACATTTATGTCGCCTCCATTTATGTCACTTTTTACTGGAAAAAAAGTGACATAAATACCTATTTATGTCACTTTATAAGTGACATAAAAAGCCTTTTTCCTTGTAGTGTCTGTTTTGACATATAAAATCAAAAAAAGAGGTTCCAAATTAGCCATTTTTCTGTTCCAGTGAGGGGGTTTTCTCTCCTTTTGATGTCGAAAAGTAGTAAAGGGGTTTATAAAAAATGGTCAAAATTTGGGAGAATGGATTTGATTGGAAAAGGGATGAAAGTTCATGTACCCAATTGCAAAAAAAGGACAATTGTAGGCAATTCCGTTAGTTTTAAACTAACGGCATCATCAAATGTATCTGATTGGAAAGGGAATGAAAGTTCATGTATCCAATTGCAAAAAAAAAAAGTTCATGTACCCAATTGAAAACACGTGTATAGCACGACGGGGTAAAGTGCAATTAGGCCTTTAAAAAATATCAATTTAATCCTCAACAGTTTCTAATTAAGCTAAATCAATAGATTCCAACCGTCCAATTCCGTTAGAAAACTCATGGCAACATGTGCATGTGACACCAACAAGCCACTGATGCCACCACCACCAAAAAAGAAAGGAGCAAACTTCAGTGCAGTGCACTGTGTCCTGTTCGTTCTGTGCTTGTCACAGAATGAACAGTGCACATCGCAATTTCCAAAAATAAAAATAGTTGTGCACTGTTCATCCTATGACAGGCACAGGACGAACAGGACACAGTGCACTGCACTGAAATTTGCTCCAAAAAGAAAACTCTCTCTTTTTTCCTTATTCTTTTTCTTTTGGGTTAAATGCATTTTGCACTCTCAAACAATACCATATTTTGCTCTTTAGTCCCTAAACTATCATTTTTTGTATTTTGGTCCCTCAACTATCACTTTGTGGTAGTTTGCCCACTCCATCACTTTCAGCGTCACTTTTGGTGTCACTAAAAAGTGACTTTTTTCGTCACTAAAAGTGATAGAGGGGGCAAACTGCCACAAAATAATAGTTGAGGGACCAAAATGTGAAAATGATAGTTTGGGGACCAAAGTGCAAAATATGGTATAGTTTGAGGGTGCAAAATGCATTTAACCCTTTTCTTTTTTTCTTGGAAAATGTACTACTTCCCTTGAAAAGTTGAAATGGAGAAATTTTATCTCCTACGAAATCTTTGAAGGGATATACTGAAGTATTTCTTTTACCAACCACAAGTATAATGGGATTGAAGATACTGATGGGCAATTGGACGAGATAATGGTCCAATAGAGAAGTACCGAAACACAGCCCACTAGTGTAATAACCCTTGACAACTGACAAGTATCCCACATTGAAAAAGTAGAAACAGAACAAAGTTTATTTATAAGGCGAAACGGTGAACAGCAGGCACGACCTCACTTGAACAGGATCTGCTCTATAGTATAGTACCTCTTATCCTTGATTTCTAAGGAGACAGGAACCAAAGTCTGGTGGATGAACCATGACCGTGTGATCAGAGCGTGATAAACAGTCCTGATGGATCCCCTGTTGTGGGACCATTTGTACTGTAGAGGATTGTTCTCAGCCAGTCATCTGGCTGGTGGTGGTCTAATCCAAAATTCATTTTGAGGTTAATTGCATTTTTCCCCATGGCCGTTTTAACTTTACCCCTTGTGGTTTTGGATTTAAAGTGAAATTATTTTAAAAAAATTTCAAAATTGATGAAAATTTTAAAATTGGTCAAAAATATTAACACCTACCCCCATTTGTGAGGTTAATTTTAGAATTAATCTCCTATGTAGGGATAATGCTGACATTAAACCCATTTATATGAGGTTAATTTTTAACATCTAAGCCCTTTGGGAGTCAATTTTGGGATTAATTGTCTATGTATGGTTAACTTTGACAATTAAACTCTTTGATATGGGGCTAATTTTAACACTTAATCGCATGTGGGGCTATTTTGTGAGACATCTTAGCAGTTTTACTGATTGGTGACGAATAGTTTCTGTTTATAGTCCTGAAGATATGTTTGTTAGCCCATTTCATGTAGTTAATAGCTATTTTTTAATAAGTATTCCATATTTTGTAGGTTTTGAAGCTTAAACTTGAAAATGCACTAAAATTCAATGTTTAGTGGCTTTGGAAGGTATTCTGGGCTCAAAAGATGATTTCGGTGAAAGTTGAATGCAATAGCATCCTCGGTAAATCACATTTTTGACGAGTAATACTTTGAATTTGAGAAATTTCTCCACAGATATAAAATGTAGATCTTCGAGTTACGGACGCGTGGCCACAAACGGCGAGTCAATCCGAGTTCCGAGCAAAATGATATTGCAATTCTACAAAAGTCGTGCAGTGTAGTGAAAAGCACCTCGCGCGAACGACTTGGGAAAAAACAAAAAATGCGTATTTCGTCAAATTAGAGTGCCCAGCGAAGGTAGTTTGTGCATACGACGTCCAAAAATGAAAATACGAAAGTTTTAGTGCGATTTGACATAAAAAAGCCTCCTAATCCTTCCAAAAGCTATATAATTCATATTCTAAATCAATTTTGGGGTTGCATAACATTATACACATCCTTCAATAACTAAAACTTCAGCCATTGAAGAGGGAGAAGTAAGGAGAAGAAGAAGAAGGCCAAGGATTCCCATGGCCTCCTCCATCAACCTCTTGCTAATCTTCGATTCTATGGCCGCTTAGACCGATATCTAGGGTTTCAATAAAACCCTAGCCAAGTAATAAGGATTTCATGTTTTTCTTTTAGTTTTATTATATATGGATGATGATTACATGTTTAAAGGATTTTAATTAATAAAATCGTATTCATTGATTAAATCGTTGCTTTCAAAATATATTCTTGTCTTAGATCTATTTTGGTTGTGATGCTCAATAGTCTATATTTGCTGTGACTATTTACATGTAATAGTACTTATTGAATTGTGATATCAAGTCATCGAATAGTTCATGCCTAGGGAAAACGGAGTGTGCCGCAACCCTAGTTTAGTGTGAGACACTTTGTGCCAACCGAAGATGAATTATGTTGATACTTGAATCGTAGTTATCTTCTTGACGGAGGAATTGGGCTTGTAGCTACAATTTCCCATTATCATCCAATGTAATAAGCTAATTGATTGCATAGACACCCTTATTATGAAGCTAGTGGTGGATTTGCAATCCTAGGTTCAATACACATATTTATTAAAATAACTTTTAAATTGCTTTCATAATTTAGATTTATTTTCATTGTATTTAGTTTAATTAAAAATTAAAATAAAAATTCTGTTTTCTTAATTAATTAGACCTAGGGTTTTTAAAATTAAAGGGCTTTAGTATTTCAATCTCTGTGGCTTCGACCTTTACTTCCACATTGCAAATCTTTTAAAGTAAAGCATACTTTTATCTTGATTTTGACAAGATCAATTTTTTGCACCGTTACCGGGGATGACAAATTACTACCTTTAGTTATAGAATCTTAGTTTAGTTAATTCATATATATTAGATTAGGTTTTATTTTTCGTTTTTGTTTTGAGTGACTAACTTTACCTTTTGTTTTGTAGTTTCTCGAACCATCAAATTCTAGCTTTTTGGAGTGGAAGAGTTTAGCACATCAAAGGAGATTACGCGAATAAATTATAAAAAAGTTGCAAAAAAAAAGTAAAGTAAAAATTCAAGTAAACTGCTTCCTTTAAAATTCATTTCAAACCACTGTAAGTCAGGGCGCTGAGATGCACTATTTGCATTAGTTTAGCGGTGATTTGCAGGTGCATTAGCTAGGAAATCTGGGGCACTTAGCTTTGACGCAAATCACTACATAACAAGATAATTGTATGCATCATAGTAGTATTGTGTGCCTGTTTGAGTATTTGCGTAGTTTATTCTTTTATTTGGGTGAGTCAGTCGTTATCGTAGTGTCAGTTCTTTAGTTTATGTTTGATACCCGTTCGAGTAAACCCGCTTTACATCCTTTAAATCTTGAACTTGAACATACCCTTAGAATCCTTAAGTCTTCAACCCAAGCTTTTAGAGTTCGGTTGTTGTTAGACGATGAATCAACTCCGAAACCATTGTCGTTATTTCAGGCCAAAATTCAAAGTACCCTTAAAACGCTTAAGAAAAACTTGAACTATTAAAATCGACCCTATTTCAATGGCCGACTTAGGAAACAACGGGAATAACAAAAATAATATAAATAACCCTAATGTACCTCAACCTCCTCCGCTGAAAGACTATTTCACTCCTACGGCCTACACACCACCATCATGCGTAGAGTTACTGGAGGTGACGACATCTCACTTTGAGATAAAGTCATCTACCATCGCGCTACTCCCTTCATTCCATGGTCGTGTTAAAGAGGACCCATATCACCATTTAGGAGAATTTCAAGATATTTGTACGACCTTGAAAATACAAAACTTAACCGATGATGAGTTAAAATTGTGCCTTTTCCCATTTTCTCTAGAAGATAAAGCTAAGTATTGGCTCCAATCTCTAGAGCCAAACACTATCAAAACATGGGAACTGTTGCATACTGCGTTCTTGCAGAAGTTTTTCCCTATTATGCGTACAAATCAAATTCGAAAATCTATAATGAACTTTGTGATGAAAGATGGGAAAACACTATATGATACGTGGGAATAGTTTAAAGAACTTTTACGCTCTTACCCTTATCATCAAATCCCTTAGTGGCAGTTGGTGCAAATCTTTTAGAGGGACTTATTCCCTCTATCCGTAACACAATCAATGTTATTTGTGCTGGAACATTTCTTCGCAAAAGCCCCGACGAGGCCTGGAAAATTTTTAAAACATTAAGTGAAAACTCCATGCACCAAGCCGTGTTCGTCCATCCTAAGGGGTGTCTTCCACCCAAACCCAAGCGAGAAGAGCGGTTCAAGTCAAGTCACTCAATTGAAATATAAGAACTATCTAGAAAACTTGACCAACTCATGAGGATGGGCCATATGTCCAGTCTACCTCCTTCCGAAGTATGTGCATTGTATTTTGAACCTTATCATAATATCTTCGCATGTCCTTCTGCTTCTCAATTCACGGAGTTTGTCGAGCAATACATTAGCTCTATTCAACCATTCCCACAAAATGCTCATAACCCTTCGTGAAATAATTACGGTGCGCCATGGAGAAGTTACCCAAATGTTGGGTGGCGATCTAAAAATAATGAGGGTTCATATTCCTCCCAAAGACCTCAAATTGAAACTAACTTTCCTAATGCATGGCAACATCGGTCTCAATAATATCAATACACACAACTTAATCCTCTGCCTCCTCCACCTCCACGCAATAATGCATTTGAGGAAAAAGTGTTGGCCTCACTTAAATGTTTTGGTTCGGTGATCAATTTAGTACACTCTTACACACAGTCCATTGTAAAGCTAGAGTCCCAAGTGGAACAAATAGCTAATACACTAAACCATTTGACTGAGAGTAAGTTGCCAAGTCAACCTATTCAGAAACCTAAGGGACAATACGAGGTGGGTGGTATGAGTGAGCAAGTGAACGCTGTTTCAACTAGGACGACTAATCGAGAGGAAGAAGTTGTTGAGATTCTAAGGGAGAGTAGGAAAGATGCAAACATTAATTCGAATCAAGAGAAAGGTGAGGACATGAGTCAAATTAATAAAGAGTATTTAACGGTGTTCCAAAACTGCCTTTCCCATCAAACATTGAGGAACCGTTGCAGTTTTCAAAGAAAAGGTCAAAAACTGAAGATATACGAGGTATTTAAACAAATTGAAAGGGTCAATATCCCAGTCTCAACGCTATAAAACAAATTCCCTCTTATGCTAAGTGCCTTAAAGACCTATACAATCAAAAGCGCAAGTTGCGCAGTCATATTCTGAAAAAGGTCTTTCTCACTGAAAGAGTAAGTTCAATCTTCGAACACGCTCCTCCCAAGTATAAGGATCCTAGAACACCTACTATTTCTTGTAATATAGGTGACACTTTAATCCATCGGGCTCTCCTTGACTTAGGAACAAGTGTGAATCTGCTGCCATACACAGTTTACAAACAGTTAGGATTAGGTGAACTTAAACCCACGGCTGCTACCATACAATTAGCGAATCATTCCATTTAAATTCCTAGAGGAATCGTCGAGGACATCTTGGTAAAATTTGATAAATGTTATTATCCTATTGATTTCATGGTCCTTGACACCAAACCAGTGATAGATGCTAGGAAACGCACTTCTGTCATTCTTGGTCTTCCATTATTAGCCACGGCCAACGCTCATGTCAACTGTCGAATGGGGGTAATAAAAGTATTGTTTGGGAACATAAACCTAAAATTAAATGTTTTTAACGCTATTGACCAACATCCCAATGATAATGATTACCCATGTATGGCGGAGATTGGAGTTAGACAAGCTAATGGACCCAATAACATAATAGACATGAATAAAGGGAAGGAGATAATGCACAATGAACAGAAAAATCCTAATAACCCGATTCCTAATGATGAATTTACTTAAAAGGTGAGAAATTGATTTGAACATGATCAGGGAGAACTGTTGATCGAGTTAAAAAATGATGACACTATTTCTATTTTCCACTGGAGTCTCCCTAATGCCTTCAAGGGTACAAAGTCTAAGTTACGGTTTCAATGAGTCTTGAGTTAGAATGGTCTAGCTAAAGACGTAAAAGACAGTGCTTCTTTGGAGGCCAACCAAGCTTTTATCGTTCCGTTTCCTCATTTTTGTACACTTTTTGGGTCATGTTGAGTCAATTTTGGTCGTTCTGGATAGGTTTGGGGGTCAGGGTCAATTTATTTTGAAATTATTTACATTGAAAGGAAAAGAAAAGAGAAAGAGAACATGTCGCGTGCGCAGCTCGTTCGGGCGAGATTTTACCTTCGTAATAATTTTTCAAATTTTTACATATACCCTCAGATTCATGTCGCGCCTCAAATCGTGCGCGCTAGGGCCTATCACCCTATCGGCCTGCTCGCGCGATCTGTAGACTTAGAAAATATTTTTTATGAATTTTGACAACAAGCCTCAGATTCACCTAGCGGAACGACTCGCGTGTGAGAAGATCGCTCGCGCGGCCCGCTTGCGCGAGGGGGAATTTTTGTGTGTGTGTGTTTTTTTTTCTCTTTTGTTCTTTTCTTCTCACTCCTAACCCTTGTTTATGTGTTTGTTCTTTTCTATTTTCTCTCTTAGGTCCCTTTTAGATTGAGTCCTTCTTTGTTTTGTTAGTTCCATTTGTGCTTTTTTTTCGTTGAGTCTTTCGGTTTTAGTTTAGTTTTTTAACAAGTATGCCACGGTCTGCATTTAATATTTATATTTTTATTAGCTATCGTTGTTATTTTGTTTGTTTATTTTCTTTTATTGGGTATTGACAGGTGAATTAGTAGCTCCATTTAGAGTGTTTGAACTTTTATCGTCATATTCATATACGTTCACCTGGTTTGTGATTGCCGAGATTGAGGTAATGTCGTTCCTTCCTTACGTACTCTCCTTTCTTTCGTTTTATTTTTTCATTGGGGACAATGAAAGGTTTAGGTTTGGGGGTATGCACACACATTTACATTATTATGCACCAATTTTTTAAAATTTTTTTTGATACGTGTGCTTAATTAAGTGATGTTATCGACGTTTTTGCAATCTCAAGTCGATATTTCTTGTTATATAACTTGGATTGTTATAAATGGTAAACATGAGGAGATGTAGTCAAACACTTGCTTGAGGTCATGATGTGACGTTTAGGATATGTATCATTCGAATCGTAGTTTTTTTATCATAGACTTGCACACAAACCTATGAACTACACGTAGTAGCTTGAATACATGTTGATGTGAACTATAATATGATTCGGATTTCTAGATAACACATAATGTGGATATTAAACCCGGTGAGCTTTTGAGCCTATCTTTTATTTTTAGAGGGTTATAAATTCATCTTGTGTTTGTACAATTTCATTAAAATAGCGCATTAACTCGTTGTTTAGTCTCATTATTCTTGTTTTGGTTGATAGTCAAGTTAAAATATTTTTGTTACCATGCTAAATAATCTTCCATCGTAAATGTTGAAGAACCGTATCACCCTAGGACATGATTTTAGGCTTTCTTTGTTTTCCACCCTTTTGACCTTTGACCTATCCAGATAAATGATTAAATTTCATTAGTTCACCCCTTTGAGCTTTTAAAGTGCCTATCTTTCTTTAATTACCATGATTTTGTTTTGCTCCAACTTGGCCAACTTGGAGTTTACCACTGAAAGAGATAAACATTTAGTGGTGATAAGACGATGTGTTGCTTAAGAAGAAGAAGAAGAAAACAAGATGATATTTGGGGTAGTTGCCTTGGTATTCAGTGAATATTCGTTTCCAAAACAATGAAAAGAAAAAAAAAAGGATGAAAGACAAGGAAAAGAAAGAAAAAAAAATATGAAAGAAGAAAAGAAATAAAAAAGAAGAGGAAAAAAATGAAAAGATGAAAGTTGGTAGAAGAATGAATGAAAGAAATCGAACATGCCTTACAACGCCATTCTAAAACAACCTAACGAATCCTTTCCATCCTTTTTCCTTGCCCGAGTCACGTTACAACCTTTAAAAAGTCCTATTTGATCCTAAAAAACATGGTTTGGATATGTAAACGATGGGAGGGGGGATTAAAACATGGTAACGATTAATTTTTCTTGACTGTTGGTGTCCTATCCATGAGACTATTGTTCTTCCGTGTCATGCATCTTTTACAAGTCATATATGGGCGTTTCTTGTTTTGAAACATATTTCTTTTGCTCCCATATATTAAAGAAATTACACCTGCTTCTGAGTGTTTCATTTGAGAGTATAATTAACATTGTGAGATTCGTAGTCGAAGCATAGTTGGATGGTTATCCGAGTTATATTCCAAGTTCATGACATGTGCGTGTTCATTTCACTACCACATCACACACGTGCAATTTTATGAGAAACTCTATTTATTTATACGATGCATGTGCTTGGGATTGTTTTTGACGTAGGTAGACGTTTGATTTCGTTTCTTTTTGTTCGTTATTCTATTTCAAATCACTATTTTATGATAAGGAGTATTGAATGTTCTATTTTTTGTTTTTAATAAAACTTTTTAAATATTTAATGAAATAAAGATGGTCGTGGGTGTCTTATTCGACGAGAACCCTCATGAGACTTAACTCGTCCTACTAGGGACACCTAGGGGTTTAAAAGGCTTGTTGCATATGCTGAATGCAATCGCGTTGCTTGGGACAGTGAGTTAGGATCTTTAATTTTACTTTAAATTTATTTTTATGTTTTTCTTTGCTCGAGAACTAGCAAAGTGTAGGCTTGGGGGTATGACCGACGACATATAGTTTTCGTTTATAGTCTTGAAGAAACGCTTTGTTAACCCATTTCATGTAGTTATTAGTTATTTTTTAATAAGTATTCTATATTTTGTAGGTTTCAGAGCTTTAAGTTGAAAATGCACTAAAATTCAATGATTAGTCACTTTGGAAGACATTCTGGGCTCAAAGGGTGATTCCGGTGAAAGCTGAATGCAACAGTGTCCTCGGCAAATCATATTTTTGACAAGGAATACATTGTATTTGAGAAATTTCTCCAGATATATAAAATGTATATCCACGAGTTAAGGACGCATGGTGGCAAACGGCGAGTCAATCCAAGTTCCGAGCAAAAAGATATTGCAATTCTACGAAAGTCACGCAGTGTAGTGAAAAGTACCTCGCGCGAGCTGGCCGCACGAACAACCTAAGAAAAAACTAAAAATGCATATTTCGTCAAATTAGAGTTCCCAGCGAAGGTGGTTTGTGCATATGACGTCCAGAAATAAAAATAAGAAAGTTTTAGTGCGATTTGACTTAGAAAAGCCTCCTAATCATTCCAAAATCTATATAAATCCTATTCTAAATCAATTTTGGGATTGCACAATATTGTACACATCCTTCAACAACTAAAACTTCAGCCATTGAAGAGGGAGAAGCAATGAGAAGAAGAAGAAGACCAAGGATTCCCATGGCCTCCTTCATCAACCTTTTGCTAATCTTTGATTTTATGGCCGCTTAGACCGATATCTAGGGTTTCAATGAAACCCTAGCCTAGTAATAGGGTGTATTTTATATTTTTCTTTTAATTTTATTTTGTATAGATGATGATTACATGTTTAGAGGATTTTAATTAATAAATTGTATTCATTGATTAAATCGTTGCTTTCAAAATCTATTCTTGTCTTAGATCTATTTTGGTTGTGATGTGCTCAATAGTCTATATTTGTTGTGCTTGTATAGATTATTTACATGTAATAGTGCTTATTTGAATTGTGATATCAAGTAGTCGAATAGTTCATGCCTAAGGAAGACGGAGTGTGCCGTAACCCTAGTTTAGTGTGAGACACTTCGTGTCAACCGAAGATGAATTATGTTAATACTTGAATCGCAGTTATCTTCTTGACGGAGGAATTGGGCTTGTAGCTACAATTCCCCATTATCATCCAATGTAATAGGCTGATTGATTGCATAGATACCCTTATTATGAAGGTAGTGGTGGATTTGTAATCCTAGGTTCAATACACATATTTATTAAAACAACTTTTAAATTGATTTCATAGTTTATATTTATTTTCATTGTTCTTAGTTTAATTAAAAATTAAAATCAAAATTTTGTTTTCTTAATTAATTAGACCTAGGGTTTTTAAAATTAAAGGGCTTTAGTAATTCAATCTCTGTGGGTTCGACCTTTACTTCCACACTGCAAATCTTTTAAAGTAAAGCATACTTTTATCTTGATTTTGACAAGATCATTTACTTTACTCCAAAATCACAAAGGAGTTAAGTGTCCATATTTGAACCACGGGAGTGAAGTGAAAATGAGTCTAATCACAAAGGGGTAAAATGTATTTAACCCTTCTTTTTTAGTTCTTTCTCTTGTTTGATGTTTTCCCATAACAAATTCTAAAAATTTCTTATGATTTTCATTTCTTATGATTCTAATTTGTTTTCTAATATTTGTTGTAGTGGCACTATATTGAATTCGAGAACAAATTTACTCACTCAAATTTTGTTCACTCAAATATTTCAGTGGGTGAGTAAGTGGACCCACCATTCTACAGAGAGAGAGAGAGAGAGAGAGAGAGAGAGATAGTCAACAAGTGGGATCCCCTCTACGTATGACCGTGAGTCCTACTCAAATAACTCACTCACTTTAACTGTAGGAAATGTATTAGTATATCACGTGATTACCCTCAAGGTACCTATAAACGTCTCGTAAGCTGGGGTTTGGTTCTAGTCACGAGAGCCACTTTCTTTAAGACCAATATTTTCAATAAAAATAAGGGATCTACTATGATATATATTTATATACGAGGAGTCTCAGGAGCGTACGAACCTACCTTTTAGTGATGAAATTTTTGTTGCTAAAGGTGAAAAACACTGTCACTAAAGGTGAACACACTATTACCGACGAAATTGTTCACCTTTAGCGATGAAAATTTCGTCACTAAAGGGAGGTCTGTAAACAGACATCTATCTGAGAAACGACCCCTCTCTCTCTCTCTCTCTATATATATATATATGTATATATTAACCGATTTTGGATAGTCATCCATTCTAATTTAATGCTAATATATTGTAATTTGGTCTGAAAATGTATATTTGTAATTTAGATATAAACCTGGAGTCAGATCTGATCAACTGGTATTTTTTAGTCTAGAAGGTACAAACTTCTCTTACAATGTACAAATGTATATTGTGAAAGTACAAAACTTAGACTAATAGGTTGTTGCAAGTTACCTTGCATTTAATACCCACATCTTAGCCAACCCGAGTGGCGATGCGTGGCACATCGGTTTGCTTCACCTTATGCAAAACCACTTTGATTCATTGTAGAATTTTCCATGAAAGTTATTCAGCGAAACCATCACCACGTCACACACTGATGTGGTATGACAGTCTATTAATAGTATCTCTAATGGTGTGATTTTGATGGTGGAACTTAGGTGTTTTATCCTATAGACTCACGCAATGGTGTGTGGTAGTGGAAATTACGTAGCTGTATGGTAGTGAAACTTAAGTTTAGCCTTTTAGCTAAATTTATTTACTATACTGTCCAAACGGCAAAGGTAATGTCATTTCATGCCCAACCAGCAAAGATAATGTTGTCCCACAGTGGCCAACAAAGCCTTTGCCATTCAAATTTTCTTTTCTATTCTTCCTTCTTTTTTATTTTTATTTTTATTTTTATTTTTTTACTATTTTTAAAATAGCCATAACCGGCATTGGCAATGCCAATCCACCGCCAGCCGGCAAATTGCCGGCTGGGCTTTTCCATCTCTCTCTTTGCCGTTTACTTTTATACTACTGGGGGAATTCTCCTTTTTATATGGCAACTTAAAATACATTTAGAGCATGTTTGGCACAGTGATAGCTTTGCGATTACGTTAACTTAGCGATTGCTTTTGCAATAATAGATTATGGTTATAATAGATTATGGTAGTTGTGATGTTTCGGTAAAGTATTGTAAAAGTGGTTATGGTGGTATAATAGATTGTGTAAGTATTTGGTTACATAAATGTAAAAGTGATTTTAATGTCCAAAAGACAATTGTGTCCTTATATTGTAAGACTATTATATTATCATTGTGTACATAATAAAGTAGAGTTTCATTGATACGTATTAGTAATTGTGATTAAATGATTATTTAATTACTTAATTTAAAAAGTAAATATATTAATTTGTTAAAAAGTTATCAGAAAAAGTCATATTTTAAAATTATTAAATATATTAGTTAACTAACATGCATTATTTCATCACATTGATTAGTAATAAATACTTTATTATTCATTTTTTCTTTTAAATAAATAGATAATAAAATGTATAATATAAAAAAAAAATTGACACATAATAGTAAGAATAACAATTAACAGAAGTGAAGAGATACTGCAATTTAGAAAGAGAACTGGTTATCATGAAAGATTTGGAAGGCTCACACTTCAATGCCTTCTTTAATTTATAGTAATGCTATGCTTCCTAAAAAAAATTCCCAACACATGTGGCAGTAGCCCTAGTTGATTTTGATTATTTGATATTGAAGTGGTCCTACTCTTAATGAAGAGGGTCTCATTGACACATGTATTGAGAAATACATTTTAGAAAGAAAAAAAATTTGAGAAACATTGCATTACTCTTAATTTATTTTACAAACATACAAAACAAACACATATGTCTAAACTTTTTTTTTTTCTGAGAAGAGAAACTCTCATTAATAATCTCAAAGAGAGTACAACGCAGCTTGTTAAAGTAGGAGCTAAAGTTTTGTCTTGTGGTGAGGATAATGTTGTAATTGTTTGAGAAAACAAGGGCCATCTGTTATTCAATGGTATGCAATATGGAGTAATTTCTCATGCAATATGCTTGTTGACCATGCGGTTTGACCGCGTTCATTTCTTAAGCACCCCTACCCCAATTTTTTTATATTGGGCCAAATAAGTTGATTTGGCTCGCGATTGCGATGGAGCTGTTTTGCCAAACAACCTGCTTTTGCTTTTGGGCTCCATAATATACTGTAACGTGATTCAAACGCCCTGTCAAACACCGTTTTAGCCTATATCCTCTTACACTGTTAGAGATGGCACTAATAAGTTCTCAACTAACACCATGGTGGGGTCTGTGTTTGGTGCCGTTTAATTTGACCTGTTCTTTTGGATAATACATCACTATATGCTGGAATGCACATGTAATACCCTTAAAAATTAAGAAATATGGAAATAGATTTTTGAGTTTAGTTCTGTAATTATTCCCGTAGCCTGTCCTAATATACGCATTAGATATTTGACGGCTTTCAAGATTTATAGTATCCATATCGCTTTATTAATATGATTTTAATTGCTAAGTCCGACCCTATATATTAATATCATATTTTAATATTGATATTAAAATATCAATATTTTAATATATACTGTAAAGTGATTCAAACGCCCTGCCAAACACCGTTTTAGCCTATATCCTCTTACATCGTTAGAGATAGCACTAATAAGTTCTCAACTAACACCATGGTGGGGTCTGTGTTTGGTGCCGTTTAATTTGGCCTATTTTTTTGGATAATACATTACTATATGCTGGAATGCACATGTAATACCCTTGAAAATTAGGAAATATGGAAATAGATTTTTGAGTTTAGTTATGTAATTATTCCCGTAGCCTGTCCTAATATACGTATTAGATATTTGATGGCTTTCAAGATTTATAGTATCCATAGTATCCGTATCGCTTTATTAATATAATTTTAATTGCTAAGTCCAACCCTATATATTAATATCTTATTTTAATATTGATATTAAAATTTCAATATTTTAATATATACTGTAACGTGATTCAAACGCCTTGCCAAACACCGTTTTAGCCTATATCCTCTTACACCGTCAGAGATAGCACTAATAAGTTCTCAACTAACACCATGGTGGGGTCTGTGTTTGGTGCCGTTTAATTTGGCCTGTTCTTTTGGATAATACATCACTATATGCTGGAATGCACATGTAACACCCTTGAAAATTAGAAAATATGGAAATAGATTTTTGAGTTTAGTTATGTAATTATTCGCGTAGCCTGTCCTAATATACGTATTAGATATTTGACGGCTTTTAAGATTTATAGTATCCATAGTATCCGTATCGCTTTATTAATATGATTTTAATTGCTAAGTCCGACCCTATATATTAATATCATATTTTAATATTGGTTATCGTTATATTATAACTAGAGGTTGTAATATATTTCATAGTCGCTAGATTTATAACTATAGGTTATAATATATTTTGTAGTCGTTGGATAATAATAAATATAGATTATTTTAATATTCATAGCTGCTAAGTTTTATAACTATAGAATATTTCGTATATTCGTTGTCACTTAATTTATAATTATAGGTTATATTATATCAGACCCGATATCACTTTGTTTATTGTAAATGTAAATAATAATTATAATATTATATCGACACTGGATCATTATTTATATTTTTATTATTATTTTGTTGTAAACGTATTTTATTTTAACACCGGTTGTTAAATTAGACCCTGGACTGTAATCCTTAGACCCGGACTGAAGTTCATGAGAACCTGTAAAATCTGTATCGAACTTGGACTATATGGCACGTAGATTCAAGATCAAGATAAGATCAAAACAAAAATGGAAATGATAGTGCAATGGGAATATTGCCTAAAATACCTGGTAGTATGTACTACCCAAACCCCTTATATCTATTGGACTTATACTCTACCCAAACACCCCCTAAACCCAGTGGACATTTCCTCCAACTCCTCACATCAATCTCTCTCAAACACTCCCTCAACCCATTGGGTATTTTTTTACTAACCCTCTCTATTAGCTTTAGGATCTTTTCCCAAACCACCTGCATTTTTACCCACTTGTCCCCCTCTTTGACCACCACTACCACCTATAACATACACACACAATTTGTATATATATATATTTATTATATGTATTATATATGTATGTAGTGTGTATATATATTATATTTATATTATGTGTGTGTATTATTTATACATAGACAAATTGAGAGAATAAGGGCACGTTTGGTAGGCAGGAATGCACCTTGGAATGGAATGGTCATTCCTGGGTTCATTCCATTCCTGTGTTTGGTGTGACCAAATGTAGTGGAATGAGCATTCCTTTTGGAATGGTCATTCCTACTTAAGCAGGAATGGGCATTCCTTGTCAAAACCCAAGGAATGCTCACTCCATTCCCACATGATTGACTATAATTGTAAAATATAAAACTTTTTCTTAAAATACAATTTATAAAAATATGTATATAATAAATATTATTTAAAATATCAAAAAAAATATATTAAATACTTTTTAAAATATTAATTTTTTTATAAAATATTAAATATTTTGATTAAATATTATTCATACTAAAAAAACCATAAAATACTTATTAAACTTAACATTGGACTAATTTTTTTTTAATTATAACTAGCAAGCATATTAAATTTTAAAGAGATTTTGCAAATAGATGAACAAAAATAAGGTGGACTAAAATTGTTAAAAATGTAATATTATTTCATAAAAAAAACTAAATATTAACTATTTAGGCTAAAAAATATTTAAAAAATTCAAAAATTCAAAATATTGAATAGATAATACTGAATGTTTGTACCATAAATATTTTGTACAAATATAAAATATTTTGCTTAAATATGATTTTATTCCACTAATTGATTGTTTAAAACCCAAAGTGGAATGTAATTGGCATTTAATTCCTAGCTAGAAACTTAGCCAAACAGAGGAATGTAATGACTATTGCTATTCCATTCCAGTTTCATTCCATTTCTGAGTCCATTCCATTCCATTCCTGCCTTATTCCATTCCTGCCTACCAAACGTACCCTAAGAGTATTAGAGAGACAGATTTTAGGGCCTTTCTATAGTGGGGCAGAACCAGTTTTGCTTCACGTGGAGAATACCACTGTCCATGTGGCAAGTATGGATTGGATGGAAAGAGAAAAGCTGAGTTTATTCAATGAGCTTTGCAACTTGTTGGCAGGTGCATTAAATGGGCTACAACCTACTACATCCAGTTTGAACTTTCCTTAGCTTACTTTGAACCTTGCTAAGAGTTATTTGTACATTGCTAGTTATTTATAAGAGTGTATTTTTGCTCACTCAAAAAAAAGTTTACCAATGCTCACCCAAGCATCTCATTGACCAATGGGATGCTTGGGTCCCACTGCATTGATCAATGAGATGCTTGGGTGAGCATTGGCGAACCATTTTTTGGGTGAGCAAAAGTATTTTCTATAAAGAAATGTGTTAACTATGGAAAATAGTAAGCTAGCTATGTTGTAACTTATAGAATAAATGTTGTACACAACCAAATAAAATTCAAGTGGAAGGCCTTCTCCTTGCCACGCATTCAATGCCCTGGTTGGGCCTTCTCCCAAACCATGCACAGTGCCTTGGCTAGGCCTTCTCCCAAACCATGCACAGTAGTCGTCGCTACAAAATCCTCAAACATCGAGGAGCTTACCCTGGATGAATTTGTACCAAACCCCTTTTCAACCCACATAGACACATACTATGCTCATATAATCACATATAGGTGCTTTTATTTCATTTTCAAGTGCATAATTAATGGGCCTAATTAATACATGAAATTTTCTCGAATCCAAAATGTCAAGTTAGATATGAAAAATATGTAAATTTCCTATAATACATAGGATTATAATTCATACCTTAAGCTACGCTTTTAAGATTTTAGGAGAAGTACTAGGAGACTGATTTTACGCTGAATTTTCGATCTCAAGTGATTCCTACAAGTATATATACGTTTTTTCCAAATTCCTAGAATTAGAATTTTCGTAAAACTTAACCAAACGATGCCTAACAACTATCGAAACGTAGCTCTTACCTTGAGGAGTCCAAATATGAATTTTGTGAAAGACAATCGGATAGAAGTTCATCGATTTGCGTCAAGAAGCTCTAAGCCTCAAATCTCCCTCTAAGCTCTTCAACTATAGTTAGGATATTTATGAAAATATCTAGAGTTTTCTTTATATAGGCAATACTTCCGGAATTTGTGTATACCTCCCCATAAGATCTCAAAACTTCTAATTATTCCCCGAAACGTCTTATAAGTCTAATTCATTGCTTCACAAGTGAAAGCTATAAATTATAAAAGTTTTCGTCTAAGTTCTGTTTGTGTCCGTAATTACGTTCCGAAAACTATTTTCGTAGAATTTTAAGGTAACCTAACCTACCTTTTATGCAATGTAACACCTACGTTAATACTATAACGTTCAAAGTGATCTAATTTAAGATCAAAATTATCAGAAAACACACAAAACAGGTAAAATTTACAATTCATAAATACTAGATAAATCAAATAACATTGAAATCATATAAATGTCATTTAATCACATGAATGCCTCATTGCGCATTGAATTGTCGTGTCCTCACTTGACACCTTCCGTTGACTCACGTCAACTCCTTCAACAATTATCAAATAACATTGATAATCCTTAAAAATTCAAATTATGCATTTCACAGTAAATGATTTTTCGGTATGAGTGTGACATATAAACTATTTGAATCAACAAAGTATGGTGTCAAACTAGGTTTGAAACAATTAATTAGATTGGGCTAAAATTATAGTAGACATAATAAGGTTTGGTGCCAATAATTAGGGTGGTTTTTTGCTAGAATATGCATAGGCTATTATGTATGGTGTTAAATATTATGTGAGTATGATTACAATTTAAATTTAGATCGAACACTAAATGGGGTTGAGCTGAAATGAGAAATTTAGACAATGTCTGGGCTGAAATATCACATGTACTAAAATATTTATCAAATTGGGTGAATTGGATTACATTTAGACTATACATCACGGGTCCGGCTGTAGTGGGGCGAAATGGTTTTGCTCTAGGTGGGGCAAAACCACTATACATGTGGCAAGTGTTGATTGGAAGGGATATGAAAAGGCTGCCATAATATTAAGGCATTAAATGCCTTGCAACCTGCTATAACAGGTTTGGACTTTCTTAAGAGCTGTTTGGACTTTAACAAGGATTGTTTGGACATTGCAAAGAAATGTGCCAAGTTTGTAAAATAATATGCATTATTATGTTGTACCTTATGGAATAAATATTGTACACAACTAAATAAAATTCAAGTAAGTAAAAAAAAAAAAAAAAGGTAAATAGCAGATTTAGATTTTCATAAGGGTTGTTTGGACCTTGAAAAGAATTGTGCCAAGTTTGCAAAATATTAATCATCACTATGTTGTACCTTATGAAATAAACATTGTACACAACTAAACAAAATTCAAGTTGGTAAAAAAAAAAAACGAAGAAAGTAAATAGATATTGTATACAACTAAACTAAGCATCTCTATGCTGTACCTTATGGAATAAATGTTGTATACAACGAAATAAAAATTCAAGTTTGTAAAAACAAAAAAATGAGGTTTGGACTTTCCTAAGGATTGTTTGGACTTTGATAAAGGTTGTTTGGACTTTGCAAAGAAATGTGCTAAATTTGCAAAATACTAAACATCACTATGTTGTACCTAATGGAATAGATGTTGTACACAACCAACTAAAGTCCAACAACCACCCATTGACTGAAAAAAGTACAAGAATTTAAGGTTTGCTTTTATTAAGGTTTGCTTTGGTTTTATTAAGGTTGTTGCATTAAACACCCTTTAATGAGCCAACAACCAACTTTGGAGGCAAAATTTGGACTTCATAAGAGAAATCTGAAGAAGATGTTGAATGGAGAAACATTTAACTTTCATCATCTCTCTCATTTTGACTAGTTCAAGATAGAAGACCATTCAAGTGAAGTTCTAATTTGAGAAGACAAATATATCTTCATTTTACAGGTATTTTACAACTATTGTGAATAATTTTGTTGTACACAATATTGTTATGAGTAATGTATCTTGTATATTAATGTACATGGGTTCGGATGAAGTGAATAGAGTGTAAAATAACTTTACCTTGAAGATAACAACAAAAATAAGTAGATTTCATCATTAAGAAAATAGATCTCTAAATGTTCCTTACAAACGTCCAAGTGTTTCTTAAGAAAGTCCAAATGATTCTTACGAAAATCCAAGTATTCCTTACTATGGTCCAAATGTTCCTTACGAAAGTCCAATGGTTGCTTAGGAAAGTCCAACTATTTTTTAAGAAAGTCCAAATGTTCCTTACGAAAGTCCAATGGTTGCTTAGGAAAGTCCAACTGTTTTTTAAGAAAGTCCAAATGTTTCTTTAAAAAGTCCAATTGTTCCTAACTAAGGTCCAAATGGTTCTGAATAAATATCAAATGTTCCTTACAAAAGTCCAAATGGTTATGAAGAAAATCCAAATGCCTCTTACTAAAGTCTAAATGTTTCTTAAAACAATTCAAATGTTCCTTACTAAAGTCCAAATGTAACATAGTAAATTTCATATGTTGCTTAAGAAAGTCCAAATGTTCCTTATTAAAGTCCAAATATTGCTTAAGGAAGTCCAAATATTCCTTACTAAGGTCCAAATGTTCCTTACTAAGATCCAAATATTTCTTAAAAAGTTTAAATGTTCCTTACTAAAGTCCAAATGTAACATAATAAAGTTCATATGTTGCTTAAGAAAGTCCAAATGTTCCTTACTAAAGTCCAAATGTTGCTTAAGAAAGTCCAAATATTTCTTAAGAAAGTCCAAATGTTCCTTACTAAGGTCCAAATGTTTCTTAAGAAATTTTAAATGTTCCTTACTAAAGTCCAAATGTAACATAATAAAGTTCATATGTTGCTGAAGAAAGTCCAAATGTTCCTTAAGAAAGTCCAAACATTTCTAAGCATCCTTAAAATTCATAATTTCCTTAATAAGATACAAATTTAACTTGAGAAAGTCCAAACATTTCTAAGAAAATGTTCGTTTGTACTTAGTCAGGTAGAAAAGCTTAGATTGAAGATAAAGAACACAATACAAACTAGTGAAAGGAATAATATATAGTGCATTGAAAAAGCAACACCTTGATAAACTAAGCATCTCCGTAGAATTCAAGACAACATATGGAATCGAAATCAGTTGATAGGCAATCAGGAAGATAGTTTCGAAAATCACCATCAATGTCGTCGTCACTATAATCCGACAGCTCAGGGTCTGAAGCGAAATTTGGATTTTCTTCAATCTTTGCAATAGCGTCAGAGGGGTCATAGTAATTTTTCTTTTCATCTTGAATCATGTGAAAACGCATTAATCTAAGATTCATCTGATCGAGTTCTCGTGTTATACGTTTTATCATCTCATCGTTATCCACATCAGGATTTTGCACCATGTCAGCAGAACGAGCTTTGCGTACTCGTAATCCATGCCAACGACAATAGACCTCGGCGTCACGCCTTCTGTTGACCAAGTTTGGCCATCTCAGTAAATGATCATTAACAAGCCAACTTGGTAGCAGGCGAGATTGGGCTTCACCGATGAAAACATGCCCGTGACTTGATAGTGGCACATGGGTATTAATGGGTTCATTGAGAAAAGGACGTTTTTCTCCATACCATATCTGACCAGTATGATCTACGTAAGATCCAACTATTTGCCAATGTAACGCTAAATAATTTCCCCTTCCTCTCCCTGCACCTCTCCCCCTCCCCCTTCCCCTTCCTCTTCCTGCACCTCTCCCCCTTCCTCTTCCCGTACCTCTATTCATCGTAACGTGATCTGAGTTAGTAGAAAAGTAATCTTCCCATTCACCTCACTACTTTTTATAGGGTGTGATTTGTTGTTTATATTGACCATGGACCCATGAATGTGGTTCACGGGTTGGATGGACGCACTTCACGGGTGTAGACTAGTCACTGACTGAGCAGTGACTAGCCTTAATCAATAGGATGGTACAGACTAGTTACTGACTGAGCAGTGACTAGCCTTAATCAATAGGGTGGTACAGACTAGTCACTGACATATCATAAATATTGAGTTTCTGAAGAAAGTTCAACTTTTTCTTAATAAAGTACGAAACATTTGTTAAGAAAGTCATCTATTCCTTAATAAGGTACAAACGTTTCCTTAAGAAAGTCCAAATATTCCTTAGTGAGGTACAAAGTTTTTCTTAAGAAACTCCAAATGTTCCTTAGTGGGAATTCCTTTCATATCATCATTGTTTATTAAAAAGTACTAATTATTGTTTTTAGAAAGGTTGATTTATTAACGGGCATTAATAGGTGTGTAATTTTTTTACAGGTTGAATTACAATGGACCAGTATATTGATTTAACTAATGATTCTGACTTCCATTTCAATGATGGTGTGGATTTAACTGAAGATGATGACGATGAAAAACAATACACATTTGGTGGATTTGAACGGGAATTTGCTATGGACGAAGAAGGTCCAGAAGTGGTACAGCCAAGCTTTGACTTTGATGAGGTTAACGTAAGGTCAGACATGACTGAAGCGGAAGTCATGGCCATGAAATTCATATCCGTGGAGGAAGCTGATAATTGGTACAATACTTATGCCAAAGTGATGGGCTTTAGTGTCCGAAAAAATGCTAAGAAGTGTGATTGAAATGGAAATGTTCAATCTAGAAGGTGGTATTGTTCTAAAGAGGGGTCTAGAATGAAGAAGTGGATACACATGGCTAATAGGAAGTGCGAGGAGAAGTCCATTTCAAGGTGTAATTGCAAGGCCACCTTTCGTATCAAATCAATTAAACAGAACTCAGAGTATGAGGTTGCTGAATTTGTTAAAGAACATAACCATTCGCTAACACCACCGCAATGTGTGTCTTTTCTCCGGTCACATCGTAAGGTGGATGGTCCTGCTAAAGCACAAGTAAGTTCGATGCGTAGCGTTGGAATACCAATAGGTAAGGTTATGGACTTCATGGTACACCAGTGTGGGGGTTATGATAATGTTGGGTTCACTAGAAAGGACCTGTACAATTATGTTGATGCTGCACGCCGAGTAGAATTGGTAGATGGTGATGCCGAAGGAGCATTGGCATATCTCTGTCGTGCGAAAGAAGATGATCCTACGTTCTTTTATAGATACGATGTCGATGATGAAGGTTGCCTATCTAAATTATTCATATGTGATGGAAGATCACAACTAGATTACACAAGGTTCGAAGATGTACTCGTTTTCGACACAACCTACAAAACCAATGCGTACAAGAAACCATTAGTATTACTGGCTGGCTGCAACAATCATTGGCAAAGTACAATATTCGGATGTGCGTTGGTAGTGGATGAAACGGTGGAGACATACATATGGGTTTTAAAGACCTTGATGAATGTAATGAAGGGAAAGACACCGATTTCAGTTGTAACGGATGGAGACAAGGCAATGCGCAAAGCCATTACACGAATTTTCCCACAAGCTCGCCATCGGTTATGCCAGTGGCATATCTCACGAAATGCCGTGTCGAACATACATATGGAAGGCTTTGGGGGTAGATTTAAAGAATGCATGAGAGAAAGGTGTTCTCCCGAAGAGTTTGATGATTTATGGACGTCGTTACTTGATGATTTTGAACTTCATAATAATCAGTGGATGAGAGAAATGTATGATAGGCGTCAATTATGGGCGGAGGCGTATTTGAAAGACCACTTTTTCGCCGATATGACAACTACTCAGCGGAGCGAAAGCATGAATTCGTATATGAAAGACTTTGTCAAGTACAGAATGCGCCTTTACGAGTTTGTAAGAACCTATGAGAGAGCTCTTATCCGGCTTCGCAACAATGAGGCTATGGCTCATAATGAAACAGATCAAACGGAACCTGTTCTCAGTACAAGTTTGACTAGTATTGAGAGGCATGCTGCTGCGATATACACCCGTAAAATTTTTAAAAAGTTCCGAGCAGAATTAATTAATGAGTCTATGTGTATTGTTGTCGAGAGGGTCGCGGTCGAGGGTTTGCCGTACATTCATTTTACCTTGTGTAAGTATAGAAGGCCAACATTGAGGTGGAATGTTATTTACCATTCATCAGATGGCAGGCTAGAGTGTTCGTGTATGTTGTTCACAAGTGTGGGGATACCTTGTTGCCATGTTATAGCTGTTATGAAATTTGAGCATCTTACAGAAATCCCACACAATTGCATCATGCAAAGGTGGATGAAAACCGACAATGATTTGATGAATGAAATGGCATCAAAGACGATTCCAGACACAGAAACTCGAATCATGCGACGCGGCATCCTTAGCGCGACTTGCGATGAGATAACGGACTATGCAACCCGTACGAACGAAGGATGGCTGGAGTGTAGACAAGGTTTGGATGTTTTAAATGCTCGTATGAAAGACCTGTCTATGAATAGGAACAAACCATACGGAGGTCAAACGAGTGGCGTACATTTTGGTATTCGTGATCCCAAAGTTGTTGAAACAAAGGGAAGTAACAAACAATCAAGTAGGCGATGCACCAACTGCAGGTATAATCTCAACATACTTAGAAAGTACAAAGGATCCTTATCAAGGTACAAGGATAGGCAGTTTGCATTCAAAAAAAAGTTCAAATGTTTCTTAAGAAAGTCCAAATGATCCTTATCAAGGTACAAATGTTTCTTACAAAAGTCCAAATATTTCTTAATAAAGTCCATAGGTCCCTTAGTAAAGTCCAAATGTTTCTTTAAGAAAGTTCAAATTTTCTTTGAAAGGTACAAGAAGTTCCTTTAGAAAGTCCAAAGGATCCTTATCAGGGTACAAGGATAGGCAGTTTGCATTCAAAAGAAAGCTCAAATGTTTCTTAAGAAAGTCCAAATGATCCTTATCAAGGTACAAATGTTTCTTACAAAAGTCCAAATATTTCTTAATAAAGTCCATAGGTCCCTTAGTAAAGTCCAAATGTTTCTTTAAGAAAGTTCAAATTTTCTTTGAAAGGTACAAGAAGTTCCTTTAAAAAGTCCAAAGGATCCTTATCAAGGTACAAGGATAGGCAGTTTGCATTCAAAAAAAAGTTCAAATGTTTCTTAAGAAAGTCCAAATGATCCTTATCAAGGTACAAATGTTTCTTACAAAAGTCCAAATATTTCTTAATAAAGTCTATAGGTCCCTTAGTAAAGTCCAAATGTTTCTTTAAGAAAGTTCAAATTTTCTTTGAAAGGTACAAGAAGTTCCTTTAAAAAGTCCAAAGGATCCTTATCAAGGTACAAGGATAGGCAGTTTGCATTCAAAAGAAAGTTCAAAGAAGTTAATACAAGAAGTTCCTTTCATCCTAATTTGAACTCCTTTCATCCTAACAATGCAACCAAGGATCCTTATCAAGGTACAAGAAGTTCCTTTCATCCTAACAATGCAAAGAAGTTACACAATTTTGCCAATCAAGGCACAAAAACTATACACACAAAACTGTCCATTTAAACATCTACACTAAAAATCAAATCAATGGAAGAAAATCATCGCTCTGCTAATCTCCTTCATCAACCTGCATACAAGAACAAAATTCAAATCAATGGAAGAAAATCTTTTGTTTATGTTCAAAAAATTTTAGAGTCAATCTACAGGGGAGAAGGACACACAAGAACGAGATGCCCAAAATCAAAGCCGCGTGCATCTACTGAAGAAGAAGAAGGTTTTGTGCATGACGACCAGACAAGAGAAAATGCGAATGCAAACCATAAGAGCAATAAGCGCAGAAATATGCATGATGCATCGCCAACACAATTCCAATTCGACTTAAATAGCACAGACGCTCAATTTATGTGGCAAAGTAGTGGAACAAGTGAACAAGCAAGCGAGGTCAGTTAACATACTATTCAATGAGTTTGTTAATGCACATAATACACATAATGCCCATCTAATACCCATTGTTCTATCTAATCACAGGCTCGCGGGGATTATTCATGGGAATATAACCACCACCATCCAACATTTCCATTCATATAATGATGCTGTTCTTGGATTCAAATATTACCTCTGTATGCTTCAACATCTTTTAATACTTCCTTTCGAAGCTCATTGTAGTTGCATTGTATTAATTCTAGCAGAATTTTTCCCCTTGCTTGCCTTGAATCGAACTAAAAAGATTTAAACATATCATAAAGAAGCACCTAGTAAATTTGTCAAGTACATATCATATATGTGAACTTAGATTAAAATGGTGCGTATATTTAACTTACAAGGAACACCGTCCCCGGGCATAACTCATCGTAGTCCTCCATGAATGTCATCACATAAACGCCACAGTCATCGCTATCAAGCATATTACAAAATAGTTGTTATAAACTATAAAATAAGTCCGAAAATAACAACGCTAAATATAAAATCATAACTCGTACCCGTTGTTCTGCTGCGGCACCCATTCGGGGTACTGAATTGGAAAATTATTGATTGACATGTTATAAGGCTTTCCATAGTGATCCCCCAACAACTTGTGCATGTCATTCACCTATAAACATATACACAAGTTTTTGTAATCAAATTCAACAAAAACATAACTACATAAACATAAAAGGGTCTAAGACATACTATCTTTTTCACCATATTCTCACGATGGAGTCCGTGCGTGACTGATGAGTCTAGTATAATCACCTTCTCCTTAGATATGTCTATGACACAGACGAACCAGTGGGTATTGTTGTCGTTTATTGGAATGAATATCTGCATTACACAATAAAAATCATAATGACCGCTCGACTAACATGTTCATTTACAAATACAAATCGCATACCCTCTTCACCGTCTTCAAATCGCCGGTGTATTTCTCTGATCCAAAATAATGTCGTGCGCTGGAGCTCATCTGGCCCTTGCCCTCCATAATAGTTTGCTGCAAATTACCCAAAATCTTAATTAAAACCTATACTCATATCACATATTCCTATATACCAAGGATACTAGAAGAAATATAATTAGTCTATTACCGCAACAAACGTCGGCATATACCAATGCCACTGCCTCCCATCTGGTCGCTTGTTCTTGGCATCATATGTCAGTTTCCCGACCATGCAATTTATAATCTAGCATAGGTAAGTGTTAGTTGTGAGATATGTTTGTGAGATAGGTGTTAATTTGAATGACTCTAGAGTTTTGAGTTTTGTACCATGTCATTGACCCATTTCCCCTCCTTAAGGAACAACAAGCTAGCACGATCCGCAAACTCCATGTGTGATCGTATAAGTATCTTGCTGCATTTGTATTTAACAGAGTTCATATCATTTCATATCATAAACAATACGTACTAGAGTAAACAAGAGTTCATACTTACTCATTAGGGAGCTTGGGATCGCAGACGAAGCGGATTATCTTCTCTTCTTGTTCACTAAACTCCCTTATTCTAACACCGACGGCGGAAGGCTTGACATTTTTTTTTGGCTTTGTAGCCTTCCTCAACAAGTTTTGCTCCACATTCAAGTATGGAGACACACATTGTTTCCCCGGTCTCCGTTCCGCAGTTACCCGAGTTCTCCTCATACGTGGAGAACAAGAGCCCTCATCTTCAATATCCATCAAGACTGGGGATTTTTGCACGATTGGCTCAGTGTTTTTCCCTGCGAGGATATCTGTTTGGTCCTCCGAAAGGACAACAACAGGTACCTCTTTATAGACCACTGTCGGGGTCCCTATACTTGGGCTGTTTTCATCGGGAGCAACTAGCGGACACGAACCAATTATTGGACTGTAATCTTTATTTTCTTCGTTTTGTCCTTCTCTTCTTCCCTTCTCTTCCCCTGTATCACTTTGGTTTTCTCCTTCCACTCCTCCTTTTCCTTCTCCCTTCCCTTCATCTTCGTCTTCATCTTCTCGTCGTCCTCTTCCATTCATTTTTTTCTGCAGCGCTTTTTCGAACCCTTCATTTATGGCATTAGAAAGGTCATCTTTCAAAGCTTGAATATCGGCCTTCAATCTCGTCGTCATTTTAATCATTTGACATTTGATGTCAATAACTTCGGTATCAAGCTCACACACCCTTCTTTCCAATTTGCTCCTCTGAGTGATCTCCTTCAACAATTCATCTTTCAAGTATTGAACCTCCTTTTCAAGCGAGGAAATATCTGTTCCTTTACCACCAGGGGAAGCAGCCTTCGTTGCAGGAGTGTCATGGATAGCTTCTTCTCTGTCCCGTATTGGTGCCAACTCCACCTGCCATTCCAAACATTAATTGCAAAGGTATTGCTTTAACAAAAATATCCATCAATAAAATTGTAAAGTCCAAATGTACCTTTTTATTTGTTTTCATCAATCCACACTTGGTTAAGAAAATCATTCGTTTCTTTACTCTGCCATTATCCCAAAAGTCGATGCGGGGGTATGCATTTATACTGGACATAGTATTGGGCATTGGCGCCCCTACCGGGACAAAAGTCTCTAAATAAAAAAGCTGCATTAAAAAAAACAGGCTCATCAAACTCAATTCTCACTGAGAAGGTAAATTTAAATGATTCCATAAGACGAATTAACAAAATTTTACCATAAGAAAGAACAAGCATCCAGCGAGGCCGCTTGTTTTCTTCTTCCGATAGTTGATCACGCTATCCACAAGATGGTCTAAGATCAACTTGCCCCAGTTTATCTTCTCCAAGATTGTTACATCTTTCACCAAATATAGCAAGCTTGATCTAATCCCAGCTTTAGTGCCGGGTAAGCAAAAACATCCCATCACGAGGAGCACAACCCTCCTTTTGAACTCATCCCCCACATCGCTTGTTTTACTAAGATCATTCTTCAAATTCTTGAGGGAAAGGACTCCATTAACAAATCCAAGTTGCCCAGCCAATTCTTCCAACTCCTCGGTGGAACAACTGCTGGGCACAACTCCACGTGCACGGACCCCCAACATCCTTTCAACATCCTTCGGAACAATGTTGACTGTCTCCCCGTGGACCGTCAACGAACACTCAGAGGTCTCAAAATTTTTCACGAGCCACTCGCACAACTCGTGGTCCACTTGGTTGCACTGTAGCTTCAACCCCCCCCCCCCCCCCAATCCAATACCCTTGACAAATTGATCTTGTTTATCCGTGAAATTCTTTCTAACCTCAATAATTGCAGGCAACGATTGTCGGGTACTAAAGCTATCGCTTGCCTGTTATTTCATAAAAAAAATATATACATGAAAACTATAAGATATCAAAAGGAATTTATCTACAATAAACAAAGGTAGAAATATTATGATACCCTTTGTTTTTTCTCTTTTGTCCCCCCTTTTTCTTTCTCTATAAGTAGGCCCTTAGCCCTCAACTCATTATTTTCCTCCCTAGCCTTCTTTCCCATCTCATTGTACGGCTCGACTTCATCAGTGCTCATTGCATTCCACTTTTCTTGAATAGCATTCCTTACCTGTAGCGATACAAACAAAGTGTTAAACAACACTCATTAATTATATTATGTATAGAGCATCGTCTTTCTCACCGGTTTTAAAACTTTGATGCCCGGGTTTTCCTCTCTAAACTCATGTATCTTCTCGTGTCTGCGATGAAAACATGTAAGCATGATTTTCATGAATGTATTCTCAACAGAAAGTTAAGTGCTCGAGTTCAACTTACAAATATATTAGGTAAGGAGCTTCGGTCCTCCCTTTACGCATTTCTTCTCGTTCTTCAACTTCTTCAACCTCTTTTATTTTTCTCTTTTTCCTACAAAAGATGGACCATCAAATGAACCGTAATAAAGTCCAATATGTTCCTTAAGGAAGTCCAAATGATCCTTAGCAATGTACAAAATTTATTTAAAATGTACAAACAGTTCCTTAAGAAAGTCCAAATGATCCTTAGTGAGGTACAAAGGTAGGGAGTAAGGTTTCAAAACTTTCTTTGAAAGGTACAAACAGTCCTTAAGAAAGTCCAAATGATCCTTAGTAAGGTACAAATGTGGGCAGTGGGGTTTCAATTTTTTCTTTGAAAGGTACAAACAGTCCTTAAGAAAGTCCAAATAATCCTTAGTAAGGTACAAAGGTGGGCAGTGGGGTTTCAATTTTTTTGAAACCTACAAACACTTGGTTAAGAAAGTCCAAATGATCTTTAGTATAAGGTACACAAGTAGGCAGTTGGGTTTCAAACTTTCTTTAAAAGGTACAAATAATTCCTTAAAAAAGTCCAAAGGTTCCTTAAGAAAGTCCAGTGGGGATTCAAAACTTTTTTTGAAAGGTACAAATGATTTCTTAAGAAAGTCCAAAGGTTCCTTAGTTAGGTCCAAAACTAGACAGTGTGCATTCAAATGTTTGCTTTCAAGGTCCAAATGGTTCCTTAAGGAAGTCCAAGTGTTCTTTAATAGTGTACAAAATCAAACAACATGCATTCAATCAAATGAAGATGGATAATCATTCAACAAAAACAAGAGTTCAATATAAGGCTCCATACATACCCCGTTTTTCGGTTCTCAACCACCTTTGTAGGAGTCTTCTTCGTTGAACTCCTCTTCTTCTTCATTGGAGGGCTTTTAGTTGGTGGACTGCGGGATGGACGAGCCTTATCTAAGAAACAAACAGTGAAACTAATCAAGATTTCTTTTTTTTTAGGATTGACACTTACCTACAATGAAACTTGTCTTCATAATCTAATCAAGAGAAACAAACAATGACACAATGAATCTAAAACTGGGCTCGGGCATGGGCATACTCCACTAAAACTTGGGTCAGGCCTGAACAAAACATATAATTAGGCCCAACTTGCGCAAGTTACAGTCCTACTTTATGCTCTGCTTGTTCTTGTTGCAAATAATGTTCATGAGGCATTTGGTTTCCGAGGAAATCAGGGGGAAAAAAAGAATTACTGAGAAGTATTACCATGGTTGTTTTTCAATTTTTCGCACCTAAGGTAGTTGTTTGAATTGAGGAAAACAGGGATATTTGCCTAAATTGAGCCTAATGTAGTTGTTTGAATCCATTAGAAGTGTATGAAGTATGTGACATTAGAGAATACATTAGTTTGAAACTTCAAACCTCAATAGTTGTTTAATGTGATTCTGAGTTTGGTTATGCATATAAGCTCGCAAATTGTTGGAATGTCTCGATTTGGTTAATGGATATAGAGAAAGAAATGATCGAGGAAAATGCTGGGTTGATAGATATGTGAAGATTCTAAAATATGTATTATCATCAATGGCCCAGATTTCTTGCAGCTCCATTTTTGATAATCTAATTGTAAATCAGTAAAGTAATATTCAGTACAAATTAGAATGCAATATCATAAGCATTTATGGTATCAGATTCTTTAATTAGTTAATTTTTAACATTTATGTCTCCACCAGACCAATACCCATATGTTAAGGGCAGCATCTATCTACAACTAGAAAGGTGAATGGGTAATATTTGGGCAATAATGTTAGGCACACACATTTCATATTTTTTGAAATATTATGCTTTAAATATATAAATATTCTGTGTTGTTTGATTTTTTTTTACACTTTTCTGTGCACCATTTACACAACACAGGGTACATACATTTAAAGCTAAGTGTAAAAAAGTGTGTAAAAAATGTGGGAGTGTAGTCGTGCTCATATTTGGGATACACTCAAAATTCACACAACTTTTTATACATTCTAACGTGCATCAATGAGAAGAGAACTTAGCTCATGTTCATGTCAACTAGTGTTACTAGGTAGGCAATTAATTACTCTCTTTTTTTTTTTTCAAAAACTGTAAAAGTCGACTATGTTGATACCAAAGTTAATATTTCCAAGGAGAAAAACAAGAAGCTCCATTGCACCCTCATATTGATAAGCAATTAATTGCTTATAATACACCACATTTGGCATGTCAATGTTAAAAGAAGTCATGTAATATAACACCTTGTGCAATCATCAATACAACGCCATTAATTCCCAAAAGATTCAATCTTCCATAAAAGTAGCACCAGGAAAAAAAAAAAACCCTCAAACTCATCCTACTAAAGCTAAAGCATTGCAATTTCAAATCCACCAAAAGCTAAAGCCCTATAATTGTTGGGAAACAAAAGTCAACTTTAAAGGTCCACATAGAAGCCCATTCTGGAAAATTTTCAAACCCATTCTGGAATATATTATATGTATTATGTATGTCTATGTACATATATGTATGTGTGTGTTTGTGTGCACACTCTATCAATATCAACTAGAAGCCCTAAATCAAAATTAATGCCAATATTCAAAATCTACATAAAAAGAAAAACAGAATACCTTCAAATAGAGTAACAGTGGTCAGTAATGGTGATGCCAGAGGAGGTGGTGGTCGATGCTGGCCGTTGAGCTAACCAGAGTTCACAGTTGGAGTTGGGGGTGTTCTCGAGAGAGAGAGAGAGAGAGAGAGAGAGAGAGAGGAAGGAGATGGGGCTCACGATCGGGATGGGTTTCCGCCGGAGGGATCTTGATCGCGAAAGGAGAGAGAGACTGGACAGCTCTCTGGTTTTTTTTTTCTGCCTCTTTTTTCCCCACAGTGAGAGGGCAACCGGATTAGGCGTTAATAGGTAAAAATGGGTTTGAAAATTTTCAAACCAACTTGGACACTTGTCACTTCAAGATGACTTCTCTTCTCATCCAACGTTCCACCTTCATTGTGCTTCACGTGGAGCAAAACCGCTCCGCCCCACTACAGAATTCCCCATACATCACATATAGGGGAGGAGGGCATAGCCCACCACAGCCCTTTCCTAGTTTCGCCCTTATGCCTAAGAAAAGTATTCCAAGAAAGACTACATCACAATGTGAATACATAATTTGATGGCTACCAAAAGTGCTTAATTTTCAAACTTTGTTAACTTCTTTTTTTTGGAGAATGGGCTTGTAACTTTACTTCCCATTATTGAAATCATCAATTTTGGAAGAGCACAGGCTGTGCAACACTTTCTTTGGGGTACCTATGAAAATCCATTCATTGACCTTTGCTTTGGGGTTCACTAAAAGTAAGTTAATGAAGTTGAGGTTCTTGACATGCTTGACATTGTTTTTAGACAGATGTTATATTTTTTTTTAGCTCTAATTCCTGACAAGTTGTTTGAAACCTAGCCCGTTATTTGCAAATCTCTTTTTTTTCAATAAACTTGTTAATACTACTAACGAATTTGTGAGTAAAAGAGTAGTACATGATCAGGTCACTACTCAAAGCAATGTCGACAAGGAAAGGACAATTTTGTCGTTCATTGTTCACTATTATTACAAAATAATTTTAGGGTTAATTATTTATAACTCCCCTAAGGTTTGGCGAAATTACATAGACTTTTCCTCTATATTGCAAAATTACACTGACCTCCCTTGATGTTCAAATTTGTATTACGTTCACCTCCCCTCTAGTTGTAAAATTTACAGAGACCTCGCTTCTTAGTTTGCTAATGCCAAAAATGCCCTTAGTTATAAAAAAAATCCTCTCTCTCTCTCTCTCTCTCTCTCTCTCTCTCTCTGTTGTATATACATAGATATATACATAAATGCATACGCACCATATATACATATAGCCATTGAATACATAATATATACATAGATGCTTGTATACATCTTTGAGGTGAGTTTTGTATTTTAGGTTTAGATCTTAGATTTTTGGAACAAATTGATTTTAGGTTTAAATCTTAGAAACAAATTAGTTTTTAGAACAAATTGATTTTGAGTTTAAATTTTAGATTTTTTGAACAAATTCATATTCATTTATATGTATATATATATATACATATGTCCATATCTATATATAATAAATAGCAATGTAGGCATGCCATGCATGTGACACCCCCATATAGTTGGGATGCCACATAGCATTGCTACACAATATGTATATTGATTTATGACTTGATATGTATATAGATTTAAAATTAAAAAAAAAATATCAAAAAATAAAAATAAAATAAAATAAAATACCTCCTAGGTTCCTACAATTGTGCTGTAACTTCTCTCACACTCACTGTAACCACCTCTCTCAGCATATATCCTATTTTTTTTTCCATGTTTTAACTCTTTTTTTTTTTTTTGTAATTTTTTTTACAAACTTTGTGACCAAATATATATATAGATTTAAAAAAAAAAAATGAATGCTACTCGTGCATAGCACGGGCAAACACTAGTATTATATATGTACTTGTATATCTATACACACACACATGGGTGTAATTTAGTAAAATGGTAAACAAAATAAGGGTAAATTAGTAAATTCATACTACAGGGGAGATCTGTATAATTTTACAATATAGAAGGGAGGTCCGTATAATTTTGTCAAACCTCAGGGGAGGTCCGTGTAATTAATTAACCCATGTTTTTATTTTATTTTTTGGGTGTCCTGCTATCTCTATGCAACTGCAGCTTTAGTTTTGCTGCTATAGCATGTGTTTGGTCATTTGGTGTTACTGCTTAGAGTAAAACTTTTGGCACATCCATTTTCACAACCTCACCCCCCACAATCTGATGTGGCAATCATGTAGTGGGATGAGACCCACCATTTAACAGTGGGAGTATCATATGTGAGGTTGTGTTAAATGGTGGGTCTCATCCCACTGTATGATTGACACATCAGGTTGTGAGGAGTGAGATTGTGGAAATGGGTGTGCTTGAAGTTTTACTCTACTGCTTAATCTGCCAAATTATATTTGTTTGTGGATTTGATAGGGTGCAGACTTTGGTATTAGTTTTTGCCTAATTAAGGTTGATACGGGTGGGTCCAATTGTAGATGTTTTAATAGGGGGTGAAACTAGTCTCTCAACAAAAGACATCCCAGAAACTGCAAATATGAAACTAAATTGCAGCCAAACTCATTCCTCAAATGCGTCTAGACTCTAGAATTCCTCAAGTTGCTGTTGTTGGAGTTATCATACTCACTCTTTCCTTGTTTACCCTTATTTCCTGGGGTGCTTTAGATTTCAGTCCTTTATTGTAGCCTTTTCTTGAAGTACATCCATTCTATAAGTCAACTTAGAAATTAGCCCTCACCTATTTTGAGGACCAAAATACCCCCACTCTCACAAATTAAGGGTTTTAAATTCAAAACCTATATAACTATATATATATATACATATAACAAATCTGAGTCTTGAAATTCAAAACTCATATAATATACATACATATATCTATATATATATATAGAGAGAGAGAGAAGAGTGAGAAATTTTTCACTTTTAAAATGCATCACAGACAATTTATGGTGAGAAATTCTTACTTCTAAAAATTTTTATGAAAGTGTGTAATGTAGTGATGAGAAATTTCAAATACTCTAATGACAAAAAATTTTTGGTGAGATTCTCACTTCTGGAATTTTGATAAAAATCTCTAATGGCAGCAAATTTACCATTTATGAATACAAATTCTCACATTCTTGAACGGATTTGATGAGAAATTTCTCACCATAAAAACAAATTTCTCACCTTCAAAACTCAAAAGAAAACTTCACACAGCTTGGTCAAAACCCAAAAATGTAGCGACAATACACATGCATGTACATACACATATGGATATAGATATATTAGTCTCTTCACCATCTGAGAAGCAAAATGATAGAGATTACCAAATTACTAATCTATGTGACAAATTTTATAAACATGAGAAGCAATCAAAAGTGAAATCTACAATTAAACAAAGTGTGTTAGTATATATATATATACACATAAATATATACATTCTGCACTTGGACGGTTGATGTTGATGATGGTGGTTGAGGTCCTCTGCTTTTTTTTTTTTTAACACCAATCCATCACATCTTTCCTCTCCACCAAATTATGAACAAGACTGGGCTCATGATCAACACGTTTCATGGTGATCTTTTCCTGGACCTGCGTTTATTGAGGTTGAGGTTGATGTCCTCTACTTATCAAACCCATATATTAACTGATAATTGAATATTTCAAATGGAAAGTTGATCAATCAACTTATCTCTAATTGTAGGAAAGTCAATGATTTCATAAATCACGATTCAACAATTCCCTATAATAAAGGCGCCGGTTACAGTTTATATATCCTAATTAAATGACAAACTTAATCAATGTAAATAAAATCACAAGGGTATAAAAGTCCAAAAAATATGCTTGAAATCTGCTGGAAGGACTAATTCCTATTTTATCTTATTGATTAAGGGTGAATTTCAAGGTTTACAAAGTCAAAGTGACTAACCATATATTGACTGAATTTTGAGGGATCAAAACGTATATTTCTATATTTCCTGATTCAATTTTGATCACCCATTAGTAAATCTTACATGCATTATTTGGCTAAATTAATGGGATTTAATTATTTAAATCATAACTTTGTAATAATTTGCATTTGCAAAGGTATGTGTTATTACTAAAAGTGGAGTACATGAGTTTGTAGTGGCAACAATGTTGTTGACAACATAAGCCCTAACCATTTTCAAGTTGATCATTATTCATTATTTTTGCAGTATGTTTACGTCTTTGCTCATGGTCTAATAAGCTTTTATTCCCAGTGTAGAAGTAAAAAAGGATTTGCAGGTGTTTTTAAAGTAAGGGTTAATTACAGAAATACCCCCTGTGGTTAGGCCTTTTATCAAATACTCCTTGTACTTTAAATTTTATCACTAATACCCCCTGTGGTTTGGACTAAAGTGAAACAGTTACTTTTTCCGTTAAAATTAACGGGAAATTGATAAAAGTACAAAATTACCCCTATTACATACTAATAATAACACCCTTATATGCTTAAATGTTTATTTAGGCATATGTGGAACATTATTATATTATTTTGATATTACATTTGTTGTTAAAAACCATTATGTGGTCACTTAGGGGTACCTTTGTGAGAGCGAATTTGACACACACACACACACACAAAATTTTGGGGATAATTTTTTTTTTTTAGATCTTAGTACATCACTACACTGGATTTCACTGTGTGTGTGGTCAAAAGTAGATTAAAAAAAAAAAAACTAACATATCACCAAGATTGTATGTGTCTAAGAGTAGATAAAAATAAATAAATAAATAATAATATATCGCCAAGACTGTTTGTGGTGTGTGTGTCCAAGGGTAGATCAAAAATAAAATAAAAAATTAAATAAATTTGCTCTCATGAATGTACCTCAAAGTGACTACAGGAATATTGTCTCCAACAATAAATATAATATCAAAATAATATAATAGTATTCCACATATGCCTAAATAAACATTTAAGCATATAAGGGCGTTCTCATTAGCATGTAATAGGGGTAATTTCGTATTTTTACCCATTTTCCGTTAACTTTAACGGAAAAAGTGACTATTTCACTTTAGTCCAAACCACAGGGGGTATTAGTGATAAAATTTAAAGTATAGGGGGGTAACTGATAAAAGGTCTAACCACAAGGGGTGTTTCTGTAATTAACCCTTAAAGTAATTACTAAAAATAAATACTCGAAGGAAATGTTAGAAGGCTGAAAAGGGATGAAAGAAGATGATTGGTTGGATTGAGTTGTGTAGGTAATGTGTATTAATCCGCCATGTGGTAGTTGCATACGTCACCAAAAGGGAAACGTATCTCCAACATCGTCATTACTTATATGTCCACATAGACTACTTACCTACTCACTTAAATCTCCAAGAGGGCCCCGCAACTCCACTACCTATAGCATCTCCAAGGGCCAAGCCCATGATGCTGGGAGGCCCTCCCTAGGAAGCTGCAACTTCAATACTTGGGGACCCCAAAGGGCCAAGCCCAAGATAATGGAATGCCCTATGTACGAAGGATACATCTCCAACACTTACGACGCCTCAAAGGGCTAAGCCCATGATGGGAGGCTCTCTCCATGAATCTCCAAGAAGACCCACTGCTCAAGTGCAATTCCAATACTTAGGGCCCTCCACCTCAAAAGGCCTAGCCTATGATGAGAGCCCCAGCCCCAAGGCCATGGCACTTTAGAGGCCAGACCGATGGCAATTACAAGAGCCATAATCAACACACAAACACACATATTCACACTTGGGTCAACCACCCTTAGTCAGGAGCAGTACTGAAGGGTGGCCTGGCCCATTGGGATCTCGAGAGCTCATGGCTAGGTGGCTAGAGCCAAGGGCATCTCCCTAGCTTATGCCTCCCAGGCAAAGCTAGGGTTGGTTCCAAAGAGAGAGAGAGACACGTGACCTTCACGTGCCCTGCAACCAGGCCTCACAAACCAATTAGGGAGTCCCATGACTGTAAGACCAGCTGGGCCATTAACTTTCCCATGCCTTATCACTTCAACCTTGCAGCACATTCTGCAGACCAATAGCATGATCTTGATACACTCCCTTGTTTAAGCCTCTGCAACCAATAGCAAGCCACACTTTCGTTGACACACTTACAGCACCTGCTGCCTCACCTGCCACTCATCAATGTTAGCTTTGCTTTTCTACATGACCCTTCATTACTTGACCATCTCCTGGTCAAATTCCATTTAATACCCCAACCACCACATTTAAGTCACCTACCTTAAACAGAGGGACTTATCCCATAGCTCCAACACATCACATTGGCAGCTCCTCCAGCAAGACCATTATCCCTCACAACTCTTCTATAAATACCAACCTCATTCAATACATTCAAGAACCTGAAAATAACCGGAATCAACCCGAAGCTTGAGCAATTAATCAAGTTATCACACCCTCCTTGCTATTATCCAAGCAACTCCTCTTCCACCTTCACCCACACTTTACCTACCACTCCTCCTCCACCACCTTCACTCATACCTTACCTACCACTCCCCCTCCACCCTCACTCATACCCTAGTACCACTCCTACTCCACCTTCACTCCTCCCATACTCATATCCTCATCATAGGACACCTACTGCTTCTCTCTCTCTTATTTGGAACTACCTTGGCTCTCACTCGAGCCACGTCCTCTCTGGGACCCATCTGACTATACTACTACTTTTCTATTATTTTACTATATCTTACACTCACTAGCATGCCTACGTGTTATACCTCTCTTCACATCCCATCCACACTCAAAAGAACTCACACATTTTGGCGACCACAGTGGGAGGTATACTCGTAGACATGGTAAGTACGCAACAGTAGCAACACTAGCAACACTAGCTCCCTAAACAAAGAAGTCCAATGTTTTACCTACTGGGTCTACTACTCACCAGAGTACGAACCCCAGTAGGGAGGAACTTGGCCACTCTCTCACTCACAACTCTTTGGAGTCATTTTTCGATGTATAACTCAATATTCCAAAATGGCTTGAATAAATGGAGGCGCAGCAAAAACAGTTCTAGAAACTTGAGAAACAACAATACATGCAAGTTGCCATTATGGAGACTCAAGTTGCGATGGCGCGAGGAGTCTCATTGTACCCATACCCAATGCCACTTCGAGGATGTACAATTTCCTATGGACCTCTGTTGGTCCCCAATCCCCTATGAAAATTCTGGAGGCAATACCCAACAATGGTACCATCCCCTTGACCATGAAAGGGGAGAAACAGAGATCTCCAGGTCACGTCACCCTCGTAGATGAGGAGTTCTCAGAAACATCTATCTATACCCATAAGCTCGAAGCGCTTCCAAAATTAAAGGACGAATAGAAAAAATACCAAAGAAGAGGACCCAAAGACAGAAAAAGAGGACAAAACCTTCTACTGCTAAGGTCATCCCTCCTGCTGGGGTCACCGTTCTGCTGGGGTCGTCCCTCCTGAGATCGTCTGTTATGCTAGGGACGTCTCTCCTAGTCCCTCTACTGGTTCATCCCTCCTGTTGGTGCCATCCCTGTTGCCGTCCATCCTACTGCTAGGGTCGTTCCTCTGGGGCCGTCCCTCCTGCTAGGATAGTTCCTTATAATTCTAGGGTCGTCCCTCCTGAGATCGTCCCTCATGCTAGGGTCGTCTCTCCTTGCCCCTCTGCTGGGCGTCCCTCCGCCTTTCTTCCCTAAAAAAAAAAAAAGGTTGTGGAAAATGTAGGGCTCCAAGGAGGATGATTTTGGAATGTGAGTGAGCTTGAGGGGTACGGTTCTCTCTCCTCAACTTTCTCTCTCCATTCCCTTGTACATAAGAACCAGTAATCTCAAGTGAACAAGTAAATCTCAAGTGACCTACTCACAGCAACAGCCGCACAACACCGAATCACCCTCAATCACACCATCAAGTAAGTACATGTACCTCCACACCCTTTATCTTGTTCCGATAGATTAAAAAAAAAATCTATTGAGTAATTCACAACCTTTAAACGACACTTTAACCAGTGGATCTTTGTAACCTTCTTTGCAAAAGCTCTTCATATATTTTTATAAGAATAATAATAGTAATTAGCGAAGGACTGGTTTCATGAGGCATGACTAGAGGAGTGGCTGTGGAATTTTTTTTAAAAAAAAGGGGCACGACTGTGCGTTCAGTGAATTTCATGAGGCACGGTTGGTGGTCTGGTTATGGAATTTTTTTTAGAGGAGCACGCTATGTGTTAAGTGTGTTTCACAATCCACGGTTGGAGGTCTAGCTGTGGATTTCTTTTTTTAAAAAAAAAAAAAAAAAAAAAAAATTGGGCACGTGTGTTAAGCATGTTCCATGAGGCACGACTGGAGGTCTGGCTGTGGATTTTTTTACAAAAGGGCACGGCTGGAGGTCTGGCTGTGGAACTTTTTTAAAGAGGGGCACACACAGAGCCACGGCTGTGGAATTTTTTTATAAAAAAAAAAAAAAAGAAGAAGAAAAAGGGCACGACTATGCGTCAAGTGTGTTTTATGAGGCACGGCTGGAGGTCTGGCTGTGGATTTTTTTTTCTTTCAAAAGGCCACGGTTGGAGGTTTGGCTGTGTAATTTTTTTTTTAAAATATATATATATATATATATAAATAAAAAATTTTACAGAGACGGCACGGCTGGAGACACAACTCCTCCCCTCCAAGGCTCTTTAGCCAACTAACACTCCTTTGCAACGCCCATTAGACCAAAGGGGCACGGCTGGAGGTCTGGCTGTGGATTTTTTTTACAAAAGGGCACGGCTGGAGGTCTGGCTGTGAAATTTTTTTTTTTTAAAAAGGGGCACGGCTGGAGGTCTGGTTGTGGATTTTTTTTAAACAAAAGGGCACGGCTGGAGGTCTGGCTGTGAAATTTTTTTTTTTAAAAAAGGGGCACGTCTGGAGGTCTGGCTGTGGATTTTTTTTAAACAAAAGAAAAGGCCATAACCCCCCCAAGGCTCCAACTCTGCGTCAAGTGTGTTTTATGAGGCACGGCTGGAGGCCTGGCTGTGGATTTTTTTTTTCTTTCAAAAGGGCACGGCTGGAGGTCTGGCTGTGTAATTTTTTTTTTTTTTTAAAAATATATATATATATAAATAAAAAATTTAACAGAGACGGCACGGCTGGAGACACAACTCCTCCCCTCCAAGGCTCTTTAGCCAATTAACACTCCTTTGCAACGCCCATTAGACCAAAGGGGCACGGCTGGAGGTCTGGCTGTGGATTTTTTTTACAAAAGGGCACGGCTGGAGGTCTGGCTGTGAATTTTTTTTTTCAAAAAAGGGGCACGGCTGGAGGTCTGGCTGTGGATTTTTTTTAAACAAAAGAAAAGGCCATAACCCCCCCAAGGCTCCAACTCTCTCCCTCGCAAAAATAAAAAAATAAAAGGTGGGCATCATCCCCCCTCCACTTTCGGACCATCTACCTCCAAGGCTCCACCTCCCTCATTCACCAAAAAAAAAAGGGGTGGGGGGGCATCACCCCACCTCCACCATTGGACTCTCCCCCCCTCCCCCTTCCAAGGCTCCACCTCCATCCTCAAAAAAAAAAGGGGGGAGGGGCATCACCCCACCTCCGGACCCTCCTCCCTCCCCCTTCCAAGGCTCCAACTCCATAGTCCGAAAAAAAAAATGTGGGGGGCATCACCCTACCTCCACCTTCGGACCCTTCCCCTCCCCCTTCCAAGGCTACCCCTCCATCTCAGGGCGGCACGAGCATCACGCTCTCCCCCTCCCTCACTCGGGTGGCACGGGTAATGCCCTCCATTCGTTTGAGGAGCCTCATTAAGGTGGATCACGAGCAACATGCTCTTCCCCTTTTGAGAAGGGTGGCACGAGCATCGCGCTCTCCACCATAGGGTCGGCACGAGCATCGCGCTCTCCCCCTACGAGCCTCGCTAGGACGGCACGGGTGACACCCTCCCCCTTTTTTTTTTAGCCTCAGGTGGCATGAGTATCAGGCTCTCCACCTCAGGGCGGCACGAGTATCACACTTTTTCCTGCCCCAATCGGGTGGCATGTGCAACCCCAGCCCCCATTTATACCTCAGGGCGGTACCCTTTAAGGTGGCATGAGTATCACGCTCTCCCTATCCACCAATATGACAACTAAACTCACCATTCGAGTCCATAAAATGCTAATCCATACATAATATGCTCCCAAGGGATCCTACACAAGCAACAAACAAAGGAAAGCAGCAAGGAAAAGGAAATACTATGAGAAAGTCCAGAGCAAACAAGTTATTAGGGGGCCAAAATGGCAAAATCCGACTGTCTGTCTCAGGCGTCCTCTGTAGCTAGTAATTCTTATACTCCTGAATATCGTGCAAAACGTTCAAATGGCGAGCAACACTTCTCTTCCTCAAGGTCACAAACTTAAAAGCTTGATACTTGAGCTCCATATCGTGCAAGAACTATAGACGAAGGGCCGTTGTACCCATGTGAAGTGGTACTATAGCCACGTAAAGTTCAGAGTCTGCAAAATGGAAGCCATTTGTCCATCAACTAGTCACTCAAAGCCTGCGAAGCACGATCAACCATCATCCATCAACCAGCTATCTACCACATGGAGACACAATCGTCGGTTACAAACACAAATGACTTTTAAAGTTATGCCCGCCTGCCATGTGCTACGCACCCGTCATGCGAACAGGGAGGCTAATGTAGGTAATGTGTTTTAATCCGCCATGTGGTAGTTGCATACGTCACCAAAAGGGAAACGTATCTCCAACATCGTCATTACTTATATGTCCACATAGACTACTTACCTACTCACTTAAATCTCCAAGAGGGCCCCGCAACTCCACTACCTATAGCATCTCCAAGGGCCAAGCCCATGATGCTGGGAGGCCCTCCCTAGGAAGCTGCAACTTCAATACTTGGGGACCCCAAAGGGCCAAGCCCAAGATAATGGAATGCCCTATGTACGAAGGATACATCTCCAACACTTACGACGCCTCAAAGGGCTAAGCCCATGATGGGAGGCTCTCTCCATGAATCTCCAAGAAGACCCACTGCTCAAGTGCAATTCCAATACTTAGGGCCCTCCACCTCAAAAGGCCTAGCCTATGATGAGAGCCCCAGCCCCAAGGCCATGGCACTTTAGAGGCCAGACCGATGGCAATTACAAGAGCCATAATCAACACACAAACACACATATTCACACTTGGGTCAACCACCCTTAGTCAGGAGCAGTACTGAAGGGTGGCCTGGCCCATTGGGATCTCGAGAGCTCATGGCTAGGTGGCTAGAGCCAAGGGCATCTCCCTAGCTTATGCCTCCCAGGCAAAGCTAGGGTTGGTTCCAAAGAGAGAGAGAGACACGTGACCTTCACGTGCCCTGCAACCAGGCCTCACAAACCAATTAGGGAGTCCCATGACTGTAAGACCAGCTGGGCCATTAACTTTCCCATGCCTTATCACTTCAACCTTGCAGCACATTCTGCAGACCAATAGCATGATCTTGATACACTCCCTTGTTTAAGCCTCTGCAACCAATAGCAAGCCACACTTTCGTTGACACACTTACAGCACCTGCTGCCTCACCTGCCACTCATCAATGTTAGCTTTGCTTTTCTACATGACCCTTCATTACTTGACCATCTCCTGGTCAAATCCCATTTAATACCCCAACCACCACATTTAAGTCACCTACCTTAAACAGAGGGACTTATCCCATAGCTCCAACACATCACATTGGCAGCTCCTCCAGCAAGACCATTATCCCTCACAACTCTTCTATAAATACCAACCTCATTCAATACATTCAAGAACCTGAAAATAACCGGAATCAACCCGAAGCTTGAGCAATTAATCAAGTTATCACACCCTCCTTGCTATTATCCAAGCAACTCCTCTTCCACCTTCACCCACACTTTACCTACCACTCCTCCTCCACCACCTTCACTCATACCTTACCTACCACTCCCCCTCCACCCTCACTCATACCCTAGTACCACTCCTACTCCACCTTCACTCCTCCCATACTCATATCCTCATCATAGGACACCTACTGCTTCTCTCTCTCTTATTTGGAACTACCTTGGCTCTCACTCGAGCCACGTCCTCTCTGGGACCCATCTGACTATACTACTACTTTTCTATTATTTTACTATATCTTACACTCACTAGCATGCCTACGTGTTATACCTCTCTTCACATCCCATCCACACTCAAAAGAACTCACACAAGTTGCAATGCATAAAGATAAAGAATTTGAGGAAAGAAATTGATTCTCTTCGTCTCAATGTATATGTACTGACTCATGGATTTGTGAATACTTGTGATGTATTGTTTGACTAACACATGTTGATTTATTTTGATTGGAAGTGAGGTATTTTTGTTTTTATGTTTTTTTTCTATGGAAAATTATTTGGGTATTTAATGATTTTTGATACTTGTAGATAAGGATGTCATGGATAGGATTTAATATCATTTCAATTTCGAGCAAACTGCCACCTGTGTAAATTTTGATTTTTTTTTTTTTGGTCACTGAAGCATGGTCATTAAATCTGGTACTGTTATAGGGATGAATATATTTAATATCTTTAAAAAGTTGCTTTTAGTGATAATTTTCTCTCTTTAGTGACAAGATTACCTTGTATTCTGTGACCAACATTGGCATCACTAAAATCCCAGTTATTCGTGACCAAGAATCTTCGTGCCTAATACTAAGACTTTTAGTGACCATGCTGTTTACTTGGTCACTAAACAGAATTAGCTACGGGTTTATAGTGACTACTTCTGTTGGTCACTAATGTAATTAGTGACCAATTTGATTTTTTATTTTTTCGTAACCAAAATCTTGTTCATTAAACGCCATATTTGTTGTAGTTTGATACCAGTTTGTTAGTGCTTCTGTAACTATAAAATTTGTCTATGGATCCTTCGTATATTTTACCAACACTGGCAATAGTGTATGTTAAAACAAGTTATTGAACTTCATCTATATTCAATTACTTTTGTTGGTAAGGAAATTTGTAGGCGTTCTCTTAATTTTGTACGCAATTTAATGGCAAATTGTGACAACTTTAGACAATATCACCAAATCTTTTGTACACTTTAATGGCAACAAGAGATTATGGATAACACTATTATATATTTTTAGTCATGATGTTTGTTGTGACTAAAGGATTGTTTAGTGTGGACTTTTTTTTATGCCACAAAAAGACAATGATTTATAATGGCAAAATTTATTGCCACTAAATGAATAATTTTATTCACAACATTGTTTTCGCCACTAAAAGTTTAAATTAGTGACAATATGCTTGCTGACTCTAATAAATTGTTTTAGACACAATTCTTGATTTGTGGCTAAAGAAGAAATCTTTAGTGGTGACTTTGGTAATCTTGCCACTAAAGAACATAGTCACACTACTCACAACTTAGTGGCAACTAGGTTTATTCTCACTATAACTTTTAGTGGCAATATTTTTTTTATTTTTGGGACAACATTTTTTGCTACTAAATATCAATTTTCTTGTAATGCTCTCAAAATAGCTCCACGTGAGGATTAAATATTAAAATTAATTTTACATTAAGCGTCAAAATTAACCCCACATTAATAAAATCTAGTAACAAAAAGTATATTATTTCTATAACAAAAACTTTCACATTAATAAGTTCATATTAAATATAGCTATAAAGTAAGGCTTCAGAGAATAGAACTTATCTATGACTGATGTAAATAAATTTTCTCGGTAAGTTCTCGTTAAATATAAACAGTCATACAATTGCCAAGAAACCATCCCTTGTCTACAGCCCAATCCTACCAGGGCCAAATCCTCATTTAAGAACTAAATTTGTGATTTGACAAATATAACATTTTTATTAAGAGTAAAGATTGGGACACACCCAAAGACACAATTTTTGGGACACAATATAAAAGATGTGTTTATATCTCTCCTGTAATGTCACTGGACTCCACAGTGACACAGGAAAGAGATAAACACAACTTTTGGGATGCAACCCAAGAGTAATGTTTGGGATACACTCTAACACACTTAAAAATCACTCACAACTTGAGGTGGACCAATAACAAGAAAGATCAGTCTCTTTCCATTGGTCTATCTCAGGGTGTGGATGGTTTTTGTGTGGATGCTTTTTGATCAGTCTCTTTTTATTGGTCTACCTTAAGGTGTGGAAGTTTTCTAAATATGTAAAGGTATATCCCTGAATATAGATATTTTTTAAGTGTGTAAGGGTGTACCCCTAACACTATTGAAAACCATTTGAGAGCTTGCCAATTCTCATCATTGTCACAAGTTAGAAATAATAATAAAGCAAAGTTCTTATTTAACACTCTCTCTCTCTCGGTTTTTCAAAAGTGTAAGGAGAAGAACTGATCCAAGATAACCATTATCTTGGGCTCCATGTCCAAGTATCATTTGAATTAAAAACACTGATCAGTCAAACAGACAATATTCATTTAACTCCACTAGAACTTTACCCAAAAATGAACTACACTTGAGCATACAGTAGTCAATTTGGTTTGACTTGGCTTCTAGCTTGCACTGAAGGAGACCATGCCAAAAAAAGTTTCAAACTCCAAATCATACCGGCAAGGTGGAATTGTGACTTGCTCTCTTCAAAGATTCTTAAAGCTGGTTTTGGCAAGGTGGAATTGAGACTTTGAAATTGTGTGAAATACTTCTAAGTTACAAATTATATGCTGCCAAATATAACATTACATTTAATTTCAAGATACAGTACCTAAACTGGTTAGAGATTTAGGGCCTGCGATAACTTTGTGATTCCTTTATCAGAATAGATTATGATCAAAATAGATTATGGAGCTTTGTGGTGTTTGGATGATGTATTGTAAAAGTGAATATGGTGGCATAATAGATTATGTAAGTGTTTGATTACATAAATGCAAAAGTTATTTTGAATGTCCAAAAGACAATTGTGCCCTTATGCTATATTGCTATTCTACTAGTGTTGAAAATAAAGTTAGTTTATGTTGTTAATCTATATTATTAATTATAAATAAAATTCAATTAATTAAATAGCAGTTCAAGAAATATATATTAAATAAAGAACATTTATAATGATGAATAATACACAAAAAGTGGCTGTTAGTAGTATTTATATTTAAAAAAAATTTACATTATATATATAATTACAAAGGGTGAGCAATTTTGGGGTGAGCAAAAGTGCACTCAAAGAGAAAACCCAAACAATTTTGTTCACTAGAATAGAAGCCAAGGCAAAGCATGTAATTAGTCATTTTGGTCAGGGACAAATGGGACCATTTGCTCATCTGGTCAATGCCCAATTTCCCAATCTTTTCAAAAAGTTGGTAAGGACCAGCTTTCAAGAATCACAATAAGAAAGCTGGAATTGGGAAGAAGAAGTGATTTCACTCTTGCTTTTAAAATCACCCAAACACTAATGAATAGATTATACTGGGACAAAACATATAGATTTTGAACCTCCAATTGGATTGCCCAAAGGCACTTAAAAGATAGTGAACTAATTCTTTGAATTTTGGCTTATTTTATCTATTGGATATTAATAGTTGTAGAGATTTTTGATACAACATTTTAGATGTCTAATGGTGGCAAAATCTCTAAATTTCTAGAAAGTGGTGGATACAATTACGTTCTCACATGAGAACTTGATTACGTGCTCTTCTATGACCATAGGCCACGTTTGGATGGCGGAAGGGGGATTGGACTATTAGTCCTATTTAATTGATAGTGCTGGGACTAATAATATCACCTCTCCCATGGTATAACTTAGTCCCCCATATGGGGGACTATTCTGTTAAAATGGACAATTAGTCCCAAGCAAAGTGGTATTGCCAAATACTGGATTATTCAATTAAATGAGACTATTAATCCAATCCCACACTATCCCCTCCTTAATCCTGCGAAACAAACGAGGCCTTAGTCTATTCATAATAGAACCTTCAACAATGCTAGGGTCACACTCATTCACACCCAAAAGGTATCCACACTCTGAAGTGGACCAATGAGAAGAGAGAGACACTTAAAGTGTAGATGTTTTTTGAATGTAAAAGAGTGTGGCCCAAACATTACTCTAGAACCTTGGTAAGTCGGTAGAAACATATTTCAAAGGTAAAGCTTGATTCATTATCAGGATAATGCAAGTTGAGTATATATAAGGAATACTTTGTACAAAAATATCAAAGCTAAATTCCATTTTCAACAATACTCCTTACAATAAATGATACACTCACATCTCTAACCACTCTTCCAACCACATTCTTACTTTAAATGCATGTACTATGTATTGTGTAAGTGCTGCACAGAAAATTATAAAAAAAAAAGGTTTTATTAACATGTGCCCTTAGAACATATGTTAAGTTTCCAAAAGTGGAAATAAATAAGGGACACAAACATTAAACCCCACACCAGATACTGAAACCCATACTGTATCTCTTGTTTATTTCTACTTTTAGAATCTTAACATTTGACATAAGGCCAGACACATGTTAACAAAACCCATAAAAAAATTTTAAACATCACATGATATATGTATTTAAAGCATAGAATGTGGTTGGAGGTGTGGTTGAAGATGTGAGTGTATAAATACTCCTTAACATCTTGGGCAAGGTGTACTGGCCTTGGTTAATTGCCGATGCAACACCTGCTAGGCAATTGTTTCTACTTATCGATTACAATCACAGAAAAGGGATAACTACTCACCTCCTCTAAGTTTAGGTTTAACTACACAGACTTTTTTTTTTTTTTTTTTTTTGTGATTTTCATAATTACACTAACCTCTCTTCTTTGTAACGGAAGACTAACATCGTTAAAATTTATGTGAAAATACATATTTACCCTCAATTGGTGCATTACACTGACCTCCCCTATGCTATGGTCTAATTACACAAACCTACTTTGAGGTTCATTGTTATGTAACACTCACCTCTCCTCCTTTAGCCAACAACTATGGTTGACCAAAAAACTGATAATTTTTAAGTTACATTTTCTGAAATTACCGATGTTCATGTTTGTTACACCTATAATTAAAGATTTTGAATGCTATATATATATGTATGTATATATATATATATGTACACATTACTTGTTCGATTTAGATTTATACACACAAACAACCCGAATATTGAGTATTAAATCCGAGAGGGCAAAAAATTCTTAAAATATAAGCTAAAATGTACAAATATGTTTTTTTTTTAAGAATCAGATAAAAATATACCCTTCTTGTAAAATTAGTATCCATAATTGAGTAGATCTCGAAAAGAAAAAAAAAACATAAAATAAAAATTATTTGGTACTCACAAATAGTGCATTTTTGCTCACCAAATTTTGCCAATTAGATGAGCATGTCTACCGCTTTCATTGACAAAATGGATAAACAAAAGATCTAAAGTGGCCGGTCTTACATGCTCACCCAATGGGGTGCTTGGGAGAGCAAAATTATCTATTTTTGTAAAATTTTCAAGTCCAATGCGTGAATCTCGAAAAAATACATAAAATGAAAATTTAAAAAAAATCATTCAAAAAGGACAAAAAATTAGAAAAATCATCCAAAACGCCCAAAAAATAAGGAAGTTATGATTGCTTAATTCAAACATCATATGTTTGTTAACATATAATATTATTTGTTTAGACAGATAAATACTCAAAATGAGGCTCCAAAAAAAAAAAAAAAACCAAAAAGGCTAAAAGACGAGTAAGAGATGGTCGTCTAAAGTTAACAGATAATATTATACTAGTTATTTCCTACCAGCTACAGGGGTAAAAAAAAGTCAGAAAATAAGAGTAATTTTAAATTTTAAATTTCAAAATTTTAAATGGCTTAGTATAAATTTAAAATAAAAATAAATAAATAAATAAATAAAAGCACAAGGGAGGTTTGTGTCATTTTGACATAACCTCGAGGGAGATAAGAGTAAACTTTAGAGAAACTACAAAGGGCATTTTTGAAAGAATACAATTATTTAATGATGTGAACAAATTGTGTTACGGGTTTAACGTTTTTAACGGAGGGGAGGTCAATGTTGCCTAAATATTAAATTCAAGTAAGGATAGTGTAATTATGAAACCACAAGGCAGGTCCATGTAATTAGACCTAAACTCGAGGGAGGTCAGAGTAATTATCCCTACATAAAATTACTCCACTTTTGAGCACAAGGTGCTCAATGCAGTTGGACAATGCAAATTTTTGCTAAGAACTCATATATTTATGCAATTGGAATGCATAAACTGATTTGTGAAACAGATTTATTTTAGGTTTTAGAATTTTCTAAGCGCTTATGGATTATTGCCAATAGACCCTCAATATTGATATCTTCATAATTTATAACGACGGCATGGGTAGATATAAGATGCCGTCCAAGGACAAACTCAAGAATCTAACTTAATTAGGTAGGAGTGGGGAGGGATTAATAATTTCCAAATATGTGGAGAGGGGGGTCTTTATACCTTTTTTTTTTTTTTTTTTATAACCGTGGATGTCCAGGTCAGTTTACGCGCACCTCAACTAATCTCACAAGGTCAGAGTGTCCGGGTAAATCACTTGTGACCTAAGGGAGTACTCCATAGGCATTTACCGCTCAACTACTTAGTCATGGTTAGGGAGTCTTTATACTTGAAGCATGTTCATAAATAAAATTAATATAAATTATAAAAATGCAAATTTAGGGGTCAGCTGCCCTTACTTGCCTCTCTGGATCCATCTTTGACCCCATCTAATCTCACTAATTTTTCAAATTTGACATGACAGTGGAGTTAGAAATGTAATTACTTTTTGTTTTTAAGAAGTTAAAATATAATTACTAGTGAATGCCGAAAGTCTTGTTTGTTATATTTGTTGTTCGGGCGTGCCAGAGCCTTGTGAGGTAGAATCAAACTTATAAAATGCAAAGTTTTCTAAAACAACTTATGTGAGTGATACACAAGGTTTCATAATCTAAACTTCTAACAGACAATTATGCGAATAAGTAGGAAAATACCCTTATCCTAGGTCCCTAGACAGTACTAAAGTGCACAAGTCTAGCTAGTGATGAAAAATAAGCAAAAGAAATTAAATCAAAAAGACTTTTATTTAATTGTAAATGAAGATTACGAATAGAATGCTAGAATGCTAAGAAAATAAAATAATGCTTTTTGGATGCTTTTTGGGATGCTTTCACACCCGTTCCAAAATTTCATAAGTTTTATCATGCATAATTGAATCTGTGAGTTTATCAATGTTAAATGAAAATGGTGTTGGGGTTGACTGTGAGTCAACGGTGAGGTGTCAGTCAGGACACGGGTAATTGGTAATCGAGATTTCATTGGTATGAGTAAATGACATTTACGTGATTTAAATGTTATTTGACTTATCTGGTATTTTATGAATAGTAAATTATACTTGTGTAGTATAATTTCTGGTAATCCTGATACTGTTAGATATCATTTTGAGAACTGTGGTAAGAACGTGAGTGAGACGTTATATGAAAGGTTGGTTGTGTAGAGATTTCATAGAATTTAGTTTTCGGACGTGATTTCGGACCCAAACGAGACTTAGTCGAAAACATTTGTAATTTATAATTTTCATTCGTAAAGGTATAAAATGGACATACGCGACGTTTCAAGAGTTAACTAGAAGTTTTGAGAACTCGTGGGGAGGTAAACGCGATTTCTAGAAAGTTTTCCAATAAATAGATGAGGGTGAGTTTGTCATTAGTTGACAAACTCATATAATATCTTGGGAGTGGAGAGAGAAAAGAAAATTTGATTCCTCGAGCTTTGCGATGACGATTAGCGACCTTTCGTCCGTCAGATTTTCTCCAGATTTTAGATTTGAACTCGTGGAGGTAAGACCTACGTTTTGATAGTCATTAGGCTATGTTTAGAAAATTTTTCTAAAAATCTAATTTCTAGAAATTTGGAGAAAACCCAGTAAAACTTGTACGAATCTCCTGAAATTCGAGATCCGACGTTTAATTGGCCCTCTAGTCGATCCTTCAAAGTTTGAGAGGAATCGCACGAGGTATGCAGTTCTAACCTATGAAATATAGAAAAATGCATGTTTTATATTTCGACGACGAGATTGTGATCGGGGCAAAATTCATGTACTAATCTTAGGTCCGTTAATTATACACGCGCTTAATTGTAGAAAGCATATATAAATTTACGCGAACACTTTGAGTTGTCTATGTGGGTCAAAGGGGGGACTTATACAAATTCACGCCTGAGTAAGCTTCTCGATGTTTGAGAATTAGAGTAGCAATGACTACTGTGCATGGTTTAAGGCTTGGACTTGCCAGGGCACTTGGGGATGTAATGGTTGTAGGCTTGTACTAGCCATTGACATCGCGGTTTAAAGTTTTGACTTGCCGCCACTGGATGAAGGCGTATTTTTCTCCCTAGAGACTATTGATGTGATCTATGAGATTAAAGCATATTTTTTATTATTTTGCATATATTAGAATTTGTGCACTCAGTATATAGCTGAGCAGTGGAGATTTACTCCATTGCAGGTAGGAAGCAAAATAAGAAGAAGCGTGAGTGAGGCCGATGAGACGACGGGAACCACTCTTGTTTATATGTTTTTGTTCCTATCCTAAACTTGTATAAGATGTTGGGAAGTGAAATCATGTTGTAATAGACGTTGTACTAGTTCAGTAGTATTGTAATCGCTAGTCAATACCTGTAATCATGTTTTAAATCGTTGGTTTACTCCTGTGGCTTGGAATGGTGCAGAGAATTAGTATGCTGATGCAAATCCGTCGACTGGTTTTTGTTTCAGTCGATTGGATCGCTGTGTGAGACTGAACACTGCTTTGATATGTTTGGGGATCAATTAACTGGGTTGAGAAAAACAGTTGACTGGATGGGGTCCCAGAACATGACTTTCTGTTATAATGAAGTACCAGTCGACCGGATGACTTCAGTCGACTGATAATTCTGGGCACCAGTCAACTGGGTCCCCAACATAGTCGACTGGACCAGGCTGTGGATCTTTTTAAACTTACTGCCTTTGGATGGTCAGTCGACTGGGTCCCCGATCAGTCGACTGGACCTCTGTTTTCATAAATGAATTCTTTTGGGAAGTATTCCAACTGACAAAACTTTTTATAACTCTGATTTTAAATAGATTTAACTTATGTTTCCGCTGTTATTCACACTTTAATGAACTGGATAAGCCTTGATGGCGTGCCACATGTCCTATTGCGCGTAGCAGGATGGGTCGTGACATTTATTGGTATCGAAGCAATAGGTAACAAAACTTTGGAAACGATCGACGTCGAGTGGAGTGTTGAGTGAATTGACACATATTCTAGAATGCATCCACATATTGTAGAAATATTTGATGCATGTGCATGTTGTTTTACATACATGATATTATTCTTGTCATACATGCATAGTGTTTATGCATCGAGATTAATAGGTTGAACAATCATGGGTGATCGAGAATTATCACTGCATACCCGACGTATGAATGAAATGGCAGAAATGATGGAGAATATGGGAGATATGATCCGGAACATAGCAGAACGATTACCTCCAACTCCTTCAATTGAGGTAGAACCAATAACTTTAGTGCATGCACCTGAGAATAGAGGTATGAGATTAGTATCTGAACAATTCACTCGAAAGAAACCAATTGAATTCCATAGAACACCCAACCCAACGCTCGCAGAACATTGGATAATGGACATGGAACGAATCTTCCGATCTATCCCGATGACCGATAGGGAGAAAATGGAAAATGCAAGTGATGTGTTGAAGGGTGAAACCAAGAATTGGTGGGTAAATGTTCTAGATCAAGGGGCACCGATTACTTGGGAGGGGTTCAAGGCGGAATTCAATCGCTGGTTCTTTCCGTAAGTCGCCTATAATGCGCAAAAGTGAGAATTTGATAACCTCAAGCAAGGGGACATGACTGTAACTGAGTATACTTCCAAGTACAATGCTTTGTTGAGATTTGGAAAGGGTTCAGTGCCAGAGGAGGAAGATAGGGCAAGGAAGTTCGAAGAAGGGTTAAGGGAAAATATCCGTTTGAGGGCAGAGACCTATGAACACTCGATGGTTGCGGCAGTGCAACAAACGGCGCTTGTGGCCCAGAGTGGAATGGAAGATCGAGGCAAAATCAGTACGGTAAATAGGGAAATGAGAGTGGTGATAGGAATCAAGGCATATCTTTCAAGAGGTCGTTTCAAAGAGGCTTTGGTTCTAGTTTCAGTGACTTCAGGAGGATGCCAAGAAACATACCATTGTGTTCACTTTGCAACCGACCACACTCAGGCCAATGTTTCATGACCAAACCCCAAACCTGAAACCAAGGAGGGGGTAGTGTTAATTCAACACCTGATATAAGAGGTAAGTGTTATGACTGTGGAGTATTTGGGCATCAAGCCAAGGATTGACCGAGGAGGCATTCCCAACAAGGAGTTAGTTCTATGGCTTCCAGTGGGTCGAAGCCTAGACAGTCCAATGATGGGGGACAAAAGACAGAGCAACGTCAAGGGAGAGCATACCAGATGAATCCAGGAGACATAGCTGCTTCAGAGACAGTAGTCTCAGGTATGGTGCTCATATGTTCACACTTAGCACGCATACTTGTTCACTCAGGATCATAAATTTGCTGCCAGCCTTTTTTTTAGATGTATCTCTTCTTTACTCTCAAGTGACAAGGGATGCATTCATTTGTATCGCATGCCTTTGTTGAACATTTGAATGTTAATTCGACACCGTTAGGATATGAATTATCTGTTGCCATAACCCTTAGTAAATCAATAGTGACGTCTATAGTATATAAGAACTGTGCAATTCAACTAGGTGAAAAGTCGATGACCGTACACCTTATACCAATCGATATGAGCCATTTTGGTGTGATATTAGGAATGGATTGGTTAGCACTTAGCCAAGCTACCATAGATTGTGAATGGAAAAAAGTTAATTTTCGATCACCGGTACATAGAAGTTTTTGTTTCCAAGGGAATGGAGTTACACCGCCACCGTATTTGATTTCGGCTATCCGAGCGGGTAAGTTGTTGAGAAAAGGATGTCGAGGATTCCTATGTTCAGTGACTGATGTCTCAGCAAACGAATCAAGAGTAGAAGACATTCTAATAGTGCGAGAATATTCAGATGTATTTTCTAATCACTTGCCAGACGTACTGATTGAGAGGGAAATTGAATTCACCATTGAGGTTATACCAGACGCAAGACCTGTATCCAAGGCACCATATAGAACCTGTAAATTTGAAGGAATTGAAAGTTCAACTACAAGAACTACTTGACAAAGGTTTCATTCGACCTAGTATATCACCGTGGAGAGCTCAAGTGTTATTTGTATAGAAGAAAGATGGTTCAATGTGTATGTGTGTGGATTACCGATAGCTAAACATATTGACAATCAAGAACAAGTACCCTTTAACGAAGATTGATGACCTATTTGACAAACTCCGTGGGGCACAAGTATTTTCAAAGATAGATTTGAGATCGGGTTATCATTAGTTGAAAGTGAAGGCCGAGGATGTAGAGAAAATAGCCTTCCGAATATGCTACGGCCATTATGAGTTCTTAGTCATGCCATTTGGAGTTACAAATGCACCAGCCACGTTCATGGATCTTATGAATCGAGTCTTTAAGGACTACTTAGATGATTTTGTGATAGCGTTTATTGATGACATTCTTATCTATTTATCGAGTGAGATAGAACAGGAGAACCACTTGAGACTTATTCTTCAGAAGCTGCGAGAGAAGCAACTGTTTGGAAAATTTAAGAAATGGAAATTTTGGTTGTCTAGCATTACTTTTCTTAGTCATATAATTGACAAGAATGGAGTCTCTGTTGATCCTCACAAGGTGGAAGCACTATCGAATTGGCAGAGGCCGACATCCGTATCCGAAATCCGAAGTTTCTTGGGATTAGTAGGATATTACCGGCCGATTCATTGAGAATTTCTCAAGGATTTCGTTACCAATGACAAAGTTGATGAGGAAGGGTGTTTCTTTTGAATGGAGCCAAGAGTGTGAAGACAGTTTTCAAGAGTTGAAGGCACGACTGACGAGAGCACCTATTTTGACAATACCATCCGGGACTGAAGGATTTGTGATTTATAGCGATGCGTCACATCAAGGTTTGGGATATGTACTCATGCAAGGTGGCAAGGTGATTGCCTATGCTTCTAGACAGTTGAAGACACAGAAGTAAATTATCCAACTCACGATTTGGAATTGGCCGTAGTAATCTATGCTTTAAAGATTTGGAGACACTATTTGTACGGGGAAAAGTGTGAGATATTCACGGACCACAAGAGTTTGAAATACATCTTCACCCAACGGAACTTGAACATGAGTCAGAGAAGATGGTTAGAGTTAATGAAGGATTATGATCTTTCGATCGACTATCATCCGGGAAAGGCCAATGTAGTTGTCCCCACCCATCCCACTACGTGTGGAAATAGGACACGTGGCACGTCATCAAGGCTTATCCAATTCTATTAAAGTAAAAATAGCAGCATAATTTATAAGTGAAAACCATTAAAATCAGAGTTATAAAAAGTTTTGTCCAATTGAACCAGTTCCAAAAGAATTCAGTTTTAAAAACAGAGGTCTAGTCAACTGATCGGGGGTCCAGTCAACTGAAGACCTGAAGCAGAAAGTTTAAAAAGTTCAAGGGCCCATTCCAGTCGAGTGGAGCCTTAATTTATCAGTCGACTGGTGCCTTGTCCAGTCGACTGGACACTATGCATACAGAACATGGTGTTTTCGTGCAGCAACCAGTCGACTAAAAACCCACCCAGTCGACTGAAACCTAGATAATCTAGTCGACTAAAACTCGGACCACTCGACTGTTTTTTTTTCTTCTGAAAAGCCAATTCTGCAACACTCAAAACCAAACCAAATTCGAACAACAACACGATTATAATTCACGATTCAACATATATATATATATATATATAATGTTTACTAAGGATTACAAGTACTACAACTAATCCATGATTCCATTACACGTATTACCCTTACCAAATCCTTATAAAAGTTTAGGAAAAAAGAACAAAAGATATAAACAAGATGATTCCCCCGGCATTCCTCAACGGCCTCACTCCTCACACTTCTTATCTTTTTTCTTAACTGCAATGGTATAAATCTCCACTGCTCAGCTATATGCTGCGTGCACAAGTTCTAACATATGCAATGTATGATAAAACATGCTCTATCTCACAATTCATACAAATAGTCTCTAGGGAGAAAAATACGCATTCATTCGGTAGCGGCAAGTCCAAGTCTTAAACTGTGATGCCAATGGCAAGTCCAAGTCTATCAACCATTGCATCCCCAAGTGCCATGGCAAGTCCAAGTCTACCAACCATGCACAATAGTCGTCGTTACTAAATTCTCTAACATCAAGAATCTTATTCCGGCATGAAATTGCATAAATCTCCCCTTTGACCCACATAGACAACTCAACGTGCTCGCGTAAAAGTAGACATGTTTTTCACATTTAATCGCGTGCATAATTAACGGGCCTAAGATTAATACATGGATTTGGCCCGAATTTCAATTTCGTTGTCGAAATCTAAAACATGTAAATTCCTAAATTTCATAGGTTAGGACTTCATACCTCGTACGATTCCTCTCAAACTTTGAAGGATTGACTAGAGAGTCAATTAATCGTTGGATTTCGAATCTCAAGTGATTCCTACAAGTTTACAAGGGTTTTCCCCAAAAGTTTAGAAATAGATTTTTAGAAAAGTTTGCCAAACGTGGCCTAAGTAGTATCAAAATGTAGATCTTACCTCCACGAGTCCAAATCTCGGATTTGGGAAAAATCTGACGGACCAAAAGTCGCCGATCGTAGTCGTAAAGCTCGAGAGATCAAACCCCTTTTCTCTCTCCTCTCATAAGATATTTTATAAGGTTTGTGAGAAATGAAATCTCACCCTCACCTATTTATAGACATACTCCTCAGAAATCGCATTTACTTCCCCACGAGTTTCTCAAACTTCTAATTAATCCATGAAACGTCGCATACGTCCATTTTATAACTATATGAGTGAAAATTATAAATTACAAAAATTTTCAACTATGTCTCGTTTGGGTCCAAAATCACATCCGAAAACTAAATTCTGTGGAATCTCTACACCACCTATCTTTTATATAATGTGTCACTCACGTTCTAACCATAGTTCTCAAAATGCTTTATAACAATATCAAAAGTACTAAAAATTATGCTACACGGTATAATTCACTATTCACGAAATACCAGATATTACAAATACCATTTAAATAATATAAATGTCATTTAACCATGCTAATGCAAAATGAACTTTCAAGTTCCCGTGTCTTTCTGACACCTCATCGTTGACTCATAGTCAACTCCATCTCAATCCAAATATCAATTAACATTGATATACTCACAACTTTCCATTTATGTATGATAAAACTATGAAATTTTTAGAACGGGTGTGACAACTCTCCCCTCCAAAAAGGAAGTTTGTCCCCAAACTTATACCTCATACATCGAACAGGTACGGATACTCATTCTTCATTTCTTCTTTACTTTCCCATGTAGCCTCTTCAACCGTATGACTACACCATGATACTTTCACCATTGGAATTGTCTTAGTTCGCAAGACTTGCTCTTTTAGATCTAGAATCTCTATCGGTTGTTCTATATAAGTCAAGTCTTCATGAATCTGTAGTGGCTCAGGTACAATGATTTTACTCGTATCTATCATACACCATCTTAACATAGATACATGAAATACGTCGTACACATATTCCAATTCTGATGACAAAGCCAATCGGTAAGCCACTGGACCTACTCTCTCCAGGATTTTGAAAGGTCCTACGAATCTTAGATTTAACTTTTCTATTTTTCCAAATCGAAAAATGCCTTTTGAAGGCAAAACTCTCAAATATACAAAGTCACCAACTTCGAACGTCGTCGGTCGTCGCTTCGAGTCTGCATAACTCTTATAACAACTTTGAGCTACCTTAAGTCGCTCTTGAATTAACTTCACTTTCTCAGTAGTCACCTGTATTAACTCAGGTCCTAGCAACATTCTTTCTCCAACTTCAGTCCAACAAACCGGTGATCGACACTTACGGCCATACAAAGCTTCATACGGTGCCATTCCTATACTCAACTGAAATCCATTGTTGTATGCAAATTCAATCAATGGTAGGTGTTTCTTCCAATCACTCTCAAAATCTAATACACACAATCGCAACATGTCCTCTAATGTCTGAATCATACGCTCTGACTATCATTAGTCTAAGGATGAAATGCAGTACTAAAACTCAACTTCGTACCCATAGCCTTTTGTAGACTTTCCCAAAACCTTGATCTGAAGCTGCTATCACTATCCGATACAATCACTGTTGGAACCCCATGTAGTCTTACAATCTCTTTCACATACAATTCTGCTAACCTTGAAGGTTTAGTTATCCTGATCGGTAAAAAATGTGCTGACTTTGTTAATCGATCAACTATCACCCAAATCTTATCATTCTTGTTGAACGATCGTGGGAATCCAGAAATAAAGTCCATCACAATCTCATCCCATTTCCATTCTGACACAGGTAATGGTTGTAATAACCCCGTAGGTACTTGTCTCTCTGCTTTGACTTGCTAATATGTTGAACACTTAGAACTATACTTAGCAATTTCACGTTTCATACCTTTCCACCAAAAGTTCCCTCATAAGTTTCGATACATTTTGTTACTTCCCAGGTGAACTAAGTATCTAGTACTATGAGCTTTCTCTAAAATTCTCTCTTTCAAGCCTTTTACATTCGATACACATAACTGATTCCCAAGTTTCAGGGTTCCTTGTTCTAATACGAAATCAGGTCATTTTGTCAAAGGTGTCTCGTCTCTCATTTTGTACAGGTAGACATCGTGAAACTATTCCCTCTTGATCTCATCAATAATATCTGGGTGCGCTATGATTTCCATCATTAAGCCACCACTAGTCTCTAGAATCACATGCAACTCTAAGCGTTCCATTTCCTTTACCAATTCCTTTTGGCTAGTTAACTCGTCGGCTAAGTTCATTGTCGTCTTTTGGCTTAATGCACCAACTACTACATTAGCCTTCCCTGGATGATATGCAATTGAAAGGTCATAATCCTTCATCAATTCCAACCATCTTCGCTGTCTTATGTTCAAGTCCCATTGGGTGAAGATGTATTTCAAACTCTTATGGTCCGTGAAGATCTCAAATTTTTCCCCGTACAGGTAGTGTCTCTAAATCTTTAAGGCATAGATCACTGTGGCCAATTCAAGGTCGTGAGTCGGATAGTTAACCTCATGTGTCTTCAACTGTCTAGAAGCATAGGCAATTACTTTACCCCCTTGCATAAGTACACACCCCAATCCCTGATGCGATGCATCACTATAAATCACAAACCCTTCAGTTCCAGATGGTATCGTCAAGATCGGTGCTCTTGTCAACCGCGACTTCAACTCTTGAAAGCTGTCTACGCACTCTTGACTCCACTCAAAAGTAATACTCTTCCTCATCAACTTTGTCATTAGCAATGATATCTTTGAGAAATTCTCTATGAATCTGCGATAATATCTAGCTAAACCTAGAAAACTCCGAATTTCAGATACGGATGTCGGCCTCTGCCAATTAGATACAGCTTCTACTTTGTGAGGATCAACCGAAACTCCATTCTTGTTAACCATGTGACCAAGAAAAGTAATGCTAGGTAGCCAGAATTCACATTTATTGAATTTCCCGAATAGTTGTTTCTCTCGCAATCTCTGAAGTATCAACCTGAAGTGATTCTCGTGTTCTATCTCACTCGGCGAATAGATCAGAATATCGTCGATGAATACTATCACAAAATCATCTAAGTAGTCCTTAAAGACTTGGTTCATAAGATCCATGAACGCTGCTGGTGCATTGGTAACTCCAAATAGCATGACTAAGGACTTATAATGTCCATAGCATGTCCTGAAGGCTGTCTTCTCTAAATCCTCTGCTTTCACTTTCAATTGATGATAACCCGATCTCAAGTCTATTTTAGAAAATACTTGTGCTCTACGAAGTTGATCAAATAGATCGTCAATTCTCGGCAATGGATAATTGTTCTTGATTATCAACTTGTTTAGCTCTCGATAGTCCACACACATTCTCATCGAACCATCCTTCTTCTTTACAAACAACACTGGAGCTCCCCACGGTGATATACTAGGTCGAATGAAACCTTTATCAAGTTATTCCTGTAGTTAAATCTTCAGCTCTTTCAGTTCTACGGGTGCCATTCTATATGGTGCCTTGGATACAGGTCTTGAGTCCAACATTATTTTAATAGTGAATTCAATCTCCCTCTCAATAAGGACATCTGGCAAGTTATCAGGAAATACGTCTGGGTATTCTCGTACTATCAAAATGTCTTCTACTCTTGATTCGGTCACTAAGACATCAGTCACTGAACACAGGAATCCTCGACATCCCTTTCTCAACAACTTACCTATTCGGATAGCCGAAATCAAATACGGTGGCAGTGTAACCCCATTCCCTTGGAAATAAAAGTTTCCATGCATCGGTGATAAAAAATTAACATATTTTCGGTCATAGTCTATGGTAGCTTGGTTAAGGGGTAACCAATCCATTCCCAATATCACATCAAAATGGTTCACAACAATCGGTATAAGGTCTACAGCCATCAACTTCTCGCCTAGTCTGATCTCATAGTTCTTATATATCGTAGACGTTACTACTGGTTTACTAACCGACACGGAAATGGATAAATCATATCCTAGTATTACAGACTCAACATTCAAATGCTCAACAAAATTATGAGATACAAACGAATGCGTAAATCCTGAATCAATGAGTATGCGTGCTAAGTATGAACATACGAGCACCATGCCTGAGACCACTATATCAGTAGCAGCCATATCTCCGGGATTCATCTGAAATAATCTCCCTTGATGTTGCTCTGTCCTCAGTCCCCCATCATTGGTCTATCTAGGCTTCGATCCACTAGCAGCCATAGAACTAGCTCCTTGCTGGGAATACTTCCTCGGACAATTTGTAGATTGATGTACAACCATCCCACAGTTATAAACATTTTCTCCTCATATCTGGTGCCGAACTAGCACCCCTCATCCCCTGAGTCGAATTCTGGAAGTTAGTGAGAAAACATCGACCGGTGTGTGGTCTATTGCAAAGTGAACACAACGGTATATTACTGGGTACTCTTCGGGAATCACTGAAACTAGAACCAGAGCCTCGCACAAACGGTCTCTTGAAAGATCCGCCTTGGTTTCGGTCACCACCCTCATAACCTTGATTGCCTTATTGATTCTATCTGGATTTTTCTGCCCCACTTTCAGCTACAAGTGCCGTTTGTTGCACTGTCGCAACCATCTAGTGCTCATAGGTCTCTACCCTCAAACGGATATTTTTCCTTAACCCTTCTTTGAATTTCCTTTCCCTATCTTCCTCCTCTGGCACTGAACCCTTTCCAAACTTAACAACGCATTGAACTTGGAAGTATACTCAGTCACCGTCATGTCTTTCTGTCGGAGATTGTCAAACTCTCTCTTTTTCGCATTGTGAGCGGCCCTCGGAAAGAATCGGCGATTGAACTCCGCCTTGAACCCTTCCCACATAATCAGTGGCCCTTGATCCAATACATTTACCCACCAATTTTGGGCTTCTCCCCTCAGTACATCACTTGCATTCTCAATCTTTTCCCTATCTGTCATCGGAATAGATCAAAAAATCCTTTCCATATCCATAATCCAATGCTCCGCTAACGTCGTATCGGAAGTCCCATGAAACTCTGTCGGCTTCTTCCTTGTAAAATTTTCAGATACGGATCTCATACCCCTATTCCCAGCCGCATGTATCACAGCTACTGGTTCTAGCTCAAGTGGAGGTATGGGAGGCAATCGCTCCACTATATTTCGTATCATGTCTCCCATATTCTCCATCATTTCTGCCATTTGGTTCATTTAGCGAGTATGTGGTAACAGCTCTTGGTCATCGTCACTCATGATTAAAATCCTGTAGTTCTCAATGCATAAACACTATGCATGTTTGATAATCAACATAAACAAGTATGTATAACAACATTCATATGCATTAAACATCTCTACCATGTATGGATGCACTCTAGAATATATGACAATTCACTCAGCACTCTACTCGACGTTGAACGTTCCCAAAGTTTTGTTACCTATTACTCTGCTACTAATAAATGTCACGACCCATCCCACTATGCATGTAAATAGGACACGTGGGACGCCATCAAGGTTTATCCAGTTCCATTAAAGTAAAAAAAGTAACAGAATTTATAAGTGAAAACCATTAAAATCAGAGTTATAAAAAGTTTTGTCCAATTGAACCAGTTCCAAAAGAATTCAATTTTGAAAACAGAGGTCCAGTCGACAGATCGGGGGTCCAGTCGACTGAAGATCTGAAGCAGAAAGTGTAAAAAGTTCAAGGGCCCATTCCAGTCGACTGTGCCAGGAACCCAGTCAACAGAAGCCTTAATTTATCAGTCGACTGGTACCTTGTCCAGTCAACTGGACACTATGCATGCAGAACTGGTGTTTTCGTACAGCAACCGGTCGACTGAAAACCCACCCAGTCGATTGAAACCTGCTAATCCAGTAGACTGAAACACAGACCAGTCGACTGTTTTATCTTAGAAAAGCCCAATTCTGCAGCACTCAAAACCAAGGGTCTCCAAACCAAATTCCAGCAACAACACAATTACAATTCACGATTCAACATATATATACAAAACATTTACTTAGGATTACAAGTACTACAACTAACCTATGACTCCATTACACGTATTACCATTCCCAAATCCTTATACAAGTTTAGGAAAAAGGAACAAAAGATACAAACAAGATGATTCCCCCGGCATTCCTCAACGGCCTCACTCCTCACACTTCTTCTTATCTTTCTTCTTACCTGCAATGGAGTAAATCTCCACTACTCAGCTATATGTTGCGTGCAAAAGTTCTAATATATGCAATATATGATAAAACATGTTCTAATCTCACAATTTATACAAATAGTCTCTAGGGAGAAAAATACGTATTCATCTAGTAGCGGCAAGTCCAAGTCTTAAACCATGATGCCAATGGCAATTCCAAGTCTATCAACCATTGCATCCCTAAGTGCCATGGCAAGTCTAAGTCTACCAACCATGCACAGTAGCCATCGCTACTAAATTCTCAAACATCGAGAAGCTTATTCCGGCATGAAATTGCATAAATCTCCCCTTTGACCCACATAGACAACTCAACGTGCTTGCGTAAAAGTAGACATGCTTTTCATATTTAATCGCGTACATAATTAACGGGCCTAAGATTAACACATGGATTTCGCCCGAATCTCAATTTCGTCGTCAAAATTTAAAACATGTAAATTCCTATATTTCATAGATTAGGACTTCATACCTCGTGCTATTCCTCTCAAACTTTGAAGGATCGACTAGAGAGTCAATTAATCGTCGGATTTTGAATCTCAGGCGATTCCTACAAGTTTATAAGGGTTTTTCCCAAAAGTCTAGAAATTAGATTTTTTACAAAAGTTTGCCAAACGTGGCCTAAGTAGTATCAAACTGTAGATCTTACCTCCACGAGTCCAAATCTCATATTTGGGAAAAATCTGACGGACAAAAGGTCGTCGTCATAAAGCTCGAGAGATCAAATCCCCTTTTCTCTTTCCTCTCACAAGATATTTTATAAGGTTTGTGAGAAATGAAATCTCACCCTCACCTATTTATAAACATACTTCTCGAAAATCGCGTTTACTTCCCCACGAGTTTCTCAAACTTCTAATTAATCCATGAAGTCCATTTTATAACTTTACGAGTAAAAATTACAAATTACAAAAGTTTTCGACTAAGTCTCGTTTGGGTCCAAAATCACGTCCGAAAACTAAATTCTATGGAATCTCTACACCACCTAGCTTTTATATAACATGTCACTCACGTTCTCACCACAGTTCTCAAAATGTTATACAATAATATCAAAATTACCAGAAATTATACTACACAGGTATAATTCACTATTCATGAAATACCAGATATTACAAATCACATTTAAATCATATAAATATCATTTAACCATGCTAATGCAAAATGAACTTTCAAGTTCTGATGTCTTCTCTGACACCTCATCGTTGACTCATAGTCAACTCCATCTCAATCCAAATATCAATTAACATTGATATACTCACAATTTTCCATTTATGTATGATAAAACTATGAAATTTTTAGAACGGGTGTGATAGTAGTAGCCGATGCATTAAGCCGGAAGACGTCAAGGAACTTAGCCGACGAGCACAATAGAAAAAATTGGTAAGGAAATGGAACGTTTAGAATTGGATGTAATTCTAGAGACTAGTGGTGGCTTAATGAAGGTGATCATGGCACACCCAGGTATTATTGATGAGATCAAGAGGGAACAGTTTAACGATGTTTACCTGTGCAAAATGAGAAACGAGATACCTTTGGAAAAGCGACCTGATTTCGTATTGGAACAAGGAACCCTGAAACTCGGGAATCGATTATGTGTACCGAATGTGAAGGGTTTGAAAGAGAGAATTCTAAAGGAAGCACATAGTACTAGATACTCAGTGCATTTGAGAAGTAACAAGATGTACCGAAATTTACGAGAGAACTTTTGGTGGAAAGGTATAAAGCGCGATATTGCTAAGTATGTTTCTGAGTGTTCAACATGTCAGCAAGTGAAAGCAGAGAGACAAGTACCTGCGGGATTACTACAGCCATTACCTGTATCAGAGTGGTAATGGTATGAGATTATAATGGATTTTGTTTCGAGATTTCCACAATCGACGAACAAGTACGATAAGATTTGGGTTATAAGAATACACGGGGTTCCAGCTATGATTGTATTAGATCGTGATAGTAGCTTCACATCGAGGTTTTGGGGAAGTCTTTAAAAAGCTATGGGTACGAAGTTGAGTTTTAGTACTGCATTTTATCCTTAGACCGACGGACAGTCAGAGCATATGATTCAGACGTTAGAGGATATGATTAGACTTTGTGTCCTAGACTTTGGGAGTGATTGGGAGAAGCACTTACCATTAATTGAATTTGCTTATAACAACAAGTTTCAGCCAAGTATTGGAATGGTACCGTATGAAGCTTTGTATGGCCATAAGTGTCGATCATCGGTTTGTTGGACCGAGGTTAGAGAAAGAAAGTTTCTAGGACCTGAGCTAATACAGATGACTACTGAGAAGGTAAAGTTGATCAGGAGCGACTTAAGGTAGCTCAGAGCCGTTATAAGAGCTATGCGGACTCTAAGCGACAACCTATGGTATTTGAAGTGGAGGATTTTGTCTACTTGCGAGTATCGCCTTCTAAAGGCATTGTACGATTCGGAAAGAGAGGAAAGCTTAACCCGAGATTTATAGGACCTTTTGAGATCCTAGAAAGGATAGGTCCAATAGCTTACCGATTGGCATTATCATCCGAATTGGAACACGTGCACAACGTATTTCATGTGTCGATGTTGAGACGATGTATATCGGATACGAGCAAGATCGTTGTACCTGAGCCGTTACAGATTCAGGAAGACTTGACTTATGTAGAACAACCGATAGAAGTTCTAGACCGAAAAGAGCAAGTATTGAGAATAAAGACAATTCCAATGGTAAAAGTGATGTGGCGTAGTCATTCAGTTGAGGAAGCTACGTGGAAAAATGAGGAAGAGATGAAGAATGAGTATCTATACATGTTCGACGAATGAGGTATAAGTTTGGGGACAAACTTCATTTTTGAAGGGGAGAATTGTCACACCCGTTCCAAAATTTCATAAGTATTATCATGCATAATTGAATTTGTGAGTTTATCAATGTTAATTGATAATGGTGTTGGGGTTGACTGTGAGTCAACGGTAAGGTGTCAGTCAGGACACGGGTAATTGGTAATCGAGATTTCATTGGCATGAGAAAATGACATTTACGTGATTTAAATGTTATTTGACTTATCTTGTATTTTATGAATATTAAATTATACCTGTGTAGTATAATTTCTGGTAATCCTGATACTGTTAGATGTCATTTTGAAAACTGTGGTGAGAACATGAGTGAGACGTTATATAAAAGGTAGGTTGTGTAGAGATTCCACAGGATTTAGTTTTCGGACGTGATTTTGGACCTTAACGAGACTTAGTCAAAAAATTTTGTAATTTATAATTTTCACTCGTAAAGGTATAAAATGGACGTACGCGACGTTTGAAGAGTTAACTAGAAGTTTTGAGAACTCGCGGGGAAGTAAACGCGATTTCTAGAAAGTTTGCCTATAAATAGATAAGGGTGAGTTTGTCATTAGTTGACAAACTCATATAATATCTTGGGAGTGGAGAGAGAAAAGGAGATTTGATTCCTCGAGCTTTGCGACAACAATCGGCGACCTTTCGTCCGTCAAATTTTCTCCAGATTCTAGATTTGAACTCGTGGAGGTAAGACCTACGTTTTGATAGTCATTTGGCCATGTTTGGCAAACTTTTGTAAAAATCTAATTTCTAGAAATTTGGAAAAAACCTAGTAAAACTTGTAGGAATCGCCTGAATTCAAGATCCGACGTTTAATTGGCCCTCTAGTCGATCTTTCAAAGTTTGAGAGGAATCGCACGAGGTATGAAGTTCTAACCTGTGAAATATAGAAAAATACATATTTTATATTTTGACGACAAGATTGTGATCCGGGCAAAATTCATGTGTTAATCTTAGGCCCGTTAATTATGCACGCGATCAATTGTAGAAAGCATGTCTAAATTTACGCGAGCACGTTGAGTTGTCTATGTGGGTCAAAGGGGGACTTATACAAATTCATGCCGGAGTAAGCTTCTTGATGTTTGAGAATTAGAGTAACGACGGCTACTGTACATGGTTTAAGGCTTGGACTTGCCAGGGCACTTGGGGATGTAATGGTTGTAGGCTTTGGACTAGCCATTGACATCGCGGTTAAGGCTTGGACTTGCCGCTACCGGATGAAGGCGTATTTTTCTCCCTAGAGACTATTGATGTGATTTATGAGATTAAAGCATGTTTTGTATTATATTGCATATGTTAGAATTTGTACACTCAGCATATAGCTGAGCAGTGGAGATTTACTCCATTGTAGGTAGGAAGAAAGACAAGAAGAAGTGTAAGGAGTGAGGCCGATAAGGCGACGGGAACCACTCTTGTTTATATGTTTTTGTTCCTTTCCTAAACTTGTATAAGATGTTGGGAAGTGAAATCATGTTGTAATAGACATTGTACTAGTTCAGTAGTATTGTAATCGCTAGTCAACACCTGTAATTATGTTTTAAATCATTGGTTTACTCCTGTGTTTGCGTTGATTTGGAAATTGGAAGAGTGTAGCTTGGAATGGTGCAGAGAATTAGTGTACTAATGTGAATCAGTCGACTAGTTTTTGTTTCAGTCGACTGGATCGTTGTGTAAGACTGAACACTGCTTTGATATGTTTGGGGATCAGTCGACTGGGTTGAGAAAAACAGTCGACTGGATGGGGTCCTAGAACATGACTTTCTGTTATAATGAAGTACCAGTCGACCGGATGACTTTAGTCGACTGATAATTTTGGGCACCAGTCGATTGGGTCCCCGACACAGTCGATTGGACCAGGCTGTGGATATTTTTAAACTTATTACCTTTGGATGATCGGTCGACTGGGTCCCTGATCAGTCGACTGGACCTCTATTTTCATAAATGAATTCTTTTGGGAAGTATTCCAATTGACAAAACTTTTTATAACTCGGATTTTAAATAGATTTGATTTATGTTTCCGCTGCTATTCACATTTTAATGAACTGGATAAGGCTTGATGGCGTGCCTCGTGTCCTATTTCCGCGCATAGCGGGTGAGTCGTGACAGATGCGGTTGTCGAAGTGACGAGGAGTAATTTGCACGGTTGGCCTGATTGCTGATTTATAGCGGCCTGGACTGATTGAGATAAGGCAAGTCTCTCTGCAAAATATAATCTGGTATAATTTACTAGATTTATCTCCCAAAAAAGTCTTCCATAGCTTCGAATACATATATATATATACAGGTGTATATATATATGCGTCTTGAATCTGGTCCAAATACAGTCTTGATTCGGCTGTCTTTTCCTCTAAGTAAAATATATGCTTCCCAAACCTCTTAATATTATCTTCCCATATTTTCAAATTATCTTACCAAAATTTGATTAATATCTTTATAACATTACCATAAGTGATAATATTATGATATGGTTCACAAAAACTTCCCTTACCAACTAAATGATAATACATATCATGTATTTATGGAAGACAATAAGCCCACCAATTGGTTCCCAAAGATGGCCAACTCAAAACAAAGGCCAAACCGCCGATGGAAACCAAAATAATGGCAGCACATTGTAATTGAATTCATAATGCAAGGATGAAATCAAGGGCCACCATTTGCTTGATAATCCAAACCCCTTTTAAGTGATGTGGATATATTGACTAAGCTTGAGTAATCATTCAGAAGTGGCCCACCATGTGAATGTAAACTAGTTAACATGGGTATTGTCATCCTCAGCCCGATTGAAGTGCGTGCTAGCCCGAATTGGTGACCAACATACATATACATGCCTAATTGAAGTCCAACAACAGAGATGGCCCACCATGGTTTTTCATTGTGCGAAAATATGGTAATGCCCGAATGAACTTTGGCCAGCCCGAAGGAACGGGTATTGCCTGAGAAAGTCAAATTCAATTTACTAGAAGGACAAAAAATTATAAAGTAGTCAACCAAAGTGACCATATTTACAACTTAAGCCAAACATATCATGTCCGATCAGTCCGTGGCTGAACAAATCATAACCCGATGACACCAAATTGACATTTACTTCCCCAATCACCACCAGTCTTCCGAAATTTATAGTGGGCCTCAAATGGAAGCCCGGTAAATTGAAGTGCCAAATAGCGCCACAGATTGGCATTTGTATCACACATGAGACTTGGTAAATCAACAAAGTGACGATGATTTGGGCCCATCACCATTGACTTGTTGATGTGAAGTGGAGCAATGCTAGGCACACATCTCAAATCACACCTCAAATTACACCCTTGCTTTAAATGCATGTACCCTATGCTGTGTAAGTGGTGCACAGAAAAGTGTGAAAAATTCAAACAGCACAAAGTACATGCATTTAAAGCAAGGAGTGTAGTTTGGGGTGTGGTTTGAAATGTGTGCCTAACATTTCTCATGTGAAGTGTGGCTGAATTATCTGGTGTGCAATGAGCCATCATATCGGTCTCACGAGTCAGTCCGATTATAGCAAGATAGACTAAAACTTATTTAGCCCTTCCAACTTTGAATCAATCACTTGACCATTAATTTTTTCCATCAGCTTATGAGTCCGATTAAAAAGTCATAATCGTCCTGTACAAATTTTGAAACTAAAAATGCAATTTTTGGGTGCAAACAAGCTTGTTGTAAGTCTATTCCAAATATTAAATAGTAAAATAAGTTTATTTTTTTGCTTTATAATTTAAGAGTAATGCTATATTTTCTAAAGAAAAAAATTTTCAAAAGTGTTTCCCAACACTTGTGGTAGTGGGCCCGATTGATTATGGTTGATTGATATTGAAGTGTTCCTATAATTATTGAAAAGGGTCTCACTAACACTTGTGTTGTGACATTTTTTAGGAAAAAAAATGGGAATTAAGCATAGCTTAATTAGCATTACTCATAATTTAAAGCCAACTTTATTTTATGAGTAATGATATGCTTTCCAAAATTTGAATTCCAAATACTTTCCAAATAAACGTGACAGTGCAACTATCATCAATAATCCATTAAACTAATTGCCAAATGTATTTGCGAAGCATAAAGGATTCAAATATTTTGAAAATCATAGAATTACGCTTATTTTATTGAATCAAAGTTTAAGCCAACTTTAGTGGACAATATTACTACTGGTGCGTTTGATAAAACTGAAAATAAGTACTGAAAATTAAGTGCTAAATTTAAGTACTGAATAGTTTAAGCGATTTGATTTACAGTACTGAAAAAAGTTTTTCAAGTACTGAAATAGATTGCATTCAGTGATTATTTTCAGTAGAAATTTTTCACTTAAAGTTTGTAGTAGAAATTTACCACTTTTTTTACTACTTTTCCAATTAAGTGATACGTTATCAAATGCACTGAAATAAAATAAATGCTAAAAAATTTTATTTTTAATTGAATTATCAAACATACCGTACATCTCTGTTGTTTTTTAATGTGGTAAATTTGACTCCGTTATTAATATATCTCAGAAACAAGTCAACGTAATTGTTTCCTTAAAAATAGAATAGAAGTTTGAAAGGGTGGTCGGATACTTTGCACGGAAGAAAATGTTGCTTCCACATCAGCAGATCAACTCAATACACTAAATATTGAAAGGACGGTTTTGTCCCTTTTTTTTTTTTTTTGACAGTTTTGTCCTAGGAAAACAAAGGAACAACTTTCATTTTTTATTTTTTTTCCAGAGATGACATAGCATTCATAGTGGTCATCACATAGTAATTAAGATTATGGGTTGAGTCGTTTTTTGAAGGATTCTTGTATACATAAATAAAAAATTGTTGGTTTTGATTATGTTAGACTGAAACATAATTTAGTTACCCTCGGTTTGGTTCGGTTTTAAACTGGTTTTGAATGATTAGGTGTAGGTACCTCAATTTGTACCTGAAATTTGGGGCTCATGCCCTTTTTGTTTTGTTTGGCCTTTTACTTAAGTTGATTCATATGTCAAAAAAAATTTACTTTGTAATCTAGTGTGTTATTTTTCACAAAAAGTATTGTGGCGTTTGAAAGACCTGTAAAACCATTTGATTAATAGTTTAGAAGAAAACTTATACCAAGCCATATAAAAAAAATTGCAAACTACGAAAAAGCCCTCAATTCGGTTCATTTTTTTCGGTTTGTCAAAACCAAAAATTGATAATCGAATCAAAAGCTTTGATTTTTCTGATTTTGAAAATAAAGCTTATCGAAAAAAAAAAAACCGTGATTTTTGGTTCAATTTGGTTGGTTTTGATGAATTTTCTTCCGGTCCAGCTTCTATTTGTTTGTCTCTTTCATTCCACATTGTCACAATTCAAATGTAAATCTAATCCGTTGGATAGTCTAGTTGGAATGGATTTGTTTGCTAACCGAACTGTAAACTCAAACATCATAAATTTAACTTTTTGAAGGTGTATGGTTGTGTTAATTATCTCAAATTTCTAACTCGCAGTAGTTGTCAGTATCCAATATGTTATTGTTGGGTCATTTGAAACGGACTGGGAGGAGTTCCACACCATTAAAAAAAAAAGAAAAAAAAAAACATGTTAGACTTAACAAACTAATTTCTCTCTACACCCAAATTATGGTGCAGTTAAGAGTATATATAGCATCCTATTATACGTGTAGGTGTAGTGAGGAATTTAGTGAGTGTATTTAGTGACTCCTTACTCAGTGGCGGACCCAGGATTTTGTGTTAGTGGGGGCCAAGTTCTATGCAGGGGTTCGGGGCAGCGCCCCCGAAATTTTTTTTTTTGGGTCATTTATACATATTTTTTATTTTGAAGTGAGACAGATAGTCGAATGAGTAGTTGTGGCAAATTGGATTTAGGCATTGTTTATCTCCTGAGTTGAATAATGGGATATTACTCTTCCCCTTCACTATTAATAGAGACTTTTAATGTCACACGCTCACACTAGTGAATATTGTTATTAATCTTGCAATGTTATTATTCCCAAATTTTTTTATCCCCAAATGTGATTCCTAACACATTACCATTTCAACATAATGAAAGTCAAGTGGACACTATGTGTTAAGAACCTACACATGTAAAGTCACAAATTTGGGGGGGCCACTATGTAAAATATTATCAAATCTTCAAAATTCTACATAAACCCCCAAAATTTTCAAAAACATTACAGGGGCCATGCCCCCCCCCCCCCCCCCCTAGTTTCTCTATGGGTCCGCCCTGGTCCCTACTTTAGTTTATGATTTGCTGAGAGGGAAAAACCTATAACTGAAAACATTTACCTTCATTTGGTTAATAAGAAAAACATTGTAATAAAAAAAACAAGTTGAGAAATAAATTTTCATTTTTGAATTTTGTGCATCATTTTTTTTAACTATTATGTTTTGGGAGTTTATGATTTCAATGTTGTTTTAACATGAACAACAATAAAGGAGAATTTTTTTTTAATTATTTAAGTTTTTCTATAATTTTTTCATCTAAATTTACAAACTAAATGTAACCTAAATATATTTGAAATTGTTCCAAAAACACTGTCATGCCATGCTTGGGAATCCTCGGCAGCAACCCGGCAACACCAATCTTTTTTTTTTTTGCTAAGACCGGCAACACCAATCTGGTGTTGACAACACCTCTCTTTTTTTTATTTAAAGTACTTTTGTTCATTCTTTTTTTTTGTTCACCCTTACTCACTCAGGGTTATATGTGTCTTATTTTATTTTTATTTTGCCCTTCTATTATCACCATAATTACTGAAATGGGACACATGTCAGCCAGGTAAAGCCTACAAAAAAAAGGGTAAAAAGCATTTTGCCCCCCCAAACTATACACGCTTTTGTAATTCAGACCTCGAATTTTAAAAAGTTGCAATGTCCCCCCTGAACAATCCTTAGGGTTGCAATGTCCCCTCTAAACTTCAAAAAGTTGAAATGTCCCCCCTGAACTATCGCCTGTGTTGCAATGTTTAGGGGTGCAACTCAGGCGGGCCAACCCGTGGTCAACCCGAGCCCGGCCCGAAAATTACCGGGCTTGGACCCGTGATACTTTCACCATGGGCGGGCTTGGGTTGAAAAATGCAAACCCGAATTCAATTCGAGTCGGGCTTGGGCATAATTTTGTTAACCCGTGAAACCCGAGCCCGAGCCCGAATTCTATTTATGTATTATTTTTGACATTATATTCTAGTGTATTTTTGTGATAATAATACACTATTAGATATTATTCTAGCACTAAATTAATATATGAATGTTTTTTTTCTCAAATCTAAACAAAAAAATAAATTTGATACTCTACATATTGTTGTTTACATACTAAAAATCAATTTGCACCAATAAAAAAATTGTAATTCGGGCTCAATTCGGGCTCGGGCTAGGGCTCGGGTTGGAGAACTAATTCACAAACCGGGCTCGGGTTGACAAATTCGAGTTTATGTCGGGCTCGGGCTCGGGCTTGGGCAGACTGCTTCAATTCGGGCTCAGGCCTGGGCATAGCCAAAACTCATTGGGTCCCGCCCGAGTTGCACCCCTAGCAATGTCCCCCCCTAAACTATCTTTCGTATTGCAATGTCAATCCTACCATCACATTCCATCAAGAAATGTGATGAAAATTGCTCATGTGGGACGCACACGCTAAATTTCAAAGGCATTTAAGACATGTCACTGTCCCCTTCTAAATTAACAATCATTAAAATCATAAAAACTCCAAGTTTTTCTTCTTACACAACAAATTAACAAATTAAAGAAAAGGGCAGCCCAGTGAAATTAACTAAGTTTTTATAATTTTTATGATATTTATGATTGGTAATTTAGAAGTGAAAGGTAAAATGCAATAAATGCCCTTAAAATTTGTATGTGCGTCCACATGAGCAAATTTCATCACTTTTCTTGACAGAATATGATGGTAAAGTTGACATTGCAACACAGCCGATAGTTCAGGGGAGACATTTCAATTTTTCAAAGTTCAGAGTGGACATTGCAACCCTAAAGATAGTTCAGAGGGGATATTGCAATTTTTTAAAGTTCGGGGTCTGAATTGCAAAATCGTGTATAGTTTGAGGGGACAAAATGCTTTTTACCCAAAAAAAAAAATATGGAAAGATAGAGTAGTGTGGGTATTGTCAACAACTGATCGGTGGTGTCGAGATGACAGCATCCTCACTTGCGGCCAAGTATCCTCACTCATCGTGCCATAACGAGAGCATCAACTAGGGGTGAACAAAAAAACCGAAAAATCGAAAACCGATCGAAATCGACCGACCAAAAAACCGATTGGTCGGTTTATAAAATACATGTACAAGCTAAAATCGACCGAAAAACCGACCGAAACCACAAAACCGACCGAAACCGAACCTATTGGTCGGTTTTAAAATACATAAAAAAATCGACCGAAACCGACCGCGTACACCCCTAGCATCAACAATGGGTACATTAGTCAATAAACTTAGTGGGACTTAGCATTTGGACATTAAGTATGGTGTATAGACTATACAACATGGTACATTAGTGAAACTTGGTAGAACCTAACTTTAGTGCACGCTTAAGTTTAGCTATTATACGAACCTGACGACATAGTGTGTGTCTTTAGATACGGAACAGCAAACACAAAGCCGTGGCAACATGGTAATTTAATTTAAACATTGTATATTTACATTCTTAATATTCAAAGTAACTCAATTCAATTAACCTCATGGAACATTTGTCCAATAGAAGTATTTTAACTTCATTTGGTAACTAAAACTAACAAGTAAATGTTGCTATTAAATAATTATTTTTTCAATAAAAAATTAATTTCTTTCTTTTTTTTCTTTTTTTTTTATATTTATTATTATTAAAACTAAATAGTCTAAGTCGAAAGTCTGAAGCACACCCCTAAAGCCTCTGGACTGACTAAAGACTAGGCCTGTCAATGGACCAGATTTTGAGCCGGATCCGATCCAGATCCAGCACTTTTTAATATATCTGAGATATTTTTTTTAGATCCATATCCATATCTATATCCGAATCCGTTTAGAATGTTAGGTTGATGGATTAGATATGGTTTTGTGTTATTCGTTCCGCGTAACATCCGGATCCGATTAAGAAGAAACTATGTACAAAAAAATATAAATATAATACACTAGATAAGATTACTATTACATATAAAATTGAACAACGTATATATTAACACTAGATTATACATATTTAATTTCAGTAGTATATTATTTTGATTTAAAGATAGGATTTTTCTTCATAATCAAGTGTATTGATGGGTTAAACGTTGATTGATTTTTGTGTGTGCATAGAGAAAAATAATAGTTTCTATGGTAATACTATAATACATATAAGAAACTAAGTTGCCGTTTTAGATCCGCTAAATGGATTCGAATATTCAAATCCGATCAAATCTGGATATAGATAAAATAAAGCAAATCTAATGAATAAATGGACTGGATCTGAATAATAGAATTGTTAAACGAATCTGAATCTAATTTGTGAATTCAATCCAAATCCAATCCATTTACAAGCCTACTAAAGACCCTCATTTTCCAACCCCGACCCGAGCAACGCTCCCAAACTCGTCAACATCCAAACTCACGCTCGCCCACCACCAATCGTGTAGGGCCGAACACGGTGGGCGGGCGGGCCAGATTTCCATGCCCAGTCCTGAGTGGTGTCTGCGAAAAAGCTAAAGTAGGTAATTTTGGTTATAGTTTCAAAAAGAACAAAAAAAAAAATAAGTAGTCATAATTTTGAAAAGCAAGGGCAATAATGTAATTTAAACACCCAACCCTGTACTAATCAACATTTTGCTTTCATTCCATGTGTTGAAAACAGGGGCGGTGATATGCTCCAATGGACTGTAGTGGTTATTATTAGTAGTGTTCCATTGTTTGAATTTTGAACCTAAAAAAATACATAATGCTATATCTACTGCTCCAATTATACTCCAAATTATATTCTTCCTTTAAATACGTTATAATGTGTTATTTAAGTGATACATGAAAAAAGTATTAAAAATTTAAATAGCACAAAATACATATATTTAAAATATAAGATGTAATTAAGGTGTGATTGAAATACATGTATTATGTGCTATGTAAATGGTACAAATAAAAGTATGAAAATTTTAAATAACACAAAATATATATATTTAAAACATAAAATATAATTAAGGTGTGATTGAAAGAGTGAGTGTAACATTGTTGTAGATACATAGGCAGCCGGGAGAGAGAAGCGATGGTCCAAACCAGCAAACCTAGCCGCCGCCCACCCTCCCGCCCTTTCCCTCCTGGCATGTCAGTCCACTCCGAAGCTCTTCTCCTCCATTTCCTCTCAGCCCCTCTTCCTTTGTGAAGATTTCCATTTCTTAGGCGTGGATTTTTTCTTCCCCTAATGAAGTTTTCTTTTGGGATTTTTTCTCCCTTTTTGATTTTTTTGGTGTTCCTTTCTCCTATCATAATCTATGGTTCAATCCATTCAGCTCTTGGTTTTCTTTGGATTTTGGTTGGTTGTCTTTGGCCTCTCGTTTATCGCAGTGGTGCCATTCATGGTATAGCTTTTGCTACCATGAATACTTTTAAAGCAACTTTGGTTGCTCCCCCGAGTGAAGTTTCTTTACTGTTTCGGGCTCGACTTTGTGTCACCATCATCTTTGGGTGGATCTACCCCATTTTTAAAGTTGAAGTTGCCTTTGTTACTGGTTCTCTGGTTTCTCGTTGTCTCCATGCGACAGTTTCTGTGATGCGGTGGTTGGCTTCTGGTGCAGCTTGCGTGGGGGTTAATCTGACTTCGTCTGAATCTCTATTTTTGTACCTTTTATCTTTATGTTTGTGCTTTGTTGTTTTTATTTTCTCTATTGTGTTGAAATGATTTCTTTTAGTTAATGAAATTTGCCTTTTAAAAAAAAAAAAAAAAAAAGATACATAGGCAGCATGTGTATATCAAGCATCACATCACACCGCACCCACTCTCGCTCTCTCTTTCCTGTCTCCTTCACCAACTCGTAAACATAATCAACCCATATATCAAACATGTTCATCACCACTCCCCAAATCAACACCAAACCCACCATTTGAATCTAAAAACAACCTCAAATCACACCTCTGTAATCTCCAAAAATGAAAAATCTCATCTGGGTTTTTCTTCTTCTCTCAAACCCAGTTCTCTCTCAGTCTCAGCTCGACGAATTCATCTTCAACGGCTTCAACGACGCCACCGCCGACAACATAACCCTAAACGGCGTTGCAGAGATCAGAAAAAATGGCGCCCTCAAGCTCACCAACGATACTTCTCGGTTAATGGGTCACGCCTTTTTTCCGACTCCGATCAGGTTCAAGAACTCCCCCACCACCCCCGGCGCCGGCGCCGGCGAGTCCTTCTCGTTCTCCACCGCCTTCGCTTTCGCCATCGTCCCGGAATACGAGAAATTGGGGGGCCATGGTTTAGCTTTTTCGATCTCTCCGACCAAAGAGCTCGCCGGAGCTCTTCCGAGTCAGTACCTGGGTCTCCTAAACGCCACCGATAACGGTAACTTTTCAAACCATATCTTCGCCGTCGAATTTGACACTGTTCAGGACTTTGAATTCGGAGATATTAATGATAACCATGTCGGAATCGATTTCAATAGTTTACAATCTAATGCTTCTTTTAATTTATCGAAGATAGATTTGAATCTCAAGAGTGGGAAGACAATTCAAGCTTGGATTGATTATGACTCTTCGAGAAATGAGTTGAATGTCACTCTCTCTCACTCATCAACAAAACCCAATTTCTCAATTTTGTCATTTCAGGTTGATATGTCTCTGTATCTCAGAGAAACCATGTTTGTGGGCTTCTCTTCTTCAACTGGTTTGCTAGCGAGCTCTCATTACATCTTTGGATGGAGCTTTAAAATCAATGGTGAAGCTCAGTCCCTTGATTTATCTTCTCTTCCTTCACTTCCAGGACCCAAAAAGACTCACATAATTTTAATTACAAGTGTCTCTGTATCTGTAGTCTTGTTAATGGTGATTACAATTGGGGCTTCTTTATATCTCATCAGAAAGATCAAGAACATGGATGTAATTGAATCTTGGGAGCTTGATATTGGGCCCCATAGATTCTCCTACAAAGAATTGAAACAAGCAACAAAAGGTTTCAGAGAAAAGGAATTACTTGGTTTTGGTGGATTTGGGAGAGTTTATAAAGGAACACTCAAAATCTCAAACACCCAAGTTGCCGTTAAGCGGATATCACGCGATTCAAAGCAAGGTTTACGCGAATTTGTATCGGAAATCGCGAGTATTGGCCGCCTTCGTCATAGGAATTTAGTACAATTATTGGGTTGGTGTCGAAAAAGAGGCGATTTGTTGCTTGTTTACGATTTTATGCCTAATGGGAGCTTAGATAAGTACATTTTCGATGAACCAAAAAGAATTTTAACTTGGGATCAAAGGTTCAAGATCATAAAAGGCGTGGCCACGGGATTGTTATACCTACATGAAGAATGGGAACAAATTGTGATTCATAGAGATGTAAAAGCAGGGAATGTATTGTTAGATTCAGAATTTAACGGTAGGCTTGGAGATTTTGGACTAGCTAAGCTATATGAACATGGTTCAAACCCGGGCACAACTAGAGTGGTGGGCACATTGGGCTATTTGGCACCGGAGCTCACACGGGCGGGTAAGCCCACCACGAGCTCCGATGTGTTTGCTTTCGGGGCTTTGTTGCTCGAGGTTGCTTGTGGAAGGCGGCCTATTGAGCCGAGAGCATTGCCCGAGGAGCTTATTTTGGTGGATTGGATTTGGGAGAAGTGGAGAGAAGGGAGTGTTCTTGATGTGGTGGATTCCAGATTGGGAGGTGAGTATGATGAGATTGAGGCTGTGGTGGTGATCAAGTTGGGGTTGATGTGTTCTTGGGACTCGTGTTCGGGGAGGCCAAGTATGAGGCAAGTGGTGAGGTACTTAGAAGGAGAGGCGGTGTTGCCGGAGGAGTTGAGACTGCCGCCTGCGGATGGGACGTTAGGTGGAGGTGGTGGTGGTGGTGAATTTGAGGACTTTGTGCATTCATATCCATCTTCATCTCATTTTGAGAAGGTGAGTTTGTGCTCTTCGGTTGGTGATAAAGATGGGGATGTTGTTGATATTGAAGCCGGCTCGGCTTCACCGTTCTCTTTTTCTGGCAAAGGGGAGGTGAGGTAGTTGTAATTTTATTTTTTATTTTTTCAACTTTGATGTAAAAATTAGTTTGATAGTAATCCCTTTTCTTTTTAATTATTTGGGGGGGTGTTTTTAATTGTTTGTGGTAGATAGTTGTTTGATACATTGAAGTTTTAGTTTAGTGCTACATCAGTTGACCAATTTGTTATTGGATAGGAGGATTGATGATTTGAAGTTAAATGTACACCGTCAGAAGCATTTTCTATATCCCTTCTCACTTGATGTTTATTGGTTATTAAATAGTTTTTTTTTTTTTTGTGTAGCTGACTCCATAACTTCTTGTTTATCAAAACATTGTCTTTTTAAAGAAAGCCTTATCTAAACATGATACTGATTTACCTACATTCCTCCAATGGTTTCTTAATTATGAGATTAATTAGTGAATATTGATTAAATCCATATTGGTAGTATTTTGTGGGTCGTAAGTCACTCACATAATCTAAGGACCGGGTTTAACGGATTTAGCTTAGGTCCAATAAATTTTATGTGGATTATAATTTGGAGTTCTAGGGCATGTATATATGTGTGTGTGTGTATATATATATGTGTATAACACACATAAACACAACTCTCTACACAATAGCAGCTGCCTCTCTCTCTCTCTCTCTCTCTCTCTCTCTCACGAAGCTTTCTCTTTCTAATCCAAATCACCCAAGGCTTGAGATTTAGCGCGTGGATAAATGGAGGTGACTATATATAGTAGCCGTCTCTACGATCAATTCGGAGCACAAGAGCGTACACGGAAGCACCAAAGTACAGCAATTTGTGGGTGTAGATGTCGGGCTCGGAGCAACGCCGAAAAGACGATCCGTCGGGTTTATTCTGCAAGGTATGTCCTGTACCCGACTCATATGCGTTTGTGATGCATATTAACATTGGTATTACAGCTATAGGTCGTTAATTCGCTCGTTTAGGCAGCCCAAAACGAATCTGTCATTAAAGCTTCTTGAAGCTTTTTGCGTATAACCCTAATTTCATTTTTCAAGTGGGTCACATATGAAATCCTAATATTTGTACCATTTTTTTTACATGGTTGTGTTTCTAATGGTCCCTAGAGTCCCCCCACAACGTTTCATGGGCTAGTTATCTCCAGTGAGGGAGATATCGCAAAACTCTCATTTTTCTGAGTTTGTAAAAATCTATTTTTTCAAAAACTTTGCACACAGATTTTTGAACAATCTAGAAGACCAAACCCTTGGTTTCTTTCCATAATCCTCATCTATGCCGTGAGGGCTTTCCAATGGTATAAAATTCTGGTATATGTTGGATAAAAAATGAAGCCGTGGCGAGGTCGCAAAGTGGGCTAATCGTGAATCCCTGTTGCATTTTTTTTACAGTTTGGAGGTTAGGGATGACCAGCCCCGGGCCAAGCCCATAAGCACCATGGGATGAATTGAATGAAAGCCACCACTTTCGTAACAAGTACTTGATTCAATTTTGAGTAATGCTAGGTACACCTAAAAGGGATACCTAAACTATTCATCTTTTGATATATCGTGGCAGTTTTAAAATTAATTTGAACTTTGTTTGGTAACTGATAAATAATTTTAGAAATCTACATCAGTAGGTGGATAGTTTAGGTGTCCTATTTAGGTGTACCTAGTATTACTCTTTCATTTTGATGTCTTATCTTACAAAAATGCTAGGCACATAACACATTTTACAACAGAGCTTTAAATGCATGTACCCTATGCTGTGTAAGTGATGCATAGAAAAGTGTGAAAAATTCAAGCAACACAGGGTACAACACATTTAAAACTCTGTTGTGGAATGTGTTGTGTGTCTAGCATTTTTGCCTATTTTAATAGTCCATTTGAAAAGTCAACGTACTTTAGTTACATATACACTTTCCTAGTTTGCCCTTTACTATATAAAACTCTCCCACATATTTCTTTGATGTGACATTAGAATTTTGAAATTCAAATGAGCAATATTAGAACAATAATGCTACACACACAACCAAATGCACAACCAATTGCACAACACTGCTTAAAAATGTTGGACTTTGTGCTAAAAAGCCTGTACACACACTGCACATCATTTTGTGTGTACAGGCTTTTTAGCACAAAGTCCAACATTTTTAAACAGTGTTGTGCAATTGGTTGTGCATTTGGTTGTGTGTGTAGCATTACTCATATTAGAAACTTGTAAAATTTCACAACCAAAGATGTTCTCTTAAAAAAGATGAAATTCTGAAAAGAGACTATTAATTAATATGGGACAGAGGCTGGACAGGGTAGTGAAGGAGAAATTACTCTATGAATTTGGACCATATACCATGCGGTGGTCTCCATTAGACGGTGTTGTTCTTATTTTACCTGTGAGATTGGGGACTACCATGTGATGTGGTAAAGTATAGATTTTTTGTTTTCTAAAAGTCAGATAACTTTACCATATGATGATCCCACCGCCACTTGACTATGGTCCAAAACCATGGAATAATTCCTCATAGTCAAGTGTATCCATCAGGCTATGAACCAGGAATTCCACTCCCCATATATGTCACAATTTGCCAATTGGGCTCTAATTGGTTTAGGAATTTTGAGTTTTAAAAAAAAAAAAAAAAAACATAGTGCTTTGTTTAATCACTAAGGCTCTATTTGGTTCATAGATTTCACGAAGAAAAAGAAAAGTAAAATGAAAACAAGAAGGAAAACTAATTCCCTCATGTGTTCCCTTGTACTTTCTTTCATTCTTAAATTTCGTTAAAATTTAAAATTCTATAAAATTTGTTTGTAATATCTGAGTGAAGGAAGAGAAATGACTCACAAGATTCAAATTATTTAATTAATTTATTTCGCAACTTGTTTTATATATATATATATATATATGTTACAATAAAGAGAGAATAAGAGAAAGAAGAAAAGTAATACTAGAATCAAGCAAGTCTTTCTCATTGATATGCTCCCTATTTATAGGGTAAGATAGGGGTGTGTGAATAAATATCACTTTACATTTAGATCCCTAACCTAATACAAAATGTGGACAGCCACACATAACTATTAATATTTACAACACTCCCCCTTGGATGTCCACCATTAAATGATTGTTGCCTCATTAAAACCTTACTAAGGAAAACCCAATGGGAAAAACCGAAGCTAAGGAAAAAGAGTACAACGTTCTTCAGGAACTTGGTGGATGCGCATAATGCTGCCTCATTAAAACCTTGATAAGAGAAAACCCTGTGGGAAAAACTCTAATCGAAGGAAAAAGAGTACAGCGCGCCTAAAATTCATTGCATACTTCAGGATGCTTAGTTTATGATCACTCCACCTCATTTAGAGAAAACTTCAGTTGGTCAGATGATTGAGACGACGCATACCAATTCCGTACACCAATTTCTGAAAAGTTGACTTGGGTAATGCCTTAGTAAAGAGATCAGCAAGGTTATCGCTTGATCGAATCTGTTTGACTTCAATTTCACGATTCTCTTGAAGTTCATGTGTGAAGAAAAATTTGGGTGAAATGTGCTTGATCCGATCTCCTTTGATGAAACCTCCTTGAATTTGAGCAATACATGCAGCGTTGTCTTCATAGATTGTACTCGGTTCATCAACGATTGGAGTTAATTGACAACTACTTCGTATATGTTGGACTAATGATCTTAGCCAGACACACTCTCGGCTTGCTTCATGGAGTGCTAGAATTTCAGAATGGTTGGAGGATGTAGCTACTAAAGTTTGTTTAGTAGATCGCCAAGAAATAGCCGCATTATTGTTCAAAAATACATAACCTGTTTGTGAGCGACCCTTATGAGGGTCGGACAGATAACCTGAATCTACATAACCAACTAAGTGGGAATGATTAGATAAATCAGATGAATAAAACAAACCCATATCAATGGTCCCACGAAGGTATCTAAATATGTGTTTTATTCCAGTCCAATGCCTATAGGTGGGTGCAGAACTAAATCTTGCAAGCAGATTCACAGAAAATGAAATGTCTGGTCTTGTACTTTGAGCCAAGTACAATTGTAATACCCTGTATTTTCAGGTATATATATATCCCTTGTACTTTCCTTAGTCTTTGGTGAGTTTGAGTTTCCAATCGATTGACATTCATCCCAATCGATTGACACTTTTCAGATACCAATCGATTGACATGTTCCCAATCGATTGACATTCTACCGACTAAAAGTGATGACGTGTCAACATCCCAATCGATTGCCATCTTCTTCAATCGATTGACATTATTCCAATCGATTGACTACAAATATCTGTCTCCAATCGATTGACATAGAGTCCAATCGATTGACATAAGCTGAGAAACATTTTCTTCTTTCCTTCAGCTTTAAACGTGTGGCACTCTTAACCCCTATATATACTCGTTCATTTGTGGCCTTGGGCCAAGTTTTGGCAGCCTTGGGAGGGAGAGATACATACTCTCTCATATATATATACACACACATATATTGTATATATATTACACACACACACTCTCGGGTGGAGAGAAGGAGAAGAAGAAGAGGAGGAAGAGGAGACCAGAGAGAGAATAGAGATGGACAGAGAAAGAGAGAGCAGAGAAGAAAGAGAGAGGAAAGAGAACTCACCATAACCGCCGCCGCGGAGCTCGGGACGCCGTCAACGGAACGCCGAGAGAGGTGAGTTTATTAACTCACTCAAAGAGGATTGTTTTTGTGTTGCTTATGTGTGTATAATGACGTGCATGAAAAGGAAAGAGAACCCCAACGTTTTTATAATAAAACCAGTAGTTTTGAGGAAGAAGACAGAGTTCAATCGATTGACATTAAGTTCAATCGATTGATATATCAATCGATTGATATTTAGTCTAATCGATTGACATTATTTCCAATCGATTGACATTATTTCCAATCGATTGACATTAAGTCCAATCGATTGACAGTATTTACAATCGATTGGGAAGAGCATAAGGTTGTTTATCTATTGTTATATGTTATGAGCTGATTGTAATGTACCCAAGCTGCTAATGGTTGTACCATACGTGATATTTGATATGTGCTTAGTCAACATGATACTACGTTAGCCTTATATGATGTTTATGTTAATGTTACAAGATGAACTGTTTATTATTAACTGTCGATATGAGATGCTCTAATGGTTAAGTAACTGCCATATGTTATTGACAAACTGAATAGTAGAACGGAACACGACAGCATGTTAATAATCAGAAATGAGTAGATATGTTGAATACAGAGCATGTGGTATTTCCTGTACTTAGTATATGAGCATTTCACAACATGTGTCAGCATGCATGGGATAGTGATGTGAAGAGGTAAGAGAATCTGATAAGAAATGGAATAGTGTTATGACGAGATAAGAGAATCTGATGAGAAATGGGATATTGAGATGAAGAGATGAGAAGATATGATGAGAAAGGGGAACTGTAATTTATATGGAATAATGAGATATGTGTACTTTGGATCCATGGGATCAACGGCTGACGAGTCGGGTGGACGTGGGACGGTTAGAGTTCCTAGTGCACCTCTCGCTGTTGAAAACGTCCAGTGATGCGTATGTACTGTTGAAGACGTCCAATATACCGTTGACGATTACGTCCGGCTAGTGCCCTAATATATACTCACCGTGTAGACGACCAGTGAGAATATACACAGCGTAGAAGACGTCCGTTGTGCCGCTTCCATCGTTTACAGATAGGTGGTACCGTGTAGACGACCGGTAACCCTATCAAGGGATTGTGGGACCTATTGCCTAGTCGGGTGATTCCGATTGGCATTATTGTATCGACGTATGGATACGGATATGAGATTTTGGTATCGACGAATGAACACAGATTTGGATTATGGTATCAATGTATGGATACAGAGATGGATAGAGGTATGAATGTGAGTACGGATATGATGAGGTAAATGTTCAGTCGTGGATTCAGCATCCCGACGTAAAGGTAGATGCATGAGTGGTTGCACGGTTACACGCATGGATTTGGTGAATACGTGATGAGATATGTTATACCATGATGTTTATCCTTGCCATTACTTAATATGATTTCTGTTATTATTGATTCATGCATAGTTTAATGAGACCTCTGCTATGTCCGTGAGTGACGCCATTGTTAAGAGATTAACCGCATTTTAAGATGCTGAACAATAACGGTGAGGAGTGTTGTTTAATGTGCTCACTCAGCTTTGTATCCAAAGCTGATGGCGTTCATGCCCTGGACATTCCAATGTCTAGAGCTTCGCAGGACTTGAGGACGGAAGGCCGATGTTTCGCCGGACGTGGAGCTAAAGGCTTAAAGACGAAGACGTGCCGCTTTGTAATAGTTAGTTGGTATATCTTTTGTACTGCTGTTGTTGTTGTTATAGGCTTCAGACTCTAAGCCAGCTGTTGTAATAGTTTTAGTAGACTTTTATAATTGGTACTTGGGCATCTGTTGCTTCCAAACCTTTTATAGTTTCCGCTGTAGCCTCTGATTAATGTTAATAAGATATGTTCTATGAATAGCATCCTCCCTATCGTGGTGTTTATTGGTTTGAGTAGATGACAATGCGGTTATTCACCCGTCATTCCCTATGGACCCATAAAGGAAATTTATTTTTCTCTATTTATGCTGCTCCGGGGCGTGACAACAATAGTGCACCAATAGCACTCATGTATGGTACTTCAGAACCAAGAATTTCTTCATTTTCTTCTTTTGGTCGGTATGGATCTTTCTTGACATCTAGGGACCTGACGACCATTGGTGTACTTAGTGGATGAGATTTATCCATATTGAAACGCTTCAACATCTTTTCAGTATAGCTTGATTGATGAACTAATATTCCACTAGTACTTCTCTCGAGCTGCAGGCCGAGACAAAATTTTGTTTCCCCAAGGTCCTTCATTTCAAACTCTTTCTTTAAATAGCTAGCAGTTTTCTCAAGCTCTTCTGGAGACCCAATTAGATTTATATCATCCACATAAACTGCTACTATGGCAAATCCATTTGCAAATTTCTTTATGAAGACACATGGACAAATGGGATTATTTTCATACCCTTCCTTAGACAGATATTCACTAAGACGGTTGTACCACATTCTTCCGGATTGTTTCAAACCGTACAATGCACGTCTTAGTTTGATCGAGTACGTACTTCTTGGTTTTGCTTCAGGCAAAGCTAATCCTTCAGGGATCTTCATATAAATATCTGTGTCTAAGTCCCCATATAGGTATGCAGTTACTACATCCATGAGTCTCATGTCTAGTTTTTCAGAAACTGCGAGACTTATTAAATTTCTGAATGTGATTGCATCCATAACTGGGGAGTATGTTTCTTCATAATCAATCCCAGGTTTCTGCAGGAAACCTTGTGCTACAAGACGTGCCTTATATCTTGCAATATCATTTTTCTCATTTCTTTTTCTCACAAACACCCATTTAAAACCTACCGGGTTTACATTCTTTGGTGTTTGTGCTATAGGTCCAAATACACCACGTTTTTCAAGAGATTTCAATTCTGCTTGAATTGCTTCTTTCCATTTTGGCCAATCATTTCTTTGTCGACATTCCTTTATACTACGTGGTTCGGTATCATCATTTTCATCATTGCCCTTGGATATTTCAGTAGCTACTGCATAAGTAAAGATGTCATCGATGACTAACTTCTTTCGCTCCCACATTTCTCCTGAAAATATATGGAATATTGAGATCTCACTATTATCAGGTACCTGAGTCATAGTCTCTTCAAGGACTAGTGCCTTGTCTAAGGCATTATCTTCCGCGGATATTTCAGGGAAAGTGGGTTTTTGGTACATAACCTCTTCTAGAGTGCCATGAACATCTTCTTCGGGAGCCATATTAGGGCATGATTTCTCATTCACTCTCCGCTTCCGGGGACCTGAATCTTTGGAACCTATAGGTCTGCCACGCTTCTGGCGTGCAACAGATTCATTTGTTGCCGTATTCGAAGTTCGTCCTACAGGGACACTAATTCGAGCAGGTGCATTCATAGCTGGCACATGTGACTTTGTCACCTTAGCTGCATCATTGAATGAATCAGGTAATTGGTTTGCAATTTCCTGTAAATGCAATATTCTCCTTACCTCATAATCACATTGAGAAGTTCTTGGATCTAGATGAGACAAAGTGGAAGTAGCCCATGATAATTCACGCCGTTCTTCAGGAACAAATTGTTTGCTATTAATTTCATTTTCTCCCCCTAACGGCGGGAAAACTGTCTCATCAAATTGGCAATCTGCAAACCTGGCAGTAAATACATCACCTGTTAATGGTTCTAGAAAACGAATAATAGAAGGTGAGTTAAAACCAACATAAATTCCCAACCGCCGTTGGGGACCCATCTTAGTACGTTTTGGGGGTGGTATAGGAACATGTACTGCACATCCAAATTTTCGCAAGTGTGAAATGTTAGGCTGACAACCTGTCACAAGTTGGGCAGGTGAAAATTGATTATAAGAAGTGGGTCTAAGTTTAAGTAACATTTCAGCATGCAAGATAGCATGTCCCCATGCACTAACAGGAAGTCTAGATTGCATAAGCAAAGGCCTTGCAACAAGTTGAAGGCGTTTAATTAGGGATTCTGCTAAACCATTTTGTGTGTGTACATGCGGGACAGGATGTTCAACATCAATTCCTATGGATGAACAATAGTCATCAAAAACTTGAGAGGTAAATTCGGCTGCATTGTCGAGTCGAATAGACTTAATTGGTTGGTCCGGAAAGTGTGCCTTAAGTTTGATAATTTGACCAAGTAATCTGGCAAATGCAAGATTACGTGTAGAGAGTAGGCATACATGTGACCATCTAGTGGAGGCATCTAATAAGACCATGTAATATCTAAATGGGCCACTAGCAGGGTGAATTGGACCACAAATGTCACCTTGTATCCTTTGTAAGAAGGATGGTGACTCAAAAGCAATTTTAAGAAATGAAGGTCTAGTAATAAGTTTTCCTTGTGAACAAGGAATACAAAGGTGTCCACTAGGAAAAATCAAATGTTGGTTTGCTAGAGTATGCCCATTTGAGTTATCCACTATCTTCTTCAACATTGTAGATCCAGGATGACCCAAACGATCATGCCAAAGAATTAAATTACTTGGGTCTTTGAGCTTCTGGCTCCCTTTAAGCTTCTGGCTCATAATAGCATGTGATTCAACAATCTCAATTGTTGTGTAATATAATCCCAATGAGAAAATAGAGAATTTTTCTAATGTAAGCTTCTGGCTTCCAACATAAGAAATTATGCATAAAAATTCTTTGTTACCTTCATTTTTAGTTTCAATATGATACCCATTGATGCGTATATCTTTAAAACTTAGCAAGTTTCTTCGGGAATTACTTGAATATAACGCATTTTGAATAAATATGTGAGTACCATTTGGTAACAAAATATGGGCTCTTCCGGAGCCTTTAATGATTTGTGCAGATCCAGCTATAGTGGATACATTTTGTTTGTTAAGTTCTAGTGTAGAGAAGAACTTTTGACATTTAAGTATGGTGTGGGTTGTCCCACTATCGACCAGGCATATATCATCCTCGCATTTTTGCATCCCAAGATCCATACCTTGAAAAATAAAGTAAAAAAAAAAATATATATTTAACTAAGCAATGAACTATATTAAATATTATTGAACGCATAATTATTCAAATATCCCAAACAAAATTCATCTCATGCAAATAAGCAAAATAAAAATAGTTCCAACTAAAGAAATTATCCAGCTAGCTAGACTGAGGCTGGTGGATCTCCTAACATTATATTGAATGCCTCATTAGTGACAGGCTCTCCATCTTCATCCTGAAAAAAATCTGAACAATCCAAGTGGGTGTTGCCAATTGTGTATCCAGATGGGATATCACTATTTTCCCATTCTTCCAATAAGTTTGTCTCCGCGGTTCTAATAGAGGCTTGGTACTGCTCCACTTCTTGTTTGGACGCACGACAATTGCGCGACCAGTGTCCGCTTTTTCCACATCTGTAACAAACATCATTGGGCGCATTTGTATTATTAGGTGTGCCCTTGTTACCTTTGGCAGGAGTTGCAGACCATTTCTTGTGGTTCTTGAAATTAACATTCTTTTGTGGACCAAAATTATTGTAGCCACCTCTCTTAGAATGATTATTATGACCACCTCTTCTGGGGTTGCCACCTCTTCCAAAGTTAATGTTTCTACCACGTCCCCTGCCTCGGCCTCTTGGGTAGCCAAAGTTTGCATTTGCTTCAGGAAATGCCACGGCTCCAGTTGGTCTAGCATTATGATTTTTTATTAGAACCTTACTATTTTCCTCTGCAACAAGGAGACAAGTTACTAATTCTGAATACTTGGCAAAGTTACGCTCTCGATATTGCTGCTGCAGGAGCACACTCGAGGCATGGAAGGTTGAGAGTGTCTTTTCGATCATTTGAGCATCTGTCACTTTTTCACCACATAATTTAAGACGAGAAACAATATTGAATAATGTGGAGTTATAGTCTGAAACCGTCTTAAAATCTTGATACCTCAAGTTCAAAAACTCGCTATGTGCATTGGGAAGTATGACCATCTTCTGGTGGTTATACCTGTCCTTCAGGGACTTCCATAGACTCAAGGGATCTTCTTCAGTTAAGTATTCATTCTTGAGGTCATCATGAATATGGTGACGTAAGAAAATAAGTGCTGATGCTTTCTCTTCAAGAGACATTTTATTTCCTTCTTCAATAGCATCACCCAACTTTTTAGACTGCAAGTGTAGTTTGGCATCAAGCTGCCAAGACAAATAGTTCCCTCCATTGACAGCAAGAGCATTAAATTCTAGTTTTGTAAGACTCGACATCTGAAGGGAGAAAAATAAATAAATGAATAAATAGTTAAAGAAGATATACAATTTGGGCATGATAAAAATTATAATACTTCAGGATTTCAGATAATATCATGTGAAACTTCCAGTTTCAATTAACCCTTGTATTTGAATAATAAAACATAAATAAAAATTACTTCCATTAACTGGAATAATAGAACTTCAAGTTCTAAAACATATATTACAGAACTTCGGGTCTGGATTATTATATTCATATGGAACTTCAGGTTCCAAAATATACATCACAGATCTTCAGGTCTGGACGATTATTTAATAAGGAACTTCAGGTTCTCATGTATATCACAGATCTTCAGGTCTGGATTATTATTTTATATAGAACTTCAAGTTCTAATATATGTATATATATATATCAGTCTGTATATAAATTTGAGCCATATCAGAATTTTCATAATGAATGGAATAAATCACAATAATCATCAACTGGTAAAATAATATAAAATTGAACAAACAAAAAAAACTACACTTTTAATGACAACCAAAAACAAAAAAACAAAAAAAATTAGTTCGTGGCCAAGTTCTTTTTTTTTTTTTCAAAACAGATCATGGCTTAGATCATGTTAACAAAGAGATTAAAAAAAAATAGAGATGTTACTTTGATCATGTCATCAAATCGTGTATAGGGCAAAATATAGGGCTTACACGCACAAACTTGCAAAAATATAGGGCTCTCACTTAATTTTTTTTATTTATTTATTTATTTTTTTATATGTAATCAAAGTGATCCGATTTATATGTTCATGAACCTGACCCGAAAAAAAAACTTTATGATCTTGTCGGCTAGCAATTTTGTTTTGTTAAAGCCTCCAGGTTTAGATCAATCAATGGTTTGGTTTGATCACATATACATATTATAACTTTATCAATAGCTAGAAAATGGAGTACTAAAAAATTTTGGACCATGGAATCCGAGATGCCTCTTGAAAAAGGAAGAAAATACTAACCTCTTTATAATACCTAGGGTTTTGGGAGACTATCGTGCTGATAACGTGTTACAATAAAGAGAGAATAAGAGAAAGAAGAAAAGTAATACTAGAATCAAACAAGTCTTTCTCATTGATATGCTCCCTATTTATAGGGTAAGATAGGGGTGTGTGAATAAATATCACTTTACATTTAGATCCCTAACCTAATACAAAATGTGGACAGCCACACATAAATATTAATATTTACAACAATATATATATATTTTTAATAACTATCTATGTATTTTCCTCATAGTTTTCCTAGCTTATTAACCGAACGATGGAAATATTTTCTTCTATGTATTTTTTTTCTTTTACCCTCACTAAATCGAAGAACCAAACAAAGCCTAAGAAAAATAGTGAAGAAAATATAGAGGCGAATATTTAAATTAAAATTTGGGTTAATTACAGAAACACCCCTTGTGGTTAGACCTTTTATCAGTTACCCCCTTATACTTTAAATTTTATCACTAATAACCCTTGTGGTATGGACAAAGTGTAATAGTCACTTTTTTCCGTTAAAGTTAACGGAAAATGGGTAAAAATACGAAATTACCCCTATTACATGCTAATAAGAACACCCTTATATGCTTAAATGTTTATTAAGACATATGTGGTGTACTATTATATTTGTTGTTAGAGACCATTCTGTAGTCACTTTGAGGTACATTTATGAGAGTAAATTTATTTAATTTTTTGTTTAATTTTTAATATACCCTTGGACACACACACCCACACCCCACACACAGTCTTGGCGATATATTATTATTATTATTTTTTCTATCTACTCTTAGACACACACAATCTTGGTGATATGTTAGTTTTGTTTTTTAATCTACTCTTGACCACACACACAGTGAAATCCAGTGTAGTGATGTACTAAGATCTAAAAAATATTTTATCCCCAGAATTTTTTGTGTGTGTGTCAAATTCGCTTTCACAAAGGTACCCTTAAGTGACCACATAATGGCCTTTAACAACAAATATAATATCAAAATAATATAATAATGTACCACTTATGCCTAAATAAACATTTAAGCATATAAGGATGTTATTATTAGCATCTAATAGGGGTAATTTTGTACTTTTATCAATTTTCCGTCAACTTTAACGAAAAAAGTGACTGTTTCACTTTAGTCCAAACCACAGGGATATTAGTGATAAAATTTAAAGTACAGAGGGGGTATTTGATAAAAGGCCTAACCACAGGGGGTGTTTCTGTAATTAACCCTTAAAATTTTTGAATTTGATGAGTCAATTTTCTTTTTCTTTTTCTTCTTCTTCATCTTGTTTTTAAGTACTTGCTTTTTCAACACTCATGAGAATCTCATTAGCAATGGAGGTCCGAGTGTTGGGGTCGGGTCGCCATGGAAAAATAATCGTAAAATAAACATAGAATCTGTAAGGTTTTGAGGTGCGTAGATCGCTATCTTTAAGGAGTTATTTGCCCCCACTCACAAAAAGTTTGCTATAGGATTCCTACCAAATCTCTTCCAGAATACAACAAAGCCTGAAAAATCTATCAGATAGCAATTCTGAAGATTTTCAGGAAAGCCTCTAGGAAATTGGTTTTTAACTGACATATGAAACTATCACGCCCCAAACCCGATTCCAAAGAGCGTGACAACGCCGCACATCCATAAGGTTGGACCCCACAAATGTACAAGGCCTAGCTAAGCATTCTTAAGAGAAATTGAATGATCAAACAATACTTCAATAATAAATTCCAAATTCAATATTCGGTAATTGTTCAAGTTCCAAATTTTTAAAACTTATTTAAAATAAAAAGATAAACTAATATTTTAAACTGTTCAACTTATTACATAGCATCAAATAAAGAAAGTTCAAGTCAATTATTATTATTCAATCGCCACCCTCTTGATCTTCAGTCCACTTATTGTTTTCTTTCTACTCATCTACATCTGAAAAATGGTCATAAGTCAGCTTGACCAGCAAGTAATCACCACCCTTATCGATGGACCAAACAGGGTAAATAACTTTAGATAATTAAAGTATAAGAGTTTTCAAGAAATCTAATTATTTGCAATAAGGAAAACTAAGATCAAAATGTATTCAAATCATTAAGTTAACAGAGCTCAAAGTCTATTCAACTATGGCCACACATAACCCCTGTGACCGGGTCCAGAACAGTATCCGATGTGTCATATATAATCCCTGTGACTGAGCTGATAGGAAGAATAGTCCCAATAATCATGCATGACACCAATGTATAATCCTCATTGGCAGGGCCCAAAACATAGTCAGACTGACTGAGAGTATCTATTAAGTAATTTTAACAAATAACTGGATTCATAAAATTTCATTCATAGTTGCAGAATAATTGATTTACATAAATTAAGAACGGTTCACTATTAAAAGTGGTCACATATTTGGTCCCATTTTTTTTTTTTTTAAATGGTCTTGAAATAGATGTTATAAAACACAATAATATTTAGAAAATTGAAGTAGGGTTTAGACAACTTACCTCAATTGTCTTAAAAGAAGCCAAGTACAATATTGTACAACTCCTAGATCAGTCCTAGACAGATCGCATAAATTAATAGCTTTAATCCTACACATCTAATTTTTGGGTTATCAACTGGATAGTTTGTATTTACTTTCAAAACACAATGCCTATGCATTAACTCACGTACTAATCGTGTGCTAGGAAATTCATACCCAAATCCTACACACAGTGTAAGTCTCTTAGTTACACAAAGATTCCTATTTTTAATATTATATTTTATGAGTATAAGCAAAAGTGGTACTGGGTACATAAAATATGCCTGATATACAAAGCATTCACAAACCTATACATGTTTATTGACCATAGATTGCTCACTGTGGAATTGAATAACTTAATATATACTAATACTCAAGTACTATTAGTTAATAGATAAAGATGATCACTAGTATGTATATTAGTATTTTTATTTTAACTCAAACAAATTTACTTTTGAGCAAGTTAACTTAAACTGACTTGGCATAAAATAGTCCTATATATGAACATATGTGTATGTATCTGTACATATACATATATATATATATATTTACATATATCTATATTTACCAAATACAAAAAATGTATTTCAAGTTATGCACACACAAATTATATTTAACATACAGTGAACCCAGTGAAAAATACATTATTTATAATATACATGTGTTATGTAATGGATAAAAAAAATACACACAAATATACCAGAGAGAAAGAGTTCCAATGTACCTCTGTGTTGCACCCTCCTTTCTCACTATCTTTTGGCTAGTCTCCTAATCCTACCCGTACTCTCTCTCTAGCCCAAAGTGGGTTTCTTTGACTGGGAGTATTTTAGTTTGTACTTCTTTCTTCTCAATCATATGGGTGATATATACATAGGTGTACAAGGGATAAGGGTGTGTGTCTTTAATTTTGCATTGACCAGGGGATCATAATCCATGCGTTACAATCAATCGCACGAATTCATGCCTATGCATACGTTACAAGTTTGAAGCATCTCTTAGTGATTTGCAATTTGACCCCACAATTAAAGATAAATTCATTCTTGACTTTAATCTAAGTTAGAATTGTACTTTGATCCCAGAAATGTAGGGAAAACAGGTTTCAAAAACTTATTTTATGCACAGCGGAAAACAAAGTTCAAAACTTTTAGCAGTCTTGTATCTACTACTTATTAACTCTATAGATGCGTAGAATAAGAGAGAGAAGATCTTTACCTTTTGGTCTTGAACCCAATTCTGATTTTTGTCCTCTCCTTTAGTGTGCAGTAGCAACCTCCAAGAGATCTTCACCCTTATGTCTCCTTGAATGCTACTGGAGAGGCTAGGGTTTGTGGGAACCCTAATAGAGCGGATATGGAAGGTTTTGGCAACTCTAAAATGTTTCTGCACCTCCAATAGACAATCATCAAACTCTGTACGTAGCTACCCTATTTATAGATTCCCAAACTGACTTTAGGCGTCGATTGATCGAAATGCGTTCAATCGATCAAACCTTCAATCAATCGAACCAAGTTAGATCAATCGAACTGAACCGCAGTTCAATCGATCGAAACACTTTGATCGATCGAACCTTCAATCGATTG